>WOXC01006279.1:0-317740 GCA_011680675.1 Gymnobelideus leadbeateri | reverse complement strand
AACTTGCCATTCCCTCCAAATATACAACAAGGTTAAGTAAAAAAAAAAATTCCTTTTTTTTCCATCCCTTCTCCTTGCCCCGAAGAGGTCTACCATTAGACACAAATAGGGGGAGGTGTGTGTGTGTCTGTGTGTGTGTCTGTGTGTGTGTGTCTGTCTGTCTGTGTATGTGTGTATTATTTTATACATAATTCTGTTTATCAGTTCTTTCTCTGGAGGCAGATAACATCTCTCTTCACATGTCCTTTATTTTTAATTTGTGTATTTATAGCAGTCAAAATGACTTAGTCAAAGTTGTTCTTAAAGTAATATGGCTGTTACTATATACAGTGTTCTCCTGGTTTTGCTCACTTTACTCTTCATCATTTCATGCAAAGCTTTTCCATGCTTCTCTAAGACCGATGAGCTCATCTTTTCTTACAGCATAGGAGCACTCCATCATAACCATACACCACAACTCGTTCACCCATTGCCCAATTGATGGGGATCCATGCAGTTTCCAGTTCTTTGCTCCCACAAAGAGAACTGCTACAGGCTGGGTGGCGCAGTGAATAGAGCACTGGCCCTGGAGTCAGGAGGACCTGAGTTCAAATCTGGCATCAGACACTTAACACAAAAACTAGCCGCGTGACCTTGGGCAAGTCACTTAACCCCAATTGCCCTGCCCTCCCCCCTCCAAAAAAAAAAAACTGCCATAAATATCCCGTTCACATTCAGTTATAATTACTATTTGTGAATTTCCCTCCATCTTATTTTTATTCACTATTTTCTTTCTCAGTCTCTTTTTACTCTGTCCCTGTTACCTTATTCCCCTTCCCAACCCCCACTTCACCCACCACTCCAAGAGTCCTCTTATCCTCTCCTCTCACCCCCATTCTTAATCCACACACCCCTCCAAAAATCACCCCTACCCTCCCAAATCCCAATTCACACACTCTTCCAAATATCCCTTCCCCATTTTGTCCCCCAGTTTTCTCACCTCTCTATATGTTCAGAATACTTCTATACCCTTCCAGATGTACATTTTTTTGGTAATAAAAAACTGTATATCTAATAATGTTAGGAGACCTAAGGCCCCTAGCAAATTAAATAGACACTTTCCCTTCCCTCCCAGAAAGTTATAGGAAGATCTGAAGAAGTCACACAGATGAGAAAATGTGGATGGATTGCAATCTGCATCATTGTGGGGAGGGCCCACCTCACTTCTCAGCTTCAGTGTGTTCAGAAGGAATACTCATAATCACTATTTATAGGGAGGACGTTGGAGGTGGGATTTAAATCTGTACCCCTCTGACCCTGAGCCTGGCACTCTGTCCAGTGTTCCACAGTGCCTCTCTGATGGTACTTCTCCTTCTCGGAGAAGAGAAAGTGAATTTAGAGCATTTGACTATCTGTATTGCTCTGCCATCTACGTCCTGCTCAATCAGCCTGGGTGTGTGGGTGTGTGTGTGTGTGGGTGTACGTGCCCACATGTGTGCGCGCATTACTTATCTCTTCTACTCTTAACATCTTGAAGTCAGGGACCTGGAGTATTCACTCTGGAAAGGACCTTAGAACATAAAGTGCGAAAAGCATACTTTTTCAGCTCAAAGTGATCTTTGAGATGAGATGATCAGTCTAAACTCGTCATTTTACAGAAGAGGAAACTGAGGCTCTGGGAAGACACCTTAAATAGTTTTCCATAGATTGTCCTTGGCAGGTTAGAATCCAGCATCTTTCTCTTATTTTCCCTTCCTCGTAGCAGTACTGAGCACACCAGTGCCCCCCAACACAGACTCTCTGTCTCTATCTCTGTCTCTTACTCCTCCCCTCTCTTCCTCTTTAGACGCTCATGTGTCACATCCTTCAGAGTCCTGAGAAGCTCCTGGCTTGAAGTGCTCTCAAATCCAGTTTGTCTGGGTCACCGAGTGCCCACCTCCTGGCATCAAAGTTAAGACGGGGGAGGGAAAACAACGTAATGGCTGGGCCTTCTGATTCAAAATTGTCGTTTCATATATAGCCCAGTGTCCAGCCTCAGATCATAGCAGCGTGAATGGGCATGTGATCCAGATGAGTGAGTCCTTTTTCTTATCTGAAGCTGGTGCCTTTGGGTTGTACCATTACATTAAATGAGTCTGGGACACAGTCCTCCCCAGCATGTCTGTTATTATTTCTGTGGGGTTGTCAGAAAATGCACAGTACAACCCTCTCTACCCCCACTCTCCACCAGTTTCCTCGTTTAAAAAATTGATGCATTAATTTCTGTATAACCATCGGGGGAATGGAGAGACGGGTCCAATTCTCTTCCTGGCCAGCAGTCTGAAGGAATTCCCCTGTAATGAGCTGCTTCTCCCGAACCACACAGGACTTCCAACCTAATCATCTGGGCTCACCATTGTATTGCTTTAGCCAATTTGACAAGGATGGCCTAATCAGGGACTATTAATCAGAAACTTTCTTTGGCATCTGCCCAGCTGGGAGTTGAAATATTCCTGCACATGTGAAATTATCTGGTCTTCGATGACTTTGTAAGTCACCAAGGTCCCAGCAGGGACAAGAGTCTGCCACGAGCGAGCGCATGCTGTCCCCACAGCTTCCAATCTTCTCTCGATGAACTCCCTGTATATAGTAAGGGTAAATAGCTAGTTACTTCTTTGTAGGGAAAATCTGGTTTGGTAGAAAGACCTTGGCCATGACCCATTCTATAAACACAAGATTTGGGATTGTTGCCATTCTGAGGGGCACAGTGAATAGAATACTGGACCTAGAGTCAGGAAGACTCATCTTCCTGAGTTCAAATCTGGCCTCAGATACTCACCAGTTGTGTGACCCTAGGCAAGTCACTTAACCCTGTTTGCCTCAGTTCATTCATTATCTATAAAATGAGCTGGAAAAGGAAGTGGCTAACCACTCCAGTATCTCTGCCAAGAAAACCCCAAATGGGGTCACGGAGTCAGACGTGACTGAAATGTTGAATAGTTTCAACATTGTACAGAGATGTTTGTTACTTTAATGACTGGGATCATGTGATTCTGGAGTTGGGAATTTTATCCGTAGAGGATAAACTACTAGAATTGGGGGAGACTTTAGGACGAAAGTTCATATAGTCTATGTCCCTAATATTCCATGCTCTAAGGCCCTCTCTTGTTTTTATCCTCTAGGCACTGAAGTGCTTAGGCTCTGATCTAAGGTCTTTTCCAGCTCTGACATTTTATAAACAATACTTTTTTTCAGAAGTCACATTTTCCACTGTGACCAGCTCTCATTGTCTGCATCCTGTCCTGTCCATTTATGTCTCCCTACCCTTTGTCTCCTCTCCTGCTCTTCCTTAACGGGGTTGGATTTTTCCTTTCAATACCATGAGGATCTGCTTGTCCCCATAACCAGGTACCCACAGGGCTCTCAGAAAAGCCCCTTAGTTAGGAGTCCTAAATAAGAAACAACATACATTCTTCAGCTGTTTCATTTTTATTCTCAAAAAAAATGTTGAACAGGAACTAAAAAAAAAAAACACAACAAACTTAGGTGAAAGCTTTGCTTTTTTCATATACAAAACCACAAGTATTTCAAAACATTTCGAAGTTTGTTTTGACAGGAACGGAATGTCTCAGGAATGAAGGGATGCTTTAATCAGTTCCCTCTTTGAGGTCCCTGTTTTGCTCTGATATTTCTCTGTTTGAAACTCAGATTTCTCTGTAAAGATACAAGAAAGGTCAGAATTTGTTAGGTTCCTCTTTCATATTCAGAGCTCTGTCCCCCACTGTGAAAAAGAGAAGTGAGAGATTGGGGAGCCATGTTTGGGCGCTGGATTAGAGATTTGCTGGAAGGTGCTGTTGAAACAGAAATAATAAAAGATTCCCTTATCAAATTGTCTATTTCAAGATCAGTCAGGAGTAACTCCGGAGTTTTGTTGGCTTGAGTTTAGTCATTCTGTCAGGCAGTCTTTAGTGAATTCCCTCAGGTGACTGGACTAGCTCATGTCTAAGATTTCTCCCAGCACCAACATTCTCTGATCTCATATTCAACACTCACAGGTTCCTTCCATCCCTAACCTTCTTTATGTTTTCAGGTCCCTTCTGGTTTTGACATTCTGTGTTCTATGTTCTGTAGCCTAACATGCTATATTCTCAGGGCCCTTCTAGATCTAACATTCTGTGTTTCCAGGTCTTTCTGGTTTTGATATTCCTTGTTTTCTGTTCTGTATCCTAAGAAGCTGTATTCTCAGGGCCCTTCCAGCCCTACTATCCTATGATTTCAACATAGTCTAACTAACCAGCTGTGCTGATTATTTATATCAGGCATTATGTGAGACAGTACTGCAGCTATACAGTCTTACAGTAAAATTTCAAAATCAAGAGAGCTTCAAATGCATGCCATTCTCGGAAAATCATTGACAAGTTTTTAATGCTAGGAAGCCCTCAGACAGGA
The DNA here is from genome assembly GCA_011680675.1 of Gymnobelideus leadbeateri. Lineage (NCBI taxonomy): Eukaryota > Metazoa > Chordata > Mammalia > Diprotodontia > Petauridae > Gymnobelideus > Gymnobelideus leadbeateri. Next base: position 313,333 of record WOXC01006279.1, on the reverse strand, counting down.
ATTGTGGTAACTTGAATATATGTAGTGCTTTCATGGTTATAGGTAGCTTTACAGCTGTTACCACCTTTGAACCTGAATAATCCTGCAAGTTTTATTGAACAGAAGTGTCCAGAAAATAGATGTTCCATTTGTTTTAAGTGTAAAGTACTATATAAAGGTAATTATTGTTAGGAAGTCTCCCTTAGCCATCATGTAATATACCCTGGATCTCTCTAGTGCATTTCTTTATTGTGTGTCTTATTTATCTGTGTGTTTTAATTCTGTTATGAGAACATAGGCTCTGTGAGAACAGTGGTTTGTTTCCTATCTGAATTTTGTATCATTCCTGGTGATGATCCTGAGGGCGTTTGGACCCTCAGCCAATAGGAACTTAATATGTATTTGTTGAATTGATTTGAAATGAATCAACTTCATTTTATAGATGAAGAAATTGAGTCCTGGAGAAAGTGACCTTGCCAGGGTTTCATGGGGACTGAATGGTAGAGCTGGGTTTTGAATCCAGGTTTCAAGATTTCAGATTTAGTATTCTTCTGGGGTGATATTATTGCATGGTCAGGGGAGCAGGGAAGGGGGGATGAATCTCCTTGGATCTGGTCATGACAATGTCTTGCATATAGCCATCACTGAAATAAAGATGCCATTGGGTTGAGAATGAAAATGCCAACATAGGAACAGTCTCCTAATTTACTGGCCATTGATGGACAAGTTCCCATGACTGCACAGTTTCCTTCTTTCCCATCATACCTGTGGTGTTCTCTGCTCTCTCACAGCATCTCTGCACACTAATGAAACCCGTCTGGAATAGATGGGGGAGTTTGTACCACTGGATGCTGATTCTTTCCATTTCTAGTGCATGGAGCACAAAGCAACTAAGATGATGCTCATGTCCCAGGATGAGTGTCTGACCTCATTCACACTTGTAACTGTGGCTCAGAGTTGCATGTGGCAGAGGATAAACTTAGGCTTGAATAAACCACTTTCCTTCATATAATGAATCACCCTCTGATTTCCCCTATAGGGTGACTGCCTTCTCTGCCATTGGCCTGATGGGTCTTTGTCTTATTAATTGTTTTGACTGTCTGGAGATAGAAATTCACTTCACACAAATAAAGTATTTCCTAAAAATTCTCTATAAAATTCTTTATTATTCATAAATCTTTTTTTTTTTAAGCAATTGGGGTTAAGTAACTTGCTCAAGGTTACACGGCTAGTCATTATTTATGCGTGGGTGCTCATTTTCTGAGGCCGGATCTGATCTTGGGTCATCCCAACTCCGAGGCCGGCACTCTTACTCACTGCACCACCTAGCCGCCCCTTATTATTCATAAATCTTAAGTAAATGAGAGGGAGCATGTCATGGAAAAGAAATATGCAGCAAATCTCTTCATAAAGGATTCCTGATTTACAGATATCCTTGTTTGGGTGATCACAGAGTAAGTTAAAGGCAGGCACTTTGTCATATATAAACTGTATCTCTTCTCAAGTGTAAAAGCAAAATATTCTACACATAGTAGGCACTTAATGAATGTCTTCAGAATTGAAAAGCCATCTTTGTTTGCATGGGGTTTTTTTCTGTGTATATGTGTATATGCACATATATACAAAATATGATACTCCATTTCAGTTATACATATATAAAGCACACATATACATACACACACAGAAATCATTACTCTCTCCCTCCTCTCTCTCTATCTCTCTCTCTCCTTCTCTCTCCCCCCTCTCTCCCCCCGCTCCCTCCCTCCCTTCCTTTCCCCCTCTCTTGCTCTCTTACTTTCTGTTTTCTCTCTCCCTCCTCTCTCTCTCCCTCTTTCTTTTTCTCCCTCTCTCTACTCCCCTCCCCAGATAGCTAGCTACTAAGAGGAAAGATAGAGCTAGATAAATATAGATATGTATGTATATATACATAGAGAGAGAGAGAGAGAGAGAGAGAGAGAGAGAGAGAGAGAGAGAGAGAGAGAGAGAGTAATGATTACTTTCATGATCTAACAGTGGCCAGAAAGGTGAAGATTTGCTCAAATGGGTTGTAGAGAGGAAGGAAGGAAAGGAGGGAGTAAGAAAGAAACAAAAAGGGCTCACCTCTATGTAATTAGTTTTTCAGAAGTAGATTGACAATACATATGTTCCCATACTTTCTGTGGGTTTTGCATTTTTTTCTCTCTCCTTGCATCTCCATCCTACCTTCCAGCTTATTTAAAGATCCGATCTAGTACCTCAGCAAAACTCTGTAAACTCTCAGACTGGTGGGGCTAACAAGCATCATTTGATACATGTTGTCCAATGGAAAGGCTATTTTTATTAATTAATTGATGTTCCTTGGGGAAGGAAGAGAGGAAAATACAGAATTGTAGAATATTAGGGCAGGAAGGGTTCTTAGAACACAGATTATAAGAACTGGAAGTAACCTTAGAATAGCAATAATTTTAACATAGGATATTTGAAAAAAGTTAATGCTTGGTAGAGCCTTGGAGTTTGTTAAGTCCAGTACCCTCATTTTACAGATATAGAAACTGAGGTGAGAGAGATGATTGCTCTCCCAGACCATGATTAGAATACATCTTCTGTCTCCCAGTCCTAGTTTTCATCTACTACATTGCTACCTTCCCAGATTTTGCTGACTTTTTTTTCTCTAGCAAAAAAAAAGTGAATCTCTTTTCCCTGCTTCATTTCAGTTGGAACACCTTACTACATGTCCCCGGAGAGAATTCATGAAAATGGCTATAACTTTAAGTCTGATATCTGGTCTTTGGGCTGTTTATTGTATGAGGTAAGAAATTTCAGTGATTTAATTCAATGTTGTGGGGAACAGTGTTTACTCAAGGTAAAGGCATGGGACAAGACTGATTATTCCCCAAAAAACTATTAAAGGCACAGAATGTTCAAGCTAGAACCATGTGTCAAGAACCAGCCACTTAGCATCAGAGAATTAGGTTCTAGTCCTGGCTCTGTTCTTTATTACCTGTATGACTTTTGGTATATGACTTAATCTTGCTGAGCATTAATTTCTATATCTACAAAGTGAAAAGATTAGACTAGATGCTGTTTAAGGTCCTTCGTAGCTGGAAGATCTCGATTCAGGACCATAGAATCTAGAATATTGGAAGGAAGGAAGGAGCATGGGGCTGTTCAGAGGATGATGACTGATGGTCTAATTTGTTTGGAACATAGGATTCATGATGGGGAGTAGTTGGAAATAAGGCTAGAGAGGTAGGGTGGAGGACTCTGAGTGCCAGTTTAAGGATTTTAGACTTAGCTCTACTATGAGTAACTCAGTGAGTTGAATGTTCTCATTTGATTAATAAGGAAATCAAGGCACAAAGTAAGAAGGTTACTTGTCCAGGGATATGGGGCCTTTTGCTTATGAATAAGGAGCCACTGAATTAAAAAAAAATTTCTTTTGCTAGTATAATTACATGACTAGAACTATTTAAGAAAATTAATCAGGCAGCTATTAGGATGGATTAGAAGGGGTAAAACTGAAGGCAGGAAGACTTATTAGGAGGTTGTTGCAAAAGTCTAGATAGAGATAAGCAAAAGGTTGAACTAGGAGATTGTGTTTGGGACTAGGGAGATATTGCAGAAGTAGAGTTTATGAGACTGGGAAGCTGATTAGATATTTGAAATAAGAGAACTAAGAGAATCAAAGATAATACTGACGTTTTGAGCCTTGGTGGCTAGTGAATAGTGACATCATTAGTATATTGAGAGAAAGTTGGTGAGGGAGGGTAATGACTTACGAGCTTGGTTTTGGTCACATTGGAGGCAGCCGTCAAGCATCTGGGTGTAGATATCCAGGAGGCAATTTGAGATGCAGGTGGGAGCTTAGAAGAAAGCATACAAGTAAAGATACAGATTTGGGAGAAATGTCACAAGGTGATGCTTGAAGCTTTGGAAAAGACTGTGATTTAGCTCTACTCTTTTGCCCTTGATAAAGTGGCAGAGAGACAGATCTGAAATTGGAATTAGGGGAAAACTTCCAAATAATGAGAAGGGTCCCCAGATGGAATGGATTGTCTATTGAGATTCTGAATTTCTCAGCACGAGAGGTCTTCTAATAAAGGCTGGATGGTTGCTTAACAGAGATCTTAGAGATGTATATGTAGGATTCCTGAAGGAGTGGTGAAGTCCTTCCAAATTTCAGATTCTGTGAAAAGGGCCAAAGATAGAACCTTGAAGGACACCTACATTTAGGGAGGAGGAAGAGGATACAGCAGATGAGACGTCCCCATTGTAATCATAGCTAACGTTTATATAACACTTTTGGTTAGCAAAACATTTTATATAATTTATTTCATTTGCCCCTCATAACGACCTACGAGGTGGGTACAATTATTATCCCTTTGATAACCAAGGAACTTGAGGCTAAGAAATGTTAAATGATGCTCTGGCTCACACAGCTAGTAAGCACTGGAGAAAGGATTTGAACTTGGGTCTTCCTGACTCCAAGCTTAAGACTGCTGAGAAGTCAGGCTTAGGAGAGCCAGGAGAGAGAAAGGTCACAGAGACTTGGGGCGCGGGGGGAAGAAGAGAGTAGCAACAAAGAGAGGATATGTATAACAGTATCGAGTGTTGTGATTGGCCAGCGAAGACAGTGGAGAAACGGTGACTGCATTGGATGATGCAGGGGGCAGTTTCAGTAGTGATGGTGATGGCAGCAGGGTTGCAGAGGGCTCAGGAGTGAGTAGGAGGAAAGAAAGCAAAGCCACTATAAAAGGGAGAAAAATAGACCAAGGAGTAGGAGGGTCAAGAGAAGGTTTTAGAATGGGGAGAGGAGGATATTTATAGGCAAAGGAGCCTCTGCAGAGGGAGAGATGGACCTAGAAATTGAAAACGAGAAAAGGTAAAAGTCAAGTCCTTAAAACCGAATTTCTCACAGGTATTTTGTAATAAAACAGATTGTTCTGTTCCATTTATCATAAATCAGGTACCTTAACTTTTCTATACCTAATATTCTTAATTTGAAACATGTTGACTTCAGTTGATTTTTAATGGTCCTAAGTGATTCTCTTATATCTTTTGTTTTCTTATACAACATATCTTGTATCCCCCTTCTCTTCAGTCACATAGCCACTGTGCTTGTACAGGCCCTCATAGCCTCATGTCCTTGGCCTTCTGAGTGGTTTCCCAGCCTTTACTCTTTCCTGAGCCCAATCCATCCTTTACTCAGCTGCCAAAGGGATTTTCCTGGATCACAAGTCTGACCGTGTCACCCCTTACTCAAGCTCAGCTGGCTCCCTGTTGTCTGCAGGATTGAACAGAAAACGTTGTGTTTGGCATTTAAGGCCCTTCACAACCAGGCCCCCTTCTGCCTTTCTGGTTCTCTGCTCTAGCCGCACGGGCCTGCTTGCACACTGTACTCCCATCTCAACTACATCTTTTCACAGCCCAGCTCCCATATCTGGGATGCTCCCATTCCTCTCCTCTGCCTCCTCATTTCCTTGGCTTTTTTCAAGACTGTTGAAATCCTACCTTATACAAAAGGTCTTTCCCAGTACCTGCCCTCCAATTTTAGTTCCTTTGCTCTGTGCTTGCTTCCTACTTATACTGTATGTATCATCCATGAACATAGTAATATGCTGTTAGAATGGGAGCTTCTTTGTATCCCCAGCCTCTACCACAGTACCTGACACATAGTAGGTACTTAATAAAGGCATACATGTATTACACACATATATGTACTTGAGGATTTCAAAAGTTGGAAGGGATATTAATAACAATAATTGTTAACATTCAGTTGTTTTCAGTCACGTCCAACTCTTCATGACCCCATTTGGGGTTTTCTTGGCAAAGATGCTGGAGTGGTTTGTCATTTCCTTCTCCAGCTCATTTTATAGATGAGAAACTGAGGCAGCCATGGGTAAGTGACTTGGCCAGGGTCACACAGCTAGTAATAGTGCCTAGGGTCACATATGAACTCATGAAGATGAGTCCTCTTAACTCCAGGCCTGGCACATTGTCAACTGCACCACCCAGCTATCCTAATGATAGTTATAACTGACAATACACACACACACACACACACACACACACACACACACACACACACACACATATACACACATCTTTTTAAGTTTATTAAGTACTCGGTGTCATGAGTGTCAGACTCCAATAGAAACAGGTCTCTTATGGGTCACATATTGGCTTCAGACCCTACAAATTTACATTCTGTTGTATAGTATTTTTATTTATTTTGTCACACGTTTCTGAGCCACATTTTAATCTGGCTCAGGTCACACTGGGGAGTTTTGTGGGCTGTGATTTGATACCCCTGCTCAGAATATTATCTTTTTGGCTCTCTTTCATCCTTAGAACATAGAGCATAGAATGTCAGCTGGAATAACATTTTGAACACAAAGTAAACACAGAATGTTACAGCTGTTAGGACCCAGAGAAGTGAAAACAAGTCAAGACCAAAAGCATTTATTAAATACTTACTATGTTGCCAGATACTTGGCTAAGTGCTGGAGATACAGAGAAAGGCAAAAAACACAGCCCTTGTCCTCAGGGGGCTCACATTCTAATGGTGGAGACCACATATTAACTAGATGTCAGATGGGAGACATGGGAGATGCTCAGGACTGGGAAAGCATTAGCAGCTGAGTTTGAGGGGCAGGGAGCGGCGCAGAAGCTGCATCTTGAAGGGAGTCAGGGAAGGTAAGAGGTAGAGGTGAGGAAGTAGCCCAGTCCAGGGGTGGGGGAGAGCTAGACCAAAGACAGAGAAGGAGGAGATGAAAAACCATGCTGGAAACTGCATGTAGGCCATTGGCTCTGTTACAAAGAGCTTCACTGTTTAGAACAGAACGTTAGAGCTGGAAGATACCATTAGACGTTATCTGGTTCACTTTTAGTTGTATAGAAGGAGAGATCTGAAGCTGAAACATGGAAGTGTCTTGTTCAAAACCACCCAGGTAATAATGGAGCCAAGATTTGGGCCCGAGCCTTCTCTCTGTATCCCATTGCCCTTCCAGTCTGAGGACACAAACTTCTTCCCACTGAATCTCCCTGATCAGCTACCTCGCCTCCCAAGGCACAGGTTGCCTGGCCTCTGAGGCCTTAATACTGACTGCACTGATGGGGTTGCCACCAGTGCCAGGCCCTGATTACACAAACCAGCGCTTTGTCCTTCTCGGCATATGTGGCTCCCGTTTATCACATTCCACCCTGAAAGTGAAGGTAGCATTGGATTTTCACTCAGTCAGTTCTTCCTTTCCAATCTTCAACTGAGGCAACCACATGTTTGCTTAACAAGTTAATGTCCCATCATTAGTGTATTACCAGTCATGAGTCCCTCAGTTCGATAAGGGCTGATTTATTTGTTTGGAGCATGAGAGGGAGGGAGGACCTGCTGCTGTGGTTTGCAGGTAGGGAGGGAACTATTGGTGCTGGGAAGTCAATGAAATAGATCAATACAATCCTGCTGGAGGGATTAAACAGCCCTGGGAATATCCCAGAGCTGCTTAGAGCTGAACAGCCCTTTGCCTTCTTCAGAAGAGAACTTAACACAGCCCCAGCTGGGAACACAATCTGTCCAAGGGCCCCAACCTATTGCATAAAATGAGGGAAATTGGAATGTTTCATGGAGTAGAAAGAATACTGGTCTTGGAATAAGGAGGCCTCAGTTTGAATCCTGGCTCCACAAAGACAGTGTAAAAATTTGAGTCAGAGGTTCTGGATTCCAGTCCTAGCTCTGGCACTACCTGGTGATGGTGGGAAGTCTCTACATCTCTACAGTTTTCAGTGTCCTAGACTATAAAATGAGGGTTTTGTGCCAGACATGCCTCCTGTGACTGCCCAGTTGTGTGATTATGACCACCACGTCACACAGTCACACCTGTACCGGCAACTTCACGGGGTGGGGAGGAGAGCATTGGGTAGAACCTGCTGTTCTGACCAGCTCCTCTGCCCCTGCCTTTGTTTCCTCTGTGGCTATCAAAGCTCATTTGGGATGGGGAAGAATCTGGGTGTTTCCCCAGGGCTCTGTGGCAACCTCGAGTATTGTGGTCATTTCTCGGTCTCACATTCAGGAGGGACATTAGCAAACTTGTGAGGAAAGGGCTTAAAACCATTGAAGTGCAGTGATCACAGAAAGAAAGTCAGGAGGTTTAGCCAAGTGAAGAGAAGACTTAGGAAGTGACTATCTATTTTTAAATATTTGAAAAGCCTTTGGGAAGAAGTATTGGACTTTGTGTTACTCAGTCCAGGATAACAGTAAGTGGAATGACAGGAAACTAGATTTTGACTCATTCTTAACTAAGGACAAATTTCCTGGTAATCAGAGTTACCCATGAGCAGAATTGGCTGCCACGGAAGGTAGTGGGGTCCTAACCACTGTAGATAGATAAACAGTAGCAGCAGCGGTGTTTATTTAGCACCTACTATGTGCCAGGCATAGTGATAAGCACTTTACAAATATCATTTCATTTGATTCTCACAGTGACCTTGAAAGGTATTATTATCCTCACTTTACATTTGAGGAAACTGATGTAAACTAGAGGCCAAGTGACTTGCCCAGGGTCACATAGCTAGTAAGTGTCGGATTTGAACTCATTTGCTCTATCTAGTGTTACATGAATTTCCTCTAACATCCCAAACCAGCATAGTGTAGTAAAAAGAATACTGGGCCTGGAGTTCAAAGACATAGGTTCAAGACACAGAATGTCAAAATCTCATTGGTGGAAAGAGCCTTGGAAGTAATCTAATTCAAGAGAAACCCCTCTGTAATATCCTCAACAAGTGGCCATCCGTTTTTAAGACTTAGTCTAGTTTCTGGGATGACTAATTAAGTCATCTGAACTCCTGCCCATACTGCTTACATAATAATAGTAAGGTGGCCTAGTAGATAGAATGCTCTGCCTGGAATCAGGAAGACCTGAGTTCAAATCCAGCCTCAGACATGTATTAGCTGTGTGACCCTGGGCAAGTCATTTAACCTATATTTACCTCAGTTTCCCCATCTGTAAAATGGGGATAATAACAGCACTTAAGTTCCAGTATTGTGAGGATCACATGAGATAATATTTTTAAAGCAGTTAGTACAGTGTCTGGCACATAGTAAACACTATATAAATGTTAGCCATATGTAAATATTAGTTATGACTATCACTTCTCTATTCCTAGAAGTTATGACGCTCTTAATGCAGCCCAATATCACATTCGCTTTTCTAGCTAACACTGCTGAACTCATATTGAACTTGCAGTCCACTAAAACCTTTCTATATATTTTTAAAAACAACGCCTCTAATCATAATTCTCCCCACCCCCATCTTACCCTTGTGAAGTTGGATTTCTTTTGTACCTGATTCTAAGACTTAACACTCCCCCCATTGAATTTCATCTTCTTAAGTTCAGCCCAGCACTCTAGCTGTCAAGATCCTTTTAGATACTGAATTTTGCTAACTGTTCCTTCCAGCTTTGCTTCATTTGCAAGTCTCATGGGCATACATACCAATGTTTTTATCCAAATTATTGAAAAAAATCTTAAACAGCATAGGACCAAGCACAGATCCCTGGGGCACTCCACTGGAGACCTCTGCCATGTTGACATGGAACCATTAATAACCACTCTGAGTTCAGATGTCCAACCACTTCTGAATCCATCTTATTTTGTCATCCAATCCGCATCTCTCCATATTCTCTACAAGGGCAGTGTGAGATACTTTACCAAAAGACTTGTTCAAAACTAGATAAATTATATCTAGAACATTCTCCTCATCTATGAGTTTAGGAATTTTGTTAAAAAAAAGAAATTTGTCCTTTGTCTCAGTAACTTTATAACCATACCTTATTTCTTTTCCCTTTAGCACTAACATGCTATATATTTTTAAATAGTATTTTTTTCCAATTACATGTAAAGACGATTTTTAACACCCATTTTTAATAAAATTTTGAGTTCCAATTTTTTCCCTCCCTCCCCTCTCTGCTCCCTAAGATGGTAAGCAATTTGATAACATTCTGTGTTTTTAGGTCTTTCTAGTTGTGACATTATGTATTCTATGTCCTGTTTTGACATCTGGCCTCAGACATTAGCTGGAATGTCCCTGGGCAAGTCATTTGACTTCTCTTTGCCTTAGTTTTCTCAACTGTAAAATGGGGATAAATAATAATATCTACCTCATAGTGTCATTGTGAAGGTCAAAAGAGACAATATTTGTCACACGCTAAGCTCTATGTAAGTTTCAGCTATTATTATCACTTATTTGTTAGATTGGATTCCCTCTAGGGTAATTTTTAATTCTGACATTCTGTGATAGTCAGCATTAAGTGTCTGTTATGTGCTAGGCTCTGTGCTGAGCACTGGGGATACAAAGAAAAAGAAAAAATAGTCACTGCTCTCGAGGAGCTTACAATCTAATGGGAGAAGACAGTGAGGGCAGGGCTGTGGGAGAAAGAGCACCAGAGGGTGCTCAGCACAGGGTGCTGTGTTTTGTGGCCTCGAGCCCAAGCAGAGAAGCTGGAGAGGTGGATAGAAAATTCTGAGCCCTCTCCAAAGGGAGGCTTTGGGAAGGAATCTTCTGCTCCATTGATTGCTGAGGTGATGCAGAGCATTTAAGACAATAACAGTTTAGTGGGCATGAGGATGTGCGGCTGTTCTCAGGGCACATACTGTGCTTGTGGACCTTGGTTCCTTAAGAGAACATCATGTCCATCTCTTATTTTAAGGGGAAGACTGGGAGCCAAAGAAGCAGATTCAAGTGAGAGAGCCCAGGCCTTACAGGTTCTGAGACTTGTGCCTTTTTGCCCCTCTCCCTCTGAGTCCCCTATCACCTCTCTGTCCCTGCCCATGAGACTCTTCTACTCATTCTCTGTCTCTCATAAAATCATATATTTCAAGAGTTGGGGGCAGGGGAAAGAAGAGTGTGTGTGTGTGTGTGTGTGTGTGTGTGTGTGTGTGTGTGTGTGTGTGTGTGTGTGCGCGCGTGCGTGCATGCGTGTGTGTTTTGGGGGGAGGGTGTGAAATTAAGGACAGCCGGGTGGTGTAGTGGATAAAGTGCTGGGCCTAGAGTAAGGAAGACTCATCTTTATGAGTTTAAATCCTGCCCCAAACACTTACTAGCTATGTGACCCTGGGCAAGTCACTTTAACCCATTTTGCCTCAGTTTCCTCATCTATAAAAAGAGCTGGAGAAGGAAAGGGCAAAATCACCCGAGTCTTTTTGCCAAGAAAACCCCAGATGGGGTCACAGAGTCAGACATGACTGAAAAACAACTGGGTGGAGTGGGGTAAGTCCCCCACTTAAACCATATGATTTCAGAACACAGACAATGTTAGACCTGCAGGTATGACTTTAGAAGAAGATGTCAGAGCAGTTGCTATAGAGTATCAGAGATGAGAGAGACCTTATTGTGACCTAGAATGTTAGAACAAAATGTTAATAGACTTCAGAGCTGGAAGAGATGTTAGTGATCCTCTAGACCAGCCCCCTCATTTTAAAGAGAAGGCAAGGAATTTGCCCAGTGTGGCCAAGAAGCCTGGAATCTTTGCTAGTGCATTGTAGGAGCTGACCCTAATGGTGAGGAAGGAATATTAGGGCACGAGGCAAAAGGATGGGAAATGTGTCTTTGGCTGGCTTGGATGATAAGAAGGCAGTGACTTTTTTTTTAAGGGGGAAAAGTGAGTGAGGGATAAGTCCCTGCAGGGGACATGTGTAAATGGGGCAGGGAGGGAGAGGAGTGGAGGAGAGGAAGAGGCAGCCTCAGACCTTTGTCCCCAATTTGGGTATGAGCAGCCTGAGCCTGAGCCGTGGAAGACCCTTGGGTCCTGATTGAGTAAGTCCTCCGCACAGCGGCTCCACTTGGAATCCGTGGGCAGCTTTCTCAGCTCTAGAGGCGCTGGGCTAAACTGAGGAGCCTGTGCTTTATTTTCATTATACTTGGCACCCCGTGGAGGCTCCCAGCGGGCAGCCAGGGCTCCTCAGAATTTATTTATTTACACGGAAGCTCATCTCCGAGATCAGTGCTGCTGGATCCGGGCCTTTGGCGCTGGCATCCCAGTGAGGGGTCTGCTTGCGGCACACATCCAGCGGTGCCCTCCAGAATTAGTGCTCGAACTCCGCACAGCAGCCACTGAGGCTGTGCCCGTGATTAAGACCAAACAAGGGAAGCAGGGAAAAATAGCCAACAACTCTGGGTTTGCCAGCCCTGTATATTTTAGTAGCACAGCATTGTCTTAAAAAGCTTCTTAGGAATGCTTGTGGAATTGGGGAAGATTTCAAACCCCCAAACTACTATGAGGAAGGGGCTTTGTAAACTTTTGCAGGCTGAAATCTTTGATTTCAGTTTAAGGAGCCATTTATTAAGCACCTACTATGTGCCAGGCAAATCAGTTCAGTGAATAGCAGCTCATATTTCTGTAGAGCTTTTAGTGCCCCAAGCCAGGGGTCATGAGAAGCTTGTCAAAGGGATGGGGGGGAATAGTTAGTAAATAATGATCTTGTTGAAAATAACTAACCTCTATATTTTAGTTCTTATTTGTATATATGCATGATAAATTATAGAATTTATTTTTCACATTGAATAGTCCGGGATACAGGAAGGTTTACTAAAAAAAACCCAGGGGCATGGGGGACTGAAAAAGGCTGAGAACCCCCACTTTGGGGTTTTACAAAGCACTTTTCTCACAATAATGCTTCAAGGTAAGGATTGTGCAACCATTATTATCCCACTTGGTGTGATGAGTAAAGCAGTTGATTAAGAAGGCAGTGAGGGTAGAGCACTAGGTTTGGAGTCAGGAAGACCTGAGTTCAAATCCAGCCCCAGACACTTACTAGCTGTGTGACCCTGGGCAAGTCACTTAATCCTGTTTGCCTCAGTTTCCTCATTTTTTTTTTTTTTTTTTAAGCAATTGGGGTTAAGTAACTTGCTCAAGGTTACACGGCTAGTCATTATTTATGCGTGGGTGCTCATTTTCTGAGGCCGGATCTGATCTCGGGTCATCCCAACTCCGAGGCCAGCACTCTTACTCACTGCGCCACCTAGCCGCCCCTTTAGGGCAATTGGGGTTAGGTAACTTGCCCAAGGTTACACGGCTAGGTTTTTGTTTGTGCGGATTAAGTGTCGGAGGCCGGCTCCGAACTCAGGTCCTTCTGATTCCAGGGCCGGCGCTCTATTCACTGCGCCACCTAGCCGCCCCAATTTCCTCGTTTTTAAAATGGGGATAATAATAGCACCTACTTCCAAGAGCTGTTTTGAGAATCAGATGAGATATTTGTAAAGCATTTAGCACAGGGCCTGGCACAGAGTAAGCTCTTTATAAATGTTAGACATTTAATATTGTATCATCATCATCAGAATCAGAACAGCAATATCTGGATCCTGGTCTTGATACTTACTACCTGTATGTCCTTGGATTTCTCTCGATCTCAGTTTCCTCATCTGTAAAATGAGGGACTTGGAATAAATCATCTCTAAAGGACCTTTCTAGCATGAGATCGTATGGTCCTCCTGCTGGAGATGAGTGCACTGCGGCTCAGAAAAAGGAAGTGACCCGCTTCCCACCCCCACCCCCTCCCGCCCAAGTTAAGCCTATCACAGTTGATATTTGCCTCCCCTCTTCTGACTCCACTTCCAGCGTTCTGTTGGAGGGCAGGATGCAGCACCCGTTGGGATGGTTCCAGGATCCTGGGAGGAAAGCAGTGCTGTTTGCCGGGACATGCAGATGACCGTGGTGGCAGCTTAGTGCATTAAGACACTGAGTTCTAGGCGTTGGCTCTTGTCTGGAAGAGGGGTGGAGATAAGGGCCCCAATCAGGCTTCTTGTTAAGAGACATTTGAGCTAAGTTTGGGGCTTCAGGAGGGAGGGTATAAACATGGCCAGATTCTCAGGCAGTGTATGTGTGTGTGTATGCACCACAGCCTAACAGAATCAGATAAAAGTGATGCCAGATTCTCCCTCTACTCACAGCCTTAATTTCCTCATCTGTAAAATGGGAATAGTACTCTTCATGCTACTTACCACACAGGGTTGTTGTGAGGAAAGTCCTTTGCAAACTGTAAAATAATTTTTAAAAATAATGCTTTTAGGCATTGCATAGCACTTTCTTCATAGCCAATTCTATGGGAGATGTGTTTTTGTCCTCATGTTACAGATGAGGAAACCGAGGCTCCAAGAGGTTAACTTGTCCAGGTTTGCACAGCTAGCTAAGCAGCTAAGTCAGGATTCCAATCTGGGTCTCTCTTGACTCCAGAGTCAGCATTCTCCCACTGAGGACTTAGTCTTTCCAGGTCGCAGTGAAGTGACTCCCAAAGCCCTGTGTTCCAGTTTTTGCCATGGCTTCTTCCTCTGAACAGGAATAACTGGCACATAAGAATTCAGCTTAATCCTTTTTCTGTGTTGCTGACGTATTCAAATGACTTAGATTGACTCCTCTGGTCTCCCAGCTGCTCTCTGCCAGGGCAACAGATGTACTTTTGTGACTGTCCAATTAACCCATGCCCCTTTGGTTACTATTTTGATTATTTGAATTGTATCCCCTGAGTGTTGCCACTTTGCAGAATGCCAGAAGCCCTTCTATTGTGTCTGGTCCTTGTTCCCGAGCAGCACAAATGGCCTTTCACTTCAGCAGCAACAAAAATTCCAACAAAGATTATTAAGCACCTAACAAGTACAAGGCATCATGCTCAAGGCTGAAAATCAGCCCAGTTCCTGCCCTCAGGGAGGCTCCCCCACTGGTCACTGGAGAAGAGGACATTCATACAGGGAGCTCTGATAGAAATTAGAAAATTATTTAAGTACATGAGAAAGGTCACGCAGTATCCCAAGAGTTCTGAGTAAAGAGTTGCCTTTCCTATTTAGGGAGAACAAGGGGGACATCATGGAAGAAGTGGCACCATAGCTGTTAATTGAAGGAGGGGAACTGGAGGGAAGGAGTCAGGGTATGGCTGGGGAGCAGTTGGTTGTCCATTGTAGTAGTAGCAGCTGGTAGTAGCAGCGGTCATAGGGCTAGTGACCAGAACCCTTGGTGTCCTGACTCCCAGGATGCTTCCTCAATAGGGACACATAGTCTGCCACCTTCAAACCCTTGTATCCTTCAGCAATTCCTGGGGCAGCTTGTCTCAGACCCTGTACTCTGCAAGGGGACACAGTAAAGGGGTTGATAACTATTTTTAAAAAAACCCACAGACAAAAAGAAAAATCACTGCTCTGCTGGAAGCTTGCTGTGTGTTTCTGCAACAAGACAGTGTTCTTTGGACAGTCTCCCTGGTGCATGATAATGAGCGAAGGCCTAACAATTATCAAATGGTTCCCTTATTAAAACCAGAGTGTAGCATCTCCCCCTCAGCCGAGGCTAATGTGAAGAGCTTGGTGATTTGATGTAGCTTGCAAAAAATGGCTTGAAAACGGTCCTCCAAACGGAGGAGGTATCAGGCACAATTAGCCAACGGTGCTTCATTAGGATGAGGCATTGCCCCATTGTTTGGCGCTGGAGGTAACAGTGAGCGAGAGTGACAAGAAACACTTGAATCCCATTACGGATTAATAAGCAGATGGGGCACAGCCCAGGCCGCATGCTGGGCTGCCGTGCCACTCGCTTTGCGGAGCCTCTCCATAGCTCCCTGCTCTCCCTTTGAAGACAAACCTGATTAGTGCTGTTCGTTCCTTCGTATGTAAATGGTGGGCTGGGGTGGGGATGGTTCCTGGGCAGCAGTTGTAAAGGTGCCAGGCTCTGACTGCTTTCTGACGTCTTAGAGAAATCATGGAGGGCCTGGCCTGGCCTGGCTTCTCCAGAACAGAGTTTGGGCGTCAGGGAGGGAGGCCCAGCACAAAACAAGAATCTCTAAACGTTACATTTTCAGTGGAAGGGACCTTAAAATATATAGTTGTCAGAGCTAGAACAGAACTTGTAAGTTATCCAAATGGGCCAATGGTAGGTTAGGCACCTGTCCCAAGGAGGTCAGTGATTTAAAAAACACAAAAAGGCCTCATAGGAACTAAAATATTTATAGTAGCATCCTTGTGGCAGCAAACACTGGGAAGAAAAGTGGCCAAACTGTGGTAGTTCATGAATGTAATGGAACGTTGTTGTGCTGCAAGAAATGATAAGAATGACCACCAGAGAGAAATCCAGGAAGACCTGGGAACCAGGAGGCAAAATGAAGGAAGCAGAATAAGGAAGAGAGATTTTATGACTGCAGCAACACAACGGTAAAAGCAATCCCAGCAAGATCACTGACACTGAATGAAGGCTGTGGGATGGAAACAAAGAGAGGAGAGTGTGACTTCTTCCCTTCTTTGCAGAGGGGGAGAACTCTGGGTGTGGAACATGGTATACCAAGGGAGACTTGATTGATGAATCGGTTAATTTTGCTGTATTATTTTTTCTTCCTCTTTGCTATAAAGGGATGTTTCTCTGAGAGGAATAGGAATGGGGGAATACATACACTCTGTGTGTGTGTGTGTGTGTGTGTGTGTGTGTGTGTGTGTGTGTGTGTGTGTGTGTGTGTGTGTGTAAATGTAGGCAATGTAAAAACAAATATTAAAAATTGGGGGAAAAAAAGTCTGGTCTGATTGAAGCACTTAAATCAGTATAGAAATATGTGCTCTTCTGTTTTGCAGTTTGGAAAGTGTTTCCCTCACAATAGCTCCGTGAGGGTAGGTAGCATAAGTAGTGCTATTCCTGTATTATAGATGAGGAAACTGAGGCCAAAAGCGGCAGCCTTTCCTAATAGAAAGGCAAATTGATTTGTGCTCCTCTTGGAAAGATTTGAAGAATACCTAAATTCAAGTTTCAGCTCTGCCATTCCTGTCCTCTGAGCCTCAATTTCCTCATCTGTCAAATGGTAATAACAATTACACTTTTTCCTTCAGAGAGCAGTTGTAATGGAAGTGCTTTGTAAGCTAAGAGCAGTATTGTGAATTGCTGCTGCTGCTGTTATCCTTCTTAAGGGGATGGATGCACATCAGACTTTCCACTTTTGTGGAACCAGGCAGGATATGAAGCTGAGAGGCCCCTGTGTAATTTGGATTATCCACTTGTGTCCCAGCCCTTCCCCATTGTTGAGCTCTCTTGAAGAGCCTCTTCTTGGGGAGCCAAGGGACAATCTTAGCTTCTCCCAAGTAAGTGGTGCTAATTCTTCTAGCCAGGGAGCAAATGACCCTTTCTCTGGCCTCATGTGATCACAGACCACAGGGCTCCCACTGTGATAATTTCTATGATGGATGGGTACTCATTCTCCTTTTCCTAGGTCTACTTTATAAATCTGGGTATTTGGGTCTTGCTGAAGAAATATCATTCCCTCCCATTTAGCCTCCCACTCCCATCCCCACCCGCCAAGGATCTAAGGAAGTTCAGATGTCTCAGTGGGATTCCACTGAACTGAATGGGTGGTTTTTAATAAATTTTAATTAGAAAGTTTTTTTCTCCCTTTCTTCTACTGTGTGTGTGTGTGTGTGTGTGTGTGTGTGTGTGTGTGTGTGTGTGTGTGTGTGTGTGAACCAGAGAAACAAATAGAAGCCATTTCTCTTATCAGATGGCCTGATGGGGAGGGAAGATGGCAGATGAGGAGAAATAACAGTCACTGATAATCCTCCATTGAAGTCTTCCTGGTGCCTCCTTCTGACATGAGGGTGACCCAGGATTCTTGCATATCCTGCTAGTGGAACAGAAGCTCTGGCAGGCCTTCTCAAGCTTGAAAGGTTTTGACCTTGTGCCAGACGACAGGGTCATGACTGTTGTCTGGGAACCAGCTTAGCTAAGTATGAAGGAGATTGTCACCTGTTGGCCACAAGATAATAAATGTGTTCTGGCCCAGCAACTGAAAGAAAAAACCAGCCCAGGCCCCCTTTAAGGCATAAAGGACTTCCAGTATGTGTTGGTGGAAAGCGTTGCTTTTATCAGTGAGATCGTAGATCCTTGGAGTATTGAATAAGTTTCTATAAATGCTTTAATATTTACAAAGCACTTTACTCAGGAAGCTAGAAGGCAGGTGGTAAAAAATATTTTTATGGGGGCAGCTAGGTGGCACAGTTAATGGAGCACCAGCCCTAGAGTCAGGAGGACCTGAGTTTGGATGTGGCCTCAGACACTTAACACTTACTAGCCATGTGACCTTGGGCAAGTCACTTGACCCCTATTGCCCTGCCTTCCCCCATCCAAAAAGCAAAGAAAAAAAATTATCCCCATTTTACAGAAGAGGAAACTTGAAACCCAAGAGTTTATGTGACTTGCCCAGGAAGTGGGGTGGGGCAGTGTCCTCTTGACAGAGGTCGCAGTTGGTGGCCAAATATCAGTCACTTGTTAGAATCAAGAAGCAGCTTTGTGCAACTGCTAGACTGAAAATTCATTTTGTGTTTCCTTCCTACAGATGGCGGCTCTTCAAAGTCCCTTCTATGGAGATAAAATGAATCTTTTTTCTCTTTGTCAGAAGATAGAGCAATGTGACTACCCTCCTCTTCCAGGAGAACATTATTCTGAGAAGGTGAGTTAAAACTGGGACTAGCAGGAGTCACCCATTCATCTGTCTTTCTGCCAGCAGTTTGAGGGACCTTGCCAGTTACTGTTTTCATGGCCACAGCTGGCAATGGTACCACCATCTTCAGATACAAAAGGCAATTAGTCCTGTCCATCCCTGGACCTTTTAACCCCTAATTTCCCACACACACTGTTTACACAGAATTACATAATGTTATGCCTAGAAGGAACCTTAACTCAGTCATTTTGGGTAAGGAACTCAAAGTGACTTGTTCAAAGTCACACAGCACAGAAATGCCTGGCAGAGCTAGGACTCCAAGCTTGGTCCTTTTGACTTCAGTTCCACTGTCTTTTCTCCTCACACACTATCTCTGCCTCCGTTTTTATGTGTGGACTTTGCTAGAAATATCCATGTGTGGTTGGCCACACTTGGTAACATAGCAAATACTTGAGGACGTACCTACTGGCAGCCAGAATTAGTGTAAGCTGACAGATGTGTTTCCTGTCTGCATGCCTCCCTCTGGCTATGCTAAAGAGTATGTGTAGAGCACTGATGGAGTCCAGGGTGAGCAAAACGGTTTCCAAGACTGGGTCCCAGAGAAGGACTCCAGATGGTGTTAGACACTATTAACAGAACGCTGGAGAAGGCAAGAGACCTCTTACTCTCTCGCCCTGCTGTTTGCTATTCTTAGCAACCAGGTTCCTTTTTTCCTTCTTTTTATAAATTGAATAAATAGAGTATTATCCCCTTTTGTCCTGAGCTTCATGGTTTTTATCATCACAAGTGGATGAAT
This sequence comes from Gymnobelideus leadbeateri, assembly GCA_011680675.1. Classification (NCBI taxonomy): domain Eukaryota; kingdom Metazoa; phylum Chordata; class Mammalia; order Diprotodontia; family Petauridae; genus Gymnobelideus; species Gymnobelideus leadbeateri. The sequence goes on along the minus strand of WOXC01006279.1, from coordinate 294,134 downwards.
AAGCCCCCTTTCTGAGGAGCCTAGGCCTTCCCGGGGCATGAGTTACACTGAGAGTGATGAAGAACAGTTAGGTAAAGGAGGGTCTGAATGGCTGCTGTGACCGAGATCTACATCTACTAGCAGCCTAGAATGCTTTGAAGGCAACAGCAGCAAAGTCCTTTCCCAAGAAGGGAATAATCCTTGCTAGAGATGTATGTGTGCTCTGTGATAGCAAGTCCAACAAACCAGGGACCCAGGGATGCATTAGGAAATACATTTTTCTCCCTTCACTTTACTAACACCCCCAGGTGTTAGATAGCAGCTGACTGTATGTACCTTGGTTTTCAAACTGGAGGTTGCTGGTGAGAATAATTCCTTTTTTTTTCTTTTTGGAGGGCAATTGGGACTAAGTAACTTGCCCAAGGTCACACGGCTAGGTTTTTTGTTTGTTTGTTTGTGTGTGTTAAGTGTCTGAGGCTGGATCCGAACTCAGGTCCTTCTGACTCCAGGGCCGGTGCTCTACTCACTGCGCCACCTAGCCGCCCCGAGAATAATTCTTATATTTTACTGTTCTGAATTGGTAGATGGTTGCTGTTTTTGTTATCAATGGCTAACCCCCCCCCCTTTTTTTTTGGAAGCAAGGCAATTGGGGTTAAGTGACTTGCTCAAGGTCACAGCTAGTGAGGGTCTAGTGACTGAGGTCAAATTTGAACTCGGGTCCTCCTGACTCCAAGGGCCAGTGCTCTATTCACTGTGCTACCTAGCTACCCCATATAGACAACATCTTTTTATGTGCTTGTAGACATTTGTGCACTGGAATGAGCATTGTGATTTTATTTGAATGTTTTAGCTCAGTATTTTCCAAAGTAATGCAGTCCTGGAACATTTGGGGGTTGGAAATAACATTGATGGAACCCACCACTTCTAGTCAGGAAAACCTAGAAGATCTCACACACACACACACACACACACACACACACACACACACACACACACACACACACACACACACACACACACACACCATGTGTATGTATATGCACATATGTATATGTATCCTAGCCAAGAAATTAACCCAATTATATACTGGAAAACTTGTACACTAAATATTAAGAGATTCAGAATTTCTTATTTCCCTTGTTATTCAGAGCTGAAAATCATTTACCCCAGTCTTATCATTTTAGTAATCAGAAAAGAGCACAGGTGTCTCAGTCATTTGCCCCAGGTTGTATAGATATTAGGCAGTAACGTCAGGATGCAGGTCTCTGCTTCATTAGTGATCTTTCCCCTAAATCATGTTGTTTCATTAGTATTTTTGAGGGGAAAGTATCACTAGCATTGCTCTTTTCTCAACAGAACTATTTATACTGGAAATGTTAATTTGGAACTTGAGGACCTGGGTTTGAATTTACTTGTTAAAACTTACATGACAATGAGGCAGTCTTGAAGAGAAGGGGATGTTCTCAGAGCATAATGCCAGCCAGTCTTCTCTGTTTGGAGTTTTAGTTCCCCAAATCAAAAGTGAGTGCTGGCTAAATGCTGTTAGCAGTATTTCAGTTGGGAATCTTGCTGTGGCCACCTGTGATGAGCTTCTTACCTGCAAGAAGTATTTTAACCTGTTGTTTCCCAGAAGTAAAGCCAGAGAAAATGTGGCCAACTCTAGTTTCTTGGTTCCTTGAGAACCAGAAATACAGACTTACCTAACACCATGTGTACACATAAGTGAAAGGCATTGGAGTATACTGATACACTTTTACTTAATGACAGTTTTTCTTCGTTATTCAAATTTGCCAAGCCCCAAAGTAGATAGTTCTGATTCCACAATTAAATTTATACTAATAATATAAGGTTCAGAAAATTTTAGAGCTGAAATCTGAGACACCGAGGATGTCAGAGCTTTAAAGTATGTTAGAACACAGGATATCTATAGTCAGGTAGCATCAAACTTGAGTAGAAATGGGGACCAGTCAACTTCAGGATCCCTGAAGGCTGCACATTGGCTTTAGTTTTACAGTGTGATATCTTCCCAATTACATTTTAATCTGGTTTGGGCCTTACTCAGGAGTGTTACGGGGAGATGCAAGCCACATGTTTGATACCCAAGTTTGACACACTTGTCTAGTCTAACCCTCTTAATTTAGAGATGAGAATGGGGCAGAGAAGGGAAGCCAAAGCATACTATTGGCAGTTAGAGCTAGAATCCATTTGAAAATGTTTTTCTGTCAGTCTTTACATGTAAGACTAAGCTTCCAAGATGATCCTTTATACTTATGCCATATGCCTGAAACCTCTAAAGATGCCACATTCAGTGGTAAATTGTTCTGTCTGGCCTCCGAGGGTAGAATTAGGAACAATGGGTAGAAGTCACAAAGAAGTAACAATTTGGACTAGATGTTAGGGGAAAGAAGACAACCTTCCCAACTGTTAGAATTGTTCAGAAGTGAAGAGCTGCCTCAGGAGTTGGTGGTTAGAGGTTCTTCCTTCCCAGAGGTCTCTTAAGTAGAGGCTGGATGATCACTTGACAGGCATATTACAGTGGCATCTCCTCTTAGGCATGAGTTGGCCTAGATAGTTTCCAAGGTCCCTTTTCTGTGGACAAAACACGTACAACGCAAGGCTCTATTTGCACCCTCCCTTGTCCTATATTGTTGCTGTTCTATATCTGGTTCAGTAACTTAAGTACATTCACGGGAGGCAGCCTGTGAAAATGCTGAGCCCACAAGGCAGCCAATGCATTCACTTGCTGTATATCCCATTTGGCAGCCCAAAAACTGTGTGCTGGGCAGTGGCTAGGTATTTAAATGAGAAAACAGTGTAGTGAGCTCAGTGATGCTAGTTAAGATGTGTGCTTTATAAGGTCATTATTTTAATTACCATTAAAATAATTGGCACTGTGGCTATCAGAAGAATGTGAGAAGATCAGAGGCTCAAGGCTGTTCCTCCCCAGCCTTAGAGGTATGAGCAGCTTTTAGTCTGTGTAATTAAAAGCTCCCGTCTTTCATGTGTACAATAAAGGGGGCTGGGAGGTGGGCAGTCTGACTGTAACCCTTTTGCATTTTAATGCATTTATAATGATCAATAAGCCCTATCCTTGAGTTGTGTCCTCTGGTCTTGGCATCTCCATGACTGCTGTTTTACATGCACACACCCAGGTTCTGTGGTTTACCTTCTCTAGGATTATAGTTCAATGCTCACTGCAATGTTGAAGAGGTTCTGTGAGGTGTCAGTGCTTTCCCCTCTAACATATTCAACTTTCTCCTGAAGTTCTTTGCTGAAACCTCATCCCTGTGTGCAGGTGACCCTGGGTTCTCAATGGTTCTGCCAAGTAAGACGGAAAGTCTTTGAATCAGTAGGGGCCCAGCAATGGACTATGCCTGCCATCTGGACCCCAATCTAACTAAAAGTGGATGAGAAACCTTCTTCTGATGAACCTAACCAATAATGGGTTTGTTTTTTTTTTTTAAGTGGTGATCTGCAAAGATGGATAGAGTACTCCACACTGAGTGGAGTGAACCTTTTGAAGTTAAAAATATAAAACATGGAAATATATAATATTCCAGAATGTGTAGCCTTTTCTTTTATATGAAAATGGGCTTAATAGCCTCACTTACTTGCCTTTATCTTGGGGGTATACATACCACCAGCATTTATGGGTTCTATTTCAAACCTCAAATTGGCTGGATTTAATTGTAGTTTAGATCTCAACCCAGTGAAGCTTCCCTTGTTCAGCAGCTGAGTAAATAGGAACAGTGAAGGTCTTGGCTGAGATTTTTGGAATGTCACTGTCCACTCCATTTACTTCAAAGGAAACTTCCTTCCATGGTAATGGATACAGTTCTCTTTCTTCTCTTTCAGTTACGGGAACTGGTCAGTATGTGCATATATCCAGACCCTGACCAGAGACCTGACATTGGCTACGTACACCAGCTAGCCAAACAGATGCACATCTGGAATGCCAGCACCTGACTCCAGAAGAGATGCACACAACAAAGCCATCATCACTTAATTTTACTTGAATTTTCTTTCTCCAGAGAAGCTGACTGGTGGCCCATGAGTGGAACAACTGAGAAAAGAGGCCCGGGTAGTTCTCCAGGTTTTTGGTCCTGGCTTTTAAAGTGAAGAGGCAGTGTAAACTTGGGGTGGGGTGGGGAGGGGGGGAGCTCAGGACAGTTACCATTCTTCTTCAAAGAGTCCTTTCTTTAAACAGTTGTGCATAATATAGGCTAGTTCTGTTGACAAGGGTGTCTCAGGGAAATTTCCAGTGAAGCACTCTTTGTATCTCAGTTGTAATGTGAAATGCCAAAAAAAGAATTCCTTCATTGAATTGTTTCATCCGTGTTTATACAAATGTAAGATTTGCCATCAACTAGTAATTTGTATAACTGCTAATAACCCTCTTATGCAAATGGTTAATAGTACATTTAATTAAGTCCTTTGTATCCTTTTAAAATGATCCAACTCTATGTTTGGTGTTCTGTTGCAAAGTGGCAATGTGGGGAATAGTTTTGGTTTGGTGGATTTTGCTAATATTTTACTATTTTTAGCTCACTAAAGAAGAAATAGGGAAGAGTTAGAATTATAGCATGTTAGAGCTGGAAGGGACCTAAAGGATTGTCTAATCCAACTATTCATGTTACAGGGAAGGAAACTGAGGCCGCCTGTTTAGGTGAAGTGACTTGCTCAAGGTCACACTGCAAATTAGTTGTTCAATCCAGGACTAAAATTCACATTTCCTGACTCCCAGCCCCAGGCGCTTCCTCTCTACCAGGAATTCAAGAAGCAAATTTTCATTAAAGATCATTTATTTTTCTCTCCAAAAGTCATCTGCTTGAATGTAGCCAAGGTTTCCTCTCAATATTTTTGTTCCACCATTGTCAGCCTTAACAATTTCAAACATGAGTTTTTACTCATATACACCAATGCCAAGACTAGGATGGCATCATTCAAGAGAAATGTCCAGCTCAGTTATGTACAGAAATGTTCTGCTTATCTTGTTTCCCCAACAGGATTAGTCCAGGTCTAATTAACTGTGAAAATGAACTTATAAATGTGAACTCATGGTAAACGTAACCTTTTGAAGGATGTGGATGGAATATGTTTTTATACAGACGAAACTGTCATTCCTGGGAGTTGGTGATGTTCCAGTGGGTCAGAATGAAAAGGACTCCCTGGTTGGTGACTGAAGGAGAGCTCTGGGGAGGCACTCAAGCAGGACTTTGTACTGTTTGGTATACTGCCTCCAACCCACCCCCAATGTGTGAAACTATTTGTGTGGCCACAGTGTAGGGTTTTGAGATTTTCTTCAAATGCAGTGTCTGCTTTGTTCTTGATATTTGTTCTCCAATACCGAAATAAAACTGGGGTAAGAAGGGTTACACTTGTGTGTGTCTGAATAGAACCACCTCTATAATGTCATTTAATCTAATTCCCTCAATATCTGACAAAAGAGACTTGGAGAGCTGAAGATACAGAATAATGGAACTTGAAGGGACCTAGAGGATCTAGTCCAATTCTTCTATTTTATAGATTAGGAAGGCCAGAGATGCATCAGACACGTGGCTAGATAAATGGTAAAGCCTAAATAAATGTTATCTCAAACTCAGGTGGCTGCAAAGGTCTCCATTTGGTTACTCACAGTAAAAATCACCTTTAAGAATGATGCTAGTAAACAAACACAGTGGGTGTAGAGGCTGCATGTCCTCAGCCAAAGTCAGCCTCAGCTGTATGGTTTTTCAATACTGATGAAAAAGCAGGGGCATGGCTGGACCATGAAGGTTTCTGTTCACCTAGCTCACAGGAACTTATTTTGAAAAAGTATTTTAAGGACCAGCTGAGTGGTGCAGTGGACAGAGCACAGGCCCTGGAGCCAGGAGGATCTGAATTCAACTATGTGACCCTAGACAAATCCCTTAATCCCAACTGCCTCCCTCTGCGGCCCTGCCAAAGAAAATAATATTTAAAAGCCCTATAACCTTATAATTTGATTCAGATAGCTGCTGCATAATATAGTAATTAGACTTTGAATCGTAGCTCAGACACTTTAATAGCTGTAGGACTTTGATAACTATTGGCCTCAATTGCCTCATCTATAAAATGGGGATACTAAAAAAGAAAAAGAAAAAAGTAGAGATGCTACCTATCTTACAGAGGAAAACTATAAACATTAAAGAGCTATATTAATGTAAGCTGCTATTATACTTTGAGAATGTTCAACATCCGGTAAGACAATTGAGATAATAATTAAAAAAAAAAACACCACCATAAAATAGCATCTGCCTTAGCTACATAATTACCATTTGTTTATTAGTGAGGCATTTGTCTTACATTAGGTGACCTAGGGGCAACCCCAAACCTTCTGATCAATAGAGCTGATGAGCAAGCCCTTTTAGGAAGTGTCCATTGTCTGTACTGTTTCATCCAGCACTTCAATTTCCAGGGAAGTGACTTTCTCAGTAAGAATAGCAGTTGTGCCTTTCTCACACTTGTATCTGCCAAACCTACAGAAGACAAAAGAGAAAGGGGTAAAGGTGAGGCTTCACTGAACTCGGTTTTTGAATACGAGAGCCGAACAGGACATTTGAACATAAAAATGTTAAAAAAAGAGAATGTTAGAGCTAGAAGAGTCCAGTCCTTGGAACAGAACTGGAAATTGGGCCAGAGATGCAGGGATTTTTCCTAAGATAAGGTACAGTAAACTAGTTAAGCAGTAGGTCAGAGATTCAAACCCATATTAAACTCCCAGCCCAGTGACCTTTCTACCCTGCTTCCTTAATTTCTTCATGTAAGAAATTGAAAATGCTGATATACTCTTTAGACTGACAAGGCCTAAACTCACACATGGCACTTGGGGGTGGGGTGGGGAGAGAGGTAACTGGAACCAATGGGTGAAAATTAAAGGGACATGGATTTTAGGTCAATATAATAACCGTCAAAGAATGGAATGGGCTTCTCTGTGTAAATTCTGTACTGCTGGAGACATTGGACCTACCTATTCTGACTTGGGAAACAAGGCATCTGAGGAGCACTGTGCAGACTGTAAGGTACATATTTGTACAGTTAATCCTCACAATGGGGCTGGGAATTAAGACACTGTCAAATGCCACTGCAAGCCCAACTGCTCCTCCCACCTGTCCCCAATTGGGAGGTTTATTTCCATAAATATCAAGCCTCATTTGGGCTGCCAGAAAGCTATTGACTGGAACAAGACATGCGCACCTCAAATATCTACCCTCCCAACTGAAGACTTGTCTTAGAAAGAGGTGGAGGAAAGAACGATCATTCTCTTTAGTCATCTCTAGATCTCTGCATGGACCAAACTATGTAATCTCTGAAACCACAGTTCAGAAAAAATGCAAACTGCAAAAGAAGCTTTCTCTAAAATTTAGGCAAACACTACAACTAAATCATTTTGGTCTGACAGGCTGCCCTTTTGGCCAAAAGCTGGTTGGTACAAAACCTGAGGACAGTCTAGAATCATGTAATCTACGATTATCTGGGAGGCATATCTATATAGGAAGGATATCTAAGCAATGCAAAAACAAGATATCAATAAAATTCTATTTAAAAAACAAGTCATCTAGGGGTGGCTAGGTGGTGCAGTGACTAGAGCACCAGCCCTGGAGTCAGGAGCACCAGAGTTCAAATCCGGCCTCAGATACTTGACACTTACTAGCTGTGTGACCTTGGGGCAGGTCACTTAAACCCAAATGCCCTGCCTTCCCCCCTCCAAAAAGAAAAAAGAAAAACAAAAAAACAAAAAAATCACCCCAAAAAGTCATCTAGTACAATCGCTTAACAGGTGGAAAGTGGGGGCAAAATGATCTATACCAAATCACAGAGTTCAAAATAGGCAGGATTTGAACTCTGGTCCTGATTCCAAATCTAAGGCTTCACTATGCTCTGCACCAGTGCTCAAAACACCCGCACAGATGAAATCCCAACAGATTCTTGTTTTCCTCTGCAGCATGGCGTACTGGAAAATTTACTGGGGCTTAAGAGTCAGGAGATCAGGGGTTCCAATTATTACAGCTACTAGTGAGAATCTGAGCAAGTCAAAGTTTCTATGAGCCTTGGTTTCCTTGTTTACAAAATGGAAGTGGTGATAATACTTGTGGCTAGGTACTTTGTCAGGGAGGCTTCTAGAAAGATCTTGGTAAACACTAAAGCATTACAGAAATATGTCTAATAACGACCATCCTTTTCCTTTCAGAGAGGAAAAATGAGCAAGCTGGAGCTGATTTTTTTCTTAAGTTCTTTCCAGCTCTGAATCGTAAAGATCTGCCCATGTATATAATAAAGTACTCTGCACATAGCAGGCAATAAATGATTGTTATTATATACTGTGATCTCATCCTAGGAGTCTATATTCTCGAATCATTAGAATACAGAAACCCTACCACCAGGTTTGTTCTTGGGGGCCTGAGTGAGGAAATGCCCTGATAAAATTTTCTAGTAGTGACAATGTGATCACTTTGGAACAAAATCTTCACTACTGTGTGACTGAGGTACTTACTGAGGTACTTTACTGGTGGCTTAGAAACTGGAATGGGGGGGTGGGAGTGGTTCTCTATCTGGATATATACTGGATTCTATATCTCCTTGAGTTACAAAGCCCTTACTTTCAGCAACATATGAGGTAGTGTTTTTTACCTTGTATAAATAAGCCTCAGATCATTTAAAAATCACAGACTGCAGAACTCAATGACTGAGGGAACTCTTAAGACTCAGATTAACCAATGAACATTTCTTCAGTTGGCATCAACACTCATAAAGAGGGGAAGACACAGAAATGTGAAGGTTGGGCCAACTTAGCCTTGTACCGTGAAAATGTCCAGACTTCAAGAAAGGAAGGGCCTGGCCCAGACCTGTGACAAGCCCTTGGAAAGTCAGGATCTATACAACTCAACACCTGTCACCAAGTTCATATCCTCAAGTCACATCTATTAGAGATGGCATCCTGAGATGTATTCTTTCCATTCTCCAGCCTCTTCTGCATAGGTTTTCCTCTAGCTTTGAATAAAAAGAATGAGACCCAAGTCCAGGCTCTGCCACAACAAGCTGAATGATTCCAGATGAGTATTTTCATCCTCCAGACCTATTCTCTCACTGGTAAAATGAGAAAGTCAGCTTAGATGATTCCTAAGATTCTAAGGTCCCTTTCAGCTCCAATTTTTCATGTTCTCCCATTTCCTGTTCTGATAATTTATGGGTCTAGGAGAACACTGAAGCGCAAAGGCCTTAGAAATCATCCAGCCCAATTCCTTCACTGAGCCCAAAGAGATGAAGCACCTTGCCGAAGTCAAACAACAATTCAGTGACCAAACGAGGCCCGAATGTTTTTCTTGACTGAGTGGTCTATTATTTTCATTGCTTCTTCAAACAGTCTTTTCTTTCTTCCTGGACACACAATTTAGTAAATGCTATTTCTAAATATGTTTTCATACAAGGGGTAGTGGGGGGCCACAAAAGCAATACATGATCAGGGCAGCACAGTGTACAGAAGTGCTACCAGCTCTTTTATGATAGTACACAGTGCTTCCTGTCCTTTGTAATTCTACAGCTAAGTATAAATCATGCCATTTCTTTCTCAATGACTACTGGACAAGTTCAGCACACCCCACAAAAGACCACTCACTATGTTCATCAATATAGCCTTAAGCTGGGTTCACAAAACCCTCAACATCCAGAAAGAACACATATCTCTCAGAAGCTAAGGATCTTGTTCAAAGTTTAGTCATAAGATAGCTTCTGGAGGCCACCAGAGCTAGAAAGGATGTAGAAACATGGACTACTTAAGTATAAAATACAGAATATTAACACTGTGAAGACCCTATGTGACATCATATAGTTTAACATTTCCTATTTTAAAGAAAGGAAAATTAAGGGCTTGATAAGTCAAGCTACAACGTCACAGTGTCATTTAGCAATAGAAATTGGGTCTCCTGGTGCTCTTTTCACTAAACTGTACCATCTCCCACACTGGTTCTGGAAGATCAAGTCAGTAAGTTGTCTGAAGCCAGTAGGACCAAGAAAGAGCCCTATGCTTAGAGCCAGCTGACGCGGCTGGGTTCAAATCCCAGATCCCTCTCACTAGCTACGTATTAAGGAACAAGGAGGGAGATGGACCAGATGGTGTGAGGTTTTTCTAGCTCTTACCATTCTGTGGTCTATGCTCAGAGAACCTTTCCAGCTCTGACATTATATATTTTCGCAATCAATGTCCTCACATTTTTTCCAGCTCATTCTGTGCTTAAACAAGCAAAAATCATTTAACCTGCTTACCTGCTTCCCTTCTTGTTGGGAATATCAAATGGACGGAGAAAGTCCAATTTGGACTTGCTGATAACACAGAGGTCTATGTTGCTTCCGGATCCCAAGTCATTGAAGATCCCAGCTGAGATGGCCTCACTTACTAACTTCTTGGCTTCTTCCTCCTGAAAAAAAGAAATGCTTGCCATCACTGAATGGAAAGCTGGCAGTCTTATTTTTAATAACTAGAACAAGAAACAGTAACATGAACTTGCCTTATGGTCAATAAACCTGATACAAAATCAAAAGACAAACACAATACTAAGAATCAACAGAAGACATGGTACTTTTATAATAGAAATTGCCGGCAAAATCAGTCATACACATTTTTAGTGGCTCCCTATGTAACTGAGTAAATTACAAACTTGTCATTTAAGGACCACCAAAATCTGGTGCTACTCTACAGTCCAGTATCTAATAAAACTCTTTCACATTCTCTCTGCTCCAATCAGATTATTCATCATACCACAATTACACTCAGTGTTTTCTTGCCTCTGTCTTTCCTATGCCAGGAACATCCCTCTCCTCCTCCTCCTTCTCCCCCTCCCCCCTTTGCTTAAATTCCTATCCATCTTTCAAAGCTCAACTCAAAAGGCACATGCATCATCAAATATCCCTCCCTCAGATATCAAAGAATGTTTTATACCTAATGTCCTTACTATGTGATATTACATAGAAAACTTATCTATGTATATAGCTTATTCTCCAACTTGGGGAATAAGTTCTAAGCTCCATGAGGGCAAGGATTCTATTTTATTTAAACTTTATTTTCTCCAGTGCCTAGCAATGGTGCTGAGCACATGACAGATACTTAATGTCTGTTGAACTGAATTACAAATTACAAGTAGACCATTTGAAGGCAACTAGAAAGGCTTTCCATGTCTAGTCCCACTTCAGCCCCAGACAGATGCTCGATCATTATTGATATTTTTTTTAAGTCAGGTATTCCTCCTTTTCCTGTGACTCTTTGAGTAGACAAAATCTGGTGCCACAAATGATAAAGGACACCATGGGCTAGTGGAAAGAACGCTGGCTTTGGAGTCATAAGACATGAGTTTGAATCCCAGCTTAGATATTTACTGTCTGTGTGACTACAGGCAAGTCCCTTAACATAAAATCTGGGGGTTAGGTTAGATAATCTTCAAGGTTACTTACAATTCTAAATCCTATAATCCTGTTTCCAGAGGAGGGAAATCAGAATAGTAAGAGGATTTCAAACCATATTACATGAAGAATGGTTGAAGAGCATTTGAGCAGAGAGAAGAGCTGCTCAGAAACAGCACAATCACCAAGTAGCTGGAGGGCTGTCATGGCTTGGTCTCAGAGAAGAAAACAAGGCTCAATGGGTAGAAGCTAGAAGAAGTAAAGGGGGTTGGGAGGCATGTCTCAACAGTTCAAGTCCAATGAAATGCGCCACTTTTATATGAGTTTTATGTCATTAGGGTGTTCAGGTAGAGGCTGAATGATCAGCCACCTGCCACAGATATTATAGAGGAATACATGATTCAACTAGAGTTTCAATGTCCAGAAAGGGATCTGATTTACCTTGGATGACGCAGCTAGTAAGTGACAGAGCTGGGCCATAAACTCAGGTTCTTTCTGCCCCTAGTTACATAACAGCAGTATGGTATGTCAAAGGCCAGCACACTGCATTTTAGAATCAGAAGCCTGGAGGTCTCAAAATCTAACTCAGCTGTGTGACCTTAAGCAAGTCACTTTACCCTCAATTTACTCCCTTATTAAAAGAAGGGGTTGGGTTAGAAAATCTCTAAAGGTACTTCTAACTTCGAAATCTCTGATTCTATGACTGCAAGTCAATTGTTTTTTTCTACAGTATAAGGTTTGTTTGTTTTTTTAATTTCAGTGTTGCTAAAAGTTTTAGATATGCTCTTATCAATTTTTGATATTTCAAAAATATCAATTTTTCAATGTTCAAAATTAAAATGTGATTTATCTTTAGAAAGAGTACCACCTCCCCAAATAAGTCTTTCTTTGGGGTAGAGAGCTAGGAGAAGAGGTATAACAACCATGTGGATGAGGGAAGGAAGGTACCAATAGAGTGGGAATAGTGTTTTTGTATATTACCATGTATAAGTTAAACTTTTTTGAAATTCAGCCACTGCTTCCAAGTCTCTTCCAATTCTATAATTTTATGATGATGTAAGTTCTATGTCATTATATATTGTATAAATGATAACACAACTGAGCCTCAAAACCAAGAAGACTTGGGTTCACGTCCTGCCTTTGATACATGATCCTCGCAAATCAGTTAACCACACTAAGCCTGTAAATTGCAGACTGGGTGCCACACTGCATTTGAAGAAGGAATTTCCTTATTCATGAGTTCTCTGTGCCAGCAAAGTCCTAGGCCCAGATCTTATCCTCAACGCCTGCATGTAAGACAAGACAAATAGGAAAGAAGAAGAATACCAAGAATGGGTGTCTAGGAGGGAAGTCGGTGACAAAATGAAGTGAGAAGATCTAGAAGGAGGTAAGGGCAGACACATATCTGAAGTCTAACTTGACAAGTCTGCTAAGTTATGTTAGTTCAGAATCTGGGCAAGAAACTAGGAAATCTAGTTTGGGGCATGTCCCACAAAACTAAGTTAATTCATAAAGCTAAATATATAAATCCTGACTATGTCATACCTCCAAACAAGGAAACCTGGTCTGGTTTGTTTCAATCCTTAACTAGGAATAGAACATCGATTCCAGCTCCAACATTTTCTGTTCCATATTCCAATATCCTATGTCATAAAAGTCCTTCTAATTCCAATATCCTTATCCTATATTCTAAAGTCTCTTCTGGCTCTCAGTCTAAGTTCTAAGACTTTCTGTTCCTAAGGTCCGCTTCCACAGTCCTTTCCAATGTTCTGAGAGAAGCAGAAAAGTCCCAGTTCTAAATTCCACTGCCATCATTTGAACTCACCTGCCATATGAGATAAGAAGCTGTTAGAAGGCAATCAGGACTAATAAGCAGACATGAAGATTTTGAAGAAGAACCTCCCCCCATGACTTTCTGTATTGGCTGCACCTGGCAATAACAACTTATTCCAGCGACATTAGCTCCCTCTACAGACTCAATGAGAGGCACACTAAAATTTAGTACCTGGGTGGCCTGAGCCCAGCTACTCTGTGATAGTACAAGCCTATCTCAAGATCAGAAATGTTTATCACATTTATAAACACCAGTGGATTCTACAATTTATACTTCACAAAATGATGTGACATTCTTAACATTGCCTAATCGCGGCAAGTAAGAAGATTGGCTACATCCAACTCATGTAGGGAAGAGCAGAAAAGGGTTTTGATGTACAAAATGTAGGGTCAAAGTTTCTTTTATCCATAGCATTTCGAGAATGATAGAATCCTTTGGAGCTACAGCATGATACAGCACAAAGAACACAGGGCCAGATGTGTTGACAGCTGGGTTCCCATCTTAGCTCTGCTACTCAGTAGTGGCAGAAGCTTAGAAAACTCATATAACCCCTCTGGGCCACAGTTTCCACTCTAAAAAAATGGAAGGGTTAGACTAGATGAGATGTTTATGAAGCAATATGGTAGGCACTGATAATAGATAGCAAATTTGAAGACCAGACTTTATTAACCATGTCACTGTAGAGAAGTCATTGAACCTCTCTAAACCTTTGTTTCATCTATAAAAATGGTGATAATAGCTGGAGTACCCACCCCACTGGGCTGTTTATAAAGCTTAAAGGAGATAATTTATGTAAATGCATACATTTTAAAGATATGTAGGTATAGATGTCTACACCTACACTATATGTATGTATGTAGGTCAGTTACCACTGTTATTATTACTGTGTACCCTTCTCAATCTAAAATTCCAGGTCTGAGTTCTCTCCCAATTCTAGCATTCTGTATTTGCTTCCAGCTTTAACAATCTGATTCTATGACCTTCTGACATGGTTTTTCTGAGAGGCAATCTCAAAGTGATGGTACTAGCAGGTACCTTGAAAAAGCCAAATTGGGTCATGACTATTATAGGGAAGAAACTAGAAAGACAAACACTTTAAAAAATAAAGAACTATTTGGGGAGTATAGACCTACAATGTTATTTCTTTTTTAAACGATTTAAAGAATTTAGGTTAAAATAAGTTAAACTAAAGTTTAAAATGCAAAATTCAAGCAATCTGGAGAGACAGGTATGTACTTGTGGCATTAAATAACCACAATGACTAATGGCAGAGACCCACCTACCCCAGGGCTAAAGAAGTTGCTGACAATATGCTTTACTGAGTCCAAATGAAGTGCCCCAATGTAATTAACTGTGTGAACTTGAACGAGACACTTTTCATTCATAGCAGCTGTAAAATGAGAAGGGCTGGCCCATATCAGATGATCTCTTAGGTCCTGTGTCACTGACATTCAATAATTCAAATTAGATATTCTATGTGAAAACACTTTTTTAAACAACAAAGCAGTTCTAGGTGCATTAATTATTATAATAATTCTACTGCTAACAGTCTTAATGTGACACAGTCCTCCCAGAACTGCTTCTGGTTAAATCAGTTGCTCTACATGTCCCTAAAGTCAAGCCCTAAAGACGAACTATTTCTCCTCCTATCCACTCCTCACTAAAATGACAGCTATTCCAAAGACAATCTCAGCATTCTCTAGACACAGAAAAGCACATGAGTAATAGGTTTCCTATTGTCACAGCCTAATTGTGAAAGTGGCCAAGAGATGAATGAAAAGACACAGTATATGCCTTTTATTTTAATTCTACTATATTTTAAGGAAAACTCAGAACTGTAGCAGGGAGAGAATTGTAGGTGGTTCCTCAACACATGGCTGATTAAAGACCATCTGTCTTTATAAGTATCTATCTTGCTTATGATATCAATGGTAATTTACATATTGGTGTTTTTATTAGTACTATTTAATAGGTCTTCAATATATCAATGTGTAAAATGTGGATATTTTCAATTCTTTAATAATAACAGTCATTCTAAAGGACTTTAAGGTTAACACAGTATTTTCTTCATTAAAAAATTCTGTGACATGGGTGGAATAAATATTATTCCCATTTTTATAATGAGGAAAACTAAAGCTCTAGAAGCAAAGTGACTTGCTCATGCCCCCACAACTAGTCATTATTGGTTCTAGCATTCAAATTCAAACGTCCTAACTTGACGTCCAACACTCTTTCCAATATGCCAAAGTGATTTTCTTTGGCTAATGTTTGATAAGTACATTCTTATACCAAGAAGCATATGCTCTTGATAATGGCCAAATATATTTTCTTTAGGGATCAACAAAATATCTATTACCTTTAGCCTACATTATACCAAGGTTGTGACAAAATCATCAGGAAAAAACCAAGGACTACGATCTACAGAAGCAATCAATTGCACCCATAATACCATAGACGACCTTCACATTGCTTTCAGAATTAATCCTTTGTGGCAAAATGTGCAGGTGCCACTTGTTCAAAGAATTAGATGGTATCCAAGTCACAAGAGACAGTTACCTGAGAGAAAGGCTGGTTCAGTAAAGGTTTAAATTTTTAACTATGACCAACTAATTTTGGTTGAAACATAATGCTAATGATGCCAGGGTCAAGGGGTTCAAGTCCCATGTGGGCTGGAAAGCCTGGATCGGTTTAGCTGCCACAGACTAGGCACCCCTAATTCTGTCCAGCTGTCACGCAAATTTATCGAGTTGGTCACAAGGGAGATTAGATGACAGAGTGAGGATGGATCAGCGAAGCCTATCCCCACTACTGGAAAAACACTGAAAAAGCATGTCTAACTGCTCAGACAGCTTTTTTCTATATAGAAAATGGTGCATATTTTGATATGATAAAATGAATTCTAGGACATATGAATCAGAACTGCTCTCCAAGTCTAGGGTCTTCATATACAAAGTATAATCAAAAAATGTTAGCAAAGGAAGGACCTTAACACAACATTGTTTTAAGTTAAAAACAAGTACTAGAGAAAAAGGACAAAATAGTGGAGTTGGACAGGACTTTAGAACCTAGAACATTAAAGCATAGGACAAAGAATATAAAACTGGAAGGCATATTACAACTTAGTGGGTTACGATATATTAGACATGACATGGAGGGACTCCCTAGAACACAGAATATTAAGACTTGCTGAAAGGGCACTGAGGATCACTTCATTTTACATAGGGGGAAACTAAGACCCTGAGAAGTAAAGTGACTTTATCATACAGTTAGTAACAGAGAGGGACTAGAACTCAGGTCCTCTGGCTTCCCTCCTGCCCTCAATCTAATGTGCTATTCACTACCTCTCCTGCCCTGCATCAATATGACTTTAAAACCAGTGTTGAGTTAAAACTGCCTCAAAAAAAATTTTTTTTTATTAAAGCCATGAATTTCCTTTAATAAACAAGCCAAGCATTTTCCTGAAAACTTTAATAATTTCTAAAAAATGTCAACACAAGGCATGAAGGGATGCAAAATTGCAACAGGCCAGGAAAAGGAGGTTATAACAAATATGCTGACGAATCTTCATTATAGTGTTATAAAGGAGTTGCTGTAATAATTAATCCTAACCAAAAGCACACCCTCCCCTCAAAAGTTCAGAGAATATAAAAGGAGCACTTCCTGCTTTATGGCTACAAAGACCAAGCTAACTGGGAATATCAGTCCCCCAGGTCTCTACTGCTTCTTAAATGAGATTACAATAAGAGTGATGTACTATAACACAAGTCAGCTGTGACAGGCAGCACTTTATAGAGCTATCTGTTTGTCTCCATCACTGCATCACACAATGTGTCCCTGGACTCCAATGTGCAACTCCATTTACCACTCCATGACAAATGGGCGGCACTTGTAAAAGGCACCGAGAGGTCCAGATCAGCCATGTAATGGTCACCACAGCTGTACCAGAGTGCTTGAGGGGACAAAACAGACCCCCAAGTTCATTAAACTGACCAGTAATGGATCTTTCAAAAAGTACCTTAGGAATAGTACAGTAAAGGCTAAAATAAATAACTCAGCATGGAAGGCTAATCTGAAATGGTGTTTGATAAATTATTTATAACACAGACGATTGTCTGCATTTAATATTGGAGCTACTAGTAGCATCTTTAAAAGATGATTTATGTGTTGCAATGCTATTAAACTTTATATTGGCCCACTGCTAGCTATAAAGTCTGCTGAGATTTAGAGAATGAGTTTTAAACTGTCACGGCAACATCATAGTAGATGGAGACTGTATTAAATCTTTACTTTAAACCTGTTATCTAGAGAGTTGCATTTTGTAGACACTCACAAACTGATAGATTACCTCTCCACATCTGCTATGGTGCAGGTCCAAAATAGTAGAGCTAAGGAACTTTTCCACATTTTTCTTGTATATAGCTTCAATCGAATTTCTCTTCCCACATAAGTGATTTTCAGATTTGGAATGGCAGGAAAGTAAAATTTAAGAGCCTGTACTACTGGATGCACTGGCTACTTCAGTAGCAAATTAATGTTTTTCTATGTCTAAGTGGTCCATTACATATACTTAACACTATATTACTTAGTTCTTGAAAAAAATTATACACATACTTGATGGAGTACTTGACAGGCTATTCAGGAATAGCTTTGGGAATATAAAAATGAAATCGTATCTAAAGTCACAAGAGACAACAGATTTCAAAATAATAAAGGTTAAAGAAAAATAGAATTGATTATTGGCATGATATCTTTCCTCTGGATCATCATGAACTAATTGACAAAGGTTTTAAGGAAGAGGCAGCATGATATATGGCAAAGAGATGGCCTGGAGTCAGAAGACCTAGATTCTAATCCTTACTCTGCTACAAACTTGCTAAGTGACTGGGGTATCAGATGATCACAAACTCTTCTGAATCTGATTTACTCCTCTACACAAGGGCCAGGAGTGCTGAATTAGATCACTTGTAAGGTTCCTTATGGTTCTAATCCTGAATGGTCTAAGATTCTATGTTCTAAAGATTGTTTCCATTCTGAATTGTGTCCTGAGGTCCTGTCCAGCTTTGGCATTTGTAATGGAAATGCAAATTTAAAGATCTTCCCTGCCCCTAGCTTAAGTGCTCCTGGAGCCTGTGGTGGGAGGCTTGTTTTTCAGGAAAGCCCACACCTTGATACTTTGTGATTGGGCAGTGGGTCAAGCAGGTTGTTACAATCTTTGAGCCAGGAGAAGGCTATATAAACTCTGATGAGAGGCTTTGCTTTGGGGCTCCCTTTGAGAAGTGTTGTGTGATTTGACCAGATGAGACTCTGGGAAGCCGTTGTTGAGAGCCCCCCTGGCTTTGAAAACCCAGATGTTGATGCTTCCCTCTCTGGTAACTGTGATTTGGTATTGATATAATGGTTGGACAGTTTGGAAGCCTGTCTGTTTGATCTGTAAATTCTGTATACTCTGAAGTTTGGGGTGCTGACCTTTTCCCCCTGAACTAAGTAATATGTTTGTTTGATTAAAGTAAGCTCGTTAACCCATTTTGAGTTACTTTCCTTTTGAAAAGCAGATCTAAGAACCTGTGTTGGCAGACACCCTGGGGATGTTGGGGTGCTTGCTGCTACAGCAGCCTAGATTCTAAGGTCTCTCCTAGCTCTGGCATTTGATATACTATATTCCAACAGTCTATGTTCCTAAGTCTCGTTCCTTCACGAAGACTCCACAGTTCTAAAGAGTAACAGAACAATGCTTATTATGACTCAATGAAAAGACCTACCTAGCCCATGGTCCACTGCTCACTATTAACTCTTCTAGGAAACTGGAAAAGAAGTATCTTGACCCTGGGCAAATCACTTAACCTCTTTACTCCTTACTTTCCTTATCATTAAAAAGTGTGTGTGTGGGGGGGGGGGGGGCGGCTAGGTGGCGCAGTGAGTAGAGCGTCGGCCCCGGAGTCAGAAGGACCTGAGTTCAGATCCGGCCTCAGACACTTAACGCACACACAAACAAAAACCTAGCCGTGTGACCTTGGGCAAGTTACTTAACCCCAATTGCCCGCCAAAAAAAAAAAAAAAAGCAAAAAAAAAAAAGTGGGGGGGAAGGAGACTGGACTAGATGATCGTTAAGGTAGGTCCCTTCTGCCCCCCCCCTTTTTTTGCTGTTTGTTTTTGGAGGGGGGAAGATCAGGGCAATTGGGGTTAAGTGACTTGCCCAGGGTCACATAGTTTTTTGTGTTAAGTATCTGAGGCCAGATTTGAACTCAGGCCCTCCTGACTCCAAGGCCAATGCTCTATTCACTGCGTCACCTAGCCATCCCATGTCCCCTGACTTCTGACACTTCAATTATAAGGTAACACAGTATAATGGAAGGAACACTAGACTTGCTGTTGGGAGACCAAGTTCAAACCCCACCCGTTAAGACTTAGTAGTGGTATGACCTTTGCTAAATCACCCCCCACTTCCAGTCACAGCTTCATCTGTAAAATAAGGACAATATGTGCTCCTCCTCCAGTGGAGGTTAAGAGGGTCAGATAAGATGCATAAAGCGTTCAAGTGTGGGCTGTTAGCTCATCTGAAGACCACATGGGCAGGGCAGAGATCATCATTTCCATTTTACAGATGAGGGATGAATGACTGGCTCAAGGTCACAGCTGGGTGATGGAATTGGAACCCAAGTCTGTGCCAGTGACAGACCTCATGTGTGCGGATATAAATAACAAACTCATTCATGTCAGTTATGCTTCCTGATGATTCATTGTGGTATGGGTTTGACCCCACTTTCTAGAGTTTGATACCAGCAGAAAATAAACTCTGATGGTCTTGTCTTGTCAAGTTGGAAAAGGTCTGAAGGTTGGTCTAGTCATGAGCTGTCAGTCTATCACACACTGGAGAAAAAACACTAGATTTAGCATCAGAAGACCTAATTTTGAACTCTAGTATGGACAATGAACTATCTGTGTGAGCCTGAAGTTAAGCCACTAAACCTACATGGGTCTCAAATTAATTCTCCAATATTTGTGCTGTAAAATTGGGGGGGGGGGGAGGCGTGATAATCCTGAAAATCCCTTCCAGCACTAAATCTACTAAGTAGTGAAGTTCTCCAGAGTGGAGACAGCACTAAGCCTAGAACCAGTAAGATCTGAGTTCAGATCCTGCCTCAGATACTTAATAGCTGTGTGAACCTGGGCAAGTCATTTAGCCTCTGCCTGCCTCAGTTTCCTTAACGGTAAAATAGGGATAATAATAACATCTACCTCTCCTCCTAGGGTTCCTATAAAAATGTAAAGCCTTTAGCACAGTGTTTGGCACATGGTAGGTGCCATATAAATGCTATTATTATATCTAGCTAAGGGCAGAAAGGCTCATCACTAAAAAGTTATTTACCAAGTGATGATTTTTTTCAGTTACAGCAGCTCATAAAAATTATCTATTGGAGTAGAGGGGTTGCAGTCTACACAGGTGGGTAGAATACTTACAGTGATGACACCATTGATCTTTGAAAGACAGGTGACCCTCCGGGCCTCAGAGAGGTTAAGAAACTTACACACAAAGCGCTATTTAAGTGGGGTGGCTGGTTCTTGAAGTATGGACTTTACCTTACTGTTAAGTCTTTAAATACAATCACCTGAGAGTAAAGGGAGGGCTATGACAACCTAAAAGATGAAACCAGGATAGAGTAATTTCAAAACAAGATTAGAAAACAGATAACTAAAGTTCATTAGAAAGAAAAAAGAGACTTACAGACATCTTAATGATTTGAAGTTCTGACTATACCATTAATGTGACATAAAGAAATCACTTATGAGTTGCTGAATAAAATTTAAAGAGCTCAAAAAAGTGTTTAAAATAACCACCCAAAGCAGTGTTTCCTCTGTTCTGCAATATAGCTGATGTATCCCATATGCAGGTATTTTAAGGCAAAAAAGTTGATCTAGTTTTCTGAAAACTAGCACTGTGTGGCAGTCATAAATCAAATTCGGAAGAATTTGGTTTTTGTTTCCTGTGAGTTATTTGGGTAAACGCAGCATTCCTATGCAAACACCTGGGTATTAAGTGTAATTGAACTGCATCTGGTGCTGATTGCATATGTCGAGTAGGGAATTAGGGGCTGAGTGTGTGGTTATGTTTTCTTATGCAGCTATCCCCACTCTTCCCTTTCCTGCCAATGGGCTCTGGTGAACAGATTCTATGAGGTGACCAGACAGGAGAGAAGTCCTATCATTGAATAGTGACTTCAGAGTTTTATAGGGTATGCCTATTTGTATAAACGACTGACCCCAACCCAGAGGGTATCAGAGGTACTACAACTTAGCACACAGGACCTAACAGGGAGGGCCTGGACTTTATAAATTTATCCAGCAGAAGGCAACACATTAGTAATACCCTGGAGACATAAAAATATTATCTTAAAGAATTTAAAGAGTTCTTCAGGGTGATTTAGGTTTAGTTCAACCTCTAACATCTGACAAGTGGTCATCCAACCTTCAGTTGAACATTTACAGTGACTGGGAATTCACCACTTAAAAAGAGAGCATTTTCTGAAAGCTCCAATGGTTAACAGCCCTTCTTATACTGAGGTAAAATTTAAGCCTGTGGTTTCCGAGGAACATTTCTAGTTCTTTATCTGAAATTACAAATAACTAATCCCTCTCCCACATAAGAGATATTTGAAATTAATTTGAAATTAATTATCTTATCGTCCTCTCCTTCCCTTCATCACCCACTCCTCCCAAGTCTATTCTTCTCTAGGCTAAATATTCTCAGCTGATAAACTAATTATCATGACAGTGTTCAGGATCCTCTTAGCATTCTGGTTTTTCTCCTATGGCTGCAGTCTACCTTGTCAAGGTCCCTTGTAAAATGTTACCCTGTGCAGATAATGTAACTACTCAGAACATAAAAATTAGAAAGAATGAAAACTTCTAGAGGGAGAAGCAGCCAAGAACCAAGCTGCAAAAGAAAATGTACACTGCAATATCCACAATAAAGAAAAATCACTACCCATAGCATATGTCTGAAAGAAAGCGGCCAAAACTGGTCATTCAGATTGGTAACACATATTAAGTCTAAGATATAGGTAGTGGTCTGAAAACCAGACTAAAGAAATATGTTTTTGCTGATCCAAGTAAGGTGGATTTTAGTGTGTGTGAAGTGGATTTTTGTTATTCTTTCTTAGAGTTCAGTTTCCCAGGATTCATGGCCATAACAATCTCTTGTTCCCAGGTTTAGATATTATGAGTTCTCATAATTATGGTTCAAAACATCTCCACTATGCTTACACAGCATTCTATAAGGATAAATAATATAAACATTTGTTCTTAAATTGTAAACATCCACTGTGGCTGTGCAGTGAGATACAGGGATGAAGTGATGTAAACTTGTGAGGCTATTGCTGGCAATATGCCCTCTTTGTCTATTGCCCTATAAAGCAGGTGGGCACTGGTCAGTGGATGGGGAACTTTAGGGCTGAATGCACAAACTGTACCTGTCTTGACTGACCCCATGGAGATGTAGGGGTAGCTGCCCCTCCTTCTTTCCAGCCCCTGTGAAATGACTGAATGCTGTAGGAGTTGTGCTTCCATTATCAGCAACCCTTGTGAGAAGACTATACTAGACTGAAGATTATTAACCCCCTCGGAGCTTCTTTCCTGTCTGACCAGATCAAGAGTGAACCCGTGCTCGCAGCCCTCCCATGTCCTAGTGCTACTTGAGTTACAGCTAATCATATTTTATAGCTGTCAACACAAAGTTCAGTAACTTCCATACAGATTCAAGGTTAAGAGAAAAAGAGAGGCCCAAGCTCCTGAACTCTAGCTTTTATCATCTTTTTGCTCAGTATTTTTCCTTACAGTCCTTCAAGCATACCCCTGTATGCTAAATGCTCCAAAAAAATTAAAGTCTGTTCTTGAGTCCTTGAAACACCGCCATGTTTTATGCCTGTTCTTGGAGACTAGTATCAAGATGACTGGGAAGAAGAAAACCCAAGCTTCAGGTGGACAACGAAAACACAAAGTAGAGGGAGGAGAAGAAAGGAAAGAGAAGCAGGTAGCTTTTTCCCAATAAAATGTGTAAATGTATAGATTTTAAGGGCTATGCTAGATGCAATGTAATTAAAGGAGAGGAACAAAAGAAAGACTAGGTTTTAAAGCCAAACAGAGAAAGGAATGCTCAAATGAAAAGCAAAGCATCTTCAATTCTAATAAAAATTTCCTCTTTCCATAAAACACACCTGGTCAATGACAAAGAGCTCTGCCAATAAATTAGCCCTTAAAGGCTGAAATAGCCCAACATCAGAGAAAAGTAAAAGGAATTTGGTTTTTGGTTCACAACATAGGAAGGGAGAGAACAGAAATGTGAACTCCCAGAGTAAGAAAGAAAAGAAGAGAAATCCTGTCATCTAAATGAGAATAGTCTGACAGGGAGCCGGGTGCACTGGAAAGAACACTGGACTTGGAAAGAGTCAGAAGACCTAAGCTTGAATCTCTGTTGTCACTGGGTCATTTTCTCTATATAGGCCTCAGCTTCCTCATCTGTAAAATGGAAGACAAGATTAGATGGTCCCTAAAGTCCTATTCAGCTCTATTAGTAATAATAATTCTATTACAGAAAAATCAGATTTGGAACTGGAAGGCATGTTAGAGAACGTCTATTCCAATCATGTCATTTTACAAATGAGGATTCTGAGATCCAGAGAGGGGAAGAGAGAATGGGAAAATCCAAGGACAAATAGGCAAGTAAGTAGCAGAGCCAAGAGATGACTTTGGGTCCTCTGACTCCAGATACAGTCCTCCTTCCACCGTATGACACTGATTACTCTCTCGGCACGGTTGTGAGAAAAGGACTTCAGCAATGGAATGACAAATTTAATGTTTCCTATTTATGCAGATCTAGACATGTCATTCACCTATGCAAAATTTTGAAGTAGCTCCCTACTGCCTCCAATACTTGAAGTAAAATTCAAATCCCATTGCCTGAGGCTGAAAGCCTCCCAGAATCTGAGCTACATTCACCTCCACTACTCTCTACTTCAGTCAAACAACTGTTCCCTGCCTCCTAAGCAGGCCCTCAATTCTCCAGCTTTCAGGCCTCTCCCTGCACTATCGCCTATACTTGGAATGCTGTTCACCTGCTGAATTCCTAGCAAATGTCTAGAAGCATTCTTGGAACCCTGCATTTGTACCTATTTGTCCTGGACAGGGAGGGTCTTTGAACATTAATATTGCCTCAGAACTCTTTTAAGGCTGTGAGTGGCAGAGCACTATGGTCTGAAAAACTGAACTGAGGATCATCCAAAGGACATCAGAGGGGGCACTTGCTGGGCATAAGCAGAGTCTAAAGAATGCTATCAAAGAAAAAAATGACCAAAAAAGAGATTGGCCAGTTATGACATAAACAATAAATGGTTCACATGTTTTAATGCTATCCATTCAATGGTAATAGATAACTAAGGAGGAGTGCAGTGATTGGGTGACACTTTTATCCCCTGTGTGTGAGTCAGTGAGAATGCATGGACAAGTCACATAGAACAGGCACAGATGGGTTGTAATAAGTATCAATAGTGAGAATGAACACATTGATGAGATCACAGATTCATTTCACTTTTGGAAAACATCGGTATTTTGATATCTGAATCCTCTAATACCCCAGATACACAAATGTTGACAATCTACAGTGAGGGAGAAATTAGAAATTCTTTGTTATTACTACTGAGAGATAGGTATACAGGAAAGGGCACTAGAATTGGAGCTGGACTGGGTTCAAGTTCTGCCAGTCTTAATATTTATATGACCTCAGGCAAACTACTTCACCTCTCTAGACTTCAGATTTCAGAGCTAAAAACGAAGGGGCTGGTCTAGAACACAGAATTTTAACCCTTTTCTGTATGTCTCTGGCATTCTAGTCATGTCTAAGAACTCATTCTCAGAACATTTTGAAATAATTGAAGGAAATATTAAATTTCTTTCCCATCCAAATCCACAAATCTCAGGTTAAGAACCCCTGATCAAAGGTCTCCACATGTAAATTCCACTATATAGGTCAAGTGATAAAATCTCATGCTATGTTAGTCTGATTATAGCTTACAGCCTAAAATGAAAGTCTCTGAAATTAAAAAAAATTTTGGTACACATTGAAAAATAATGGGGGGTGGCTAGGTGGCATAGTAAGAACACTGGCCCTGGAGTTGGGAGGACCCGGGATTGGTTCCGGTCTCAGAAAATTAGCACCCACACATAGAAATAACTAGCCGTGTAACCTTGAGCAAGTTACTTAACCCCAATTGCTTTAAAAAAAATAATGCCAATTACAGGGTACGCTCAGGCCATAGACAAATATAAATGTATATATGCCAGATTTAGAAGAGTTTGGTCTACATTCTGTTTATTTTTTCATCTTGACATTAAAAGCAAACATTTACTACCAATATATCAGAAGTAAAATTTAATGTTACACTGCAAAGCCCTTCAGTAAAGCCTTTGCTCAAAGACTTTAGTCACGTCCTTTACTCTCTCATGCACACATAAAACTTACAGTAAAGTACTGTATTATCAATTACATTGGCCATGAAATTACACACTAATGATAAAGTTCATGATACACTGAAAAGAACAATAGATTCAGAGTGAGAGGACAAGATCAAATCCTGCCTTGGTTACTGGCTATCTATAACCCTGGGCTAGGTGCTCCCATCTTCTCGGGACCTTGCTTTCACCATCTGTAAAATGAGGAGTTAGATTAGGTAGTCTTTGCTTGTTTTAAATTTGAGGCAGAACTAACAGATAAGCCCCTCAAAGATAGTTATGGCTTTGTACAAAGATTCTGAAAAGCACTTGTGATTTTCAAAAAGCACCTACACCAAGGAATAGGACTAAAGATACCTATTTGTTATCAGAGAGGGCATGTGGTATAACGGAAAGATTTCTAGAGTGGGAGTCAGGAAATGTGGGCCAAATATCAGCTCAGATATTTCTTAGCACGCTATAGTAGAAAGAACACCAACATCTGGAATTAAACCCAAGATGTGCTGCTTAGTTTTGCTGAACTGGTCTTTAAAATATCTTTAAAAAAAAAATTCTTTCATGGCTCCTCCCTTGAGCCATCCTAGGGTAATCATTTAAAATGGTAAGGTACTCTCTTGATCCAGAGAACCCCACAAAATCATGCAAGTCAAGGGGTTCAAATCTCTGGGTCTACTTCAAGATCACCCGTCAAAAAGCCCAAGCTATCAAGGGCATGCATATCTGAAAAGCTACCAAGTATTTGAAAAATGTCACATTGAAGAAACAATGTGTTCCCTTCTGTCAATATAATGGTGGAGTTGGCAGGTGTGCCCAGGCTAAGCAATGGGATTTGGCCACAGGGTCCCTGGCCCAAAAAGGGTGCTTAATTTTTGCTGCATGTACTTAAAAATGCAGAGAGTAACACAGAACTGAAGGGTATGGATGTGGATTCTCTTGTCATTGAGTATATCCAGGTTAACAAGGCTCCCAAAATGTGGTGGAGTACTTACAGGGTTCATGGTCAAATCAACCCATATATGAATTCTCCTTACCATATTGAAATGATAATTACTGAAAAGGAACAAACTGTCCTAAACCAGAAGAGGAGGTTGCTCAAAAGAAAAAAATATCCCAGAAGAAACAAAAGTTTATGGCACAGGAGTAAATATGACATTAGGGTGCAAATAAAAGTGAAGTGAAAAAAAAATTCTTTCATGAAAAGCATAATTCTCTGATATGGGGACGGGAGAAAGATAAATTGAGAATTATGTAAAAATAACTGTTTTTATTTTTTTTACTTACTTTTTAAAAGAAAAAGACAGGAAAGATAAACTGCTGCTAGATGTAAGGAGAGAAACCATCCAAGTCAGGAATTAGGTTCAAATCCTGCTTCCAACACTCATTAGTGGTATGACACCGAACAAGGCACAACCTCTCTAGGTCTGTTTGCTCACCTCTAAAATGAGATAGCTGGACTAGATGGACTCTGAGCACCCTTCCAACTCTAAATCTATGATCCTATGAACACCAGAGTAACGGATTGCAAAACACATAGGAATTTTCCCCAGTTCATTTTGCTAAATATCTCCCACTACTAGTCTACATAGCCTATTTGCTGCACAGACATGACCAGATTCTTTAAATACCTACTAGGGAGTCAGGTCATCTGGAGGGCAGCTTAGTTGGGCATAGGGTTTGTTGTTGTTGTTGTTGTTGTTGTTTTTAATTAAAGAGGCCTATTCACTAAATGGCACTGTCTCATGCACAATGAGAACCTGAAAAGACCTTAGCTTAACAAGGCCAAGATCTCCCACTGCATCCTAGGCCATCTCCAGTCATCCTGATCTATATCTTGCTACTGAATGGAGATGGCTGTGGAGCAGAAAGTGAGGCTGGTGACCTTGCACAGCCCTCCCTCACTCAAATCCAATTCAATTGCAAGTCATGTCATCATCTCCCTGATGCCATGGTCCTCTTTGAGAACAAAGGACAAACAACAAGGGGTGGGGTGGGAATAAGCATTTACATAAAGCCTACTATGTGCCAGGTACTGTGCCAAGTACTTTACAAATTTTATTTGATTGTCACAACAACCCTGAGCTGTAAGTGCTGTTATGATATTCATTTTACAGCAGAGGAAACTGAGGCAAACACAGGTTAAGTGACTTGCCCAGGGTCACACAGCTAGTGTCTAAGTCTAGATCTGGACTCAGGTTTTCCTGACTTAACAAAAAGTTGGACTTTTTTGAGCAATAAAAAGTGTCTGTTGAGGTATAAGTAACCTCTGTTGCTTTAAAACTTCACTCCGTTCAAATGTATCACCTGACCCAGACCAAAGGCAGTAATTTACCTACCTCCCAGGTCATTCTCTCTCTTTCAAACAGTTGAGTACCTGGCATACTTTACTATCAAGTATATATCAAGTTACTATTGAATCCTAACTCCCACATTCCTCCATTTCCACACTGTGAGGGTCACATTCTTGGGCTGTCATTCACAAGTGTTTTGTTTAAATGATCAAAAACTCTAAAATTCCTGTATCAGATGATAGCTTCCTATTAATCCATCTATCTTTCCTTCCCTTTCCTAAACCTTTTCTTTGACCTGCTACCCCATCCATCCTTCAGTACTCTCCCAGGACAACACTCTATACTGCCCTATATATGGAAATCCTCCGCCCCCTGACCCTATAGGGCTCATACCTTTGCCAAACCCCAACCCTAGAGTACTGTGATAATTCACCTCCTCTCCATCCCTTTATACATGTTGCTGGAAGAAGTCACAATAATGCTCATCTTATCCATTACAAATGTATGTTATCTAATTGTAAAGCCAAGCACTAGCAGCTTTCCAGAAGACAGCTTTTGAAGTTCTGATTACATAGTATAG
This sequence comes from Gymnobelideus leadbeateri, assembly GCA_011680675.1. Taxonomy (NCBI): domain Eukaryota; kingdom Metazoa; phylum Chordata; class Mammalia; order Diprotodontia; family Petauridae; genus Gymnobelideus; species Gymnobelideus leadbeateri. The sequence continues at coordinate 265,540 of WOXC01006279.1, read as the reverse complement.
GAAACACTCTATTCAATAACAAATCAAAGCACAACATTCACAGAAAATCAAGGTACAGCATTCACAATGTTATAACTTATCACAGAAAATCAAAGTACAGCATTCACAATGACATAATAACTCAACAACATATCACTAAAATGGCCACATAGTTTTCACCACAGTGGTCACACAATTTTGAACAAAGTACAATCATTTAGTCAATCAATTACTTAGTAACTCAATAATTCAATCATAAAGTACAAAAGATCAAAGTCCTCTACCCATGGGCCACACTAAATTACAAACCAGTCACTCTTCAGTCATCAGTCACTACTTAGTACCTTCTTAAGGGGTAGTGGGAAATACACAGGCCATCTGCCCCTGGGTCACAAGTAAATCACAATTTCAACACTATGCAGTACCCACAGAGAGTATTTTCATCTTAACTCGGGGCAGGCTTTCAGCTTCCATGGCTCCTCTTCCATGGTCCCAGCTTCCACCTGAATCTAACCAACTGCCACCTGGGTTCAAAGGCACACAGCTCCTGGTTCCTTGTCCAGCTCTGCACGCAGTTCCTATTCCACACTGAAGCTCACAGTGTCCAGTCCACCTTAAATTCTTCACAGTCTCTCTTCCTGGAAGTCAAGGCTTAACAAAGCCACAAAGTACAGACACCACAGTCATGCTTCCTCTGGCAGCTACTCAGCAGCTCCAGCTCGCCCTCGGAAGTCTTTAGCAGAAGTTTCAGCTGGTTCCCAGAATCAAAATCACTCCATCCAGGTTCTCAAAATAAGAATCTTTCTCTCCAGCCTGGGCCTCTCTTCCTCAGCCTCCAGAACCTGGCTCCAAGAAGATCTGAAATTCCAGCTAAGGCTTCTCCTTATATACCTATTAGTTCCTTCCTGTTCTGCCCCAGCAACAGGGGTTCCTACCTTTTGTTTCTTAACAGAAGCTTGATCTAATTTAATTTCAAACTAGGTGCTAAGTACCTATTACCTTTCCCAATACAAAGGGATCAAACTACATTACTATTACATTAATATTGAGCTCGACCCAGAGCTCACAGCACTAAGGTAAGAATTAACTCCTCCCTAAATGATTTCCTATCCCACCAAACTCTTCTCTCCTCAAGCCTCCCACACCCATCACCACTATCTCAGCTGAGCTGCTTTTATAACTTATGGGAAAACTGAAACCATCATCATGACCCTATTACTAGAAGATCAAACAAAAAATCCTATTTGGTATTGAAAGCCCTTCACAATCTAGACTCTGCTTACCTTTCCAAATTTCTTATGTTTTGCTTCCTTCCCTCCATGGGGATCTGCTAGTTGTTTCTTATACATGATACTTCCAAATCTGTGCATTTACACTGGTTGTATCCCATAACTGGAATGCTCTCTCTACTCACATTAGTTACTGGATTCCTTTTATTTGCACACTGTGTCTCCCATTAGAATGTGAGCTCTGGGAGGTCAAGGACCATATTTCTGGCCTTTCTTCATATTTCCTGTGTTTAGCACATAGCCTCTGCACCTGGCCTACACTCTAAAACCTAGGTACCTCTTATGACTCCCCTTGACAGCAGGAACTATTTCACTTTGGTCTTTTATTCCCCCCCTTCCCCCACCTCCAGCATCTACAGCAGTGTGGGACACATAGTGAGTGCTTGATAAATGTGTGAAGACTGATTAACTACATGGAGGGATTATCCATACTGATGAAATCATAGAAGTACTGAAATGAAAGAAGTACATACAATTTAGACCTGGAAGGAGCCTTAGAAATCATCTAGATCAAGCCCCTTATTTTAAAAGGTAAGGAAACTGAGGCACAGAGAGGCTATGTAACTTGCTTGAGGTCACACTGTGTCAGAGCTAGTATTTAAAGTCAGGTCCTCTGATTCCAATTCTACCACATCATGCCATTAATATAAACATGTTGGTTCAAGACAATTTCTTTCTACACATGAGTTACAATGGCATTTTGTAGAACACCATGTGGCAAGAATATGGCCTACATAACAGTTTAGGCCAGGAAGTAAAGAGGAATCCAAACACAATTTAAAACTATTGGCTCAATACACATAGGGATCATTAACTAACTGGAATACTGTTTGAGCAGCCAAGAGCCCTTCCTCACTTGTGCAGGTAGCAAGTTAAGCTTAACTCTTAAATGACCTATTAGGAAGTTCAATATTCATTATTATATTAATTTACCTACACAATATAAACACACAAAGACCACACAATTACTTAAGTCTGAATGCTATTTTATACTTATTTTCTACACAATTATGTAAACACACTCTCTCTCTCTCTGTCTCTCTCTGTCTCTCTCTCTCTCTCTCTCTCTCTCTCTCTCTCTCTCCTTTGCTAGTGTCCTTAATTATATTTCATTGCTTATTAGATTCCAGTGGTTGGTACTCTGTACCACTGACAAGGCCTGAACTTACTATCACCTCCCCCTTTCTAATACAGTATCCCACACAAGTGTAATAAACCATGTTAATATTTCATACCACTGTGAAATGTGCTGGAGTATCAATTCAACATCTGCTGTCTTTAGGGTCCTGGAGTCCCGCAGAGACACTTTCAATTTGTAATTGAGTTCTATACTGAATTAATCAGCAGTTTATCTTTTTTACTAAAATAACGTCTTCCCCACTAACCTGGATTTACATTAACAATTTATGCCAAATTACCTGCCAAGACAAAACTTATATGATTCTAAGCTACCATCCAGTAATGTTCCTTCTTATATTTCATTCTTGATACTCCTCTAAGCACTTATACATAGAAAAGTACAAATACATTGTTTTACACCAGTATCCAAGTCAGATAATGTCTTAAATTTGCAATTTAGTTAATGATTCTGGGGGTTAAATTCAGGGTTCTTCTAACTTTCTCTATTGTATTGATAGCTATCACTTATTAAGTAAGCTATGATGAAAGTTTTATAAAACATATTTGTACAATAGAATGAACTTTCTGCATAATAAAATGGCTTGTAAATCCTATCACTCTACTTATCTCAAATCTTTTGACTTTGGAATTTCCAGCTTCTGTATGAACTCATTTATTTCAAAGCATTATGTGTTCCAGATAATGACTAGAACAACAGAAAAGAGTCTAGGCAAAGGGGTAAATTTTATTTGCTCTAAATTATGAACTTTTTAAAAACCAAATCAGCAATGGCGATTAACCAGTTACAAAAAGACATATGTGAACATGATTACAAATAAAACAAGGATAAGAAGGGAAGTGGTCACATGAGGGCGAGAGAGGGGAATCTGTGTCAAATTTCTGAGAAGGGTTTAGTTATCTAAGATATACAAACAATTAAATATACGTATAAAACCAAAAATCACCGCCCAACAGATAAGTAGTCAAAGAATGTGAACAAATTTCTCAAAAGGAAGAATGGCAAGCTATTAAGAACCATTTGAAAGTATACTCCACATTATTAAGAATAAGATCCAATTAAAACCCTAAGGTTTCACCCCATACCCTGCAAATGAGCAAAAGTTACAAAAGATGGGAAGTCAATTTTGGAGAGACTGTGGAATGATAGGCACACTAGTGCATTACTGGTGAAGCTGTGAGTCTGAACAACCATTCTTGAAAGTAAATTTGGAATTATGCAAATACAGTTACTAAAATGGCCAGAGCTTTTGATTCAGAGACTCTAGGCTAGGCTTATGCCTCAAGGAGGCCAATGATATGAAGAAAGTCCCCACATATACTAAAATATTTGTAGCAGCACTTTTTGTGATAACAAAGAATTGGAAACAAAGTAGATTCCCATTGATTAGAGAACGGCTAAAAAAGAACTATAGTATATAAATGTAATAGATTGTTATTATAGAGCTATAAGAAATGACAAGTGGTGAATAGAGAGGAGCACGGCCTGTTCTATATGAATTGATGCAGAATAAAATTAAGTAGAGCCAAGAGAACAATATGTCCAATCACTACAATATAAACAGAAAGAACCATCACACACACACAAAATCAGAATGGTGAAAAACTATAAATAAATATGGCTTGAAAGAAGAGATATAGAGACACTCTCATACCTTTGTAAAGATGAGGTCCATATTAAAAGTAAACAAACAAATTAATAAAGACAAAAAACCTAAAAAAAAAGGTGAGGTCCATAAATGTTATACACTGCATATATTTGCAAATCAGTTATGTTCATTCCCCCCTCATCTTTTTCTTTCTTTTTCTATTTTTTGTCTTTAAAAAAATATCAGTATATAGGAGGACTCTCTGGGATGAGGGAGGTCAGAAATCTTGGGGGAAAATTATGGTGATGTTTAAAAAAAAGACATCAATAAAATATATTTTTTAAAAAGAAACTATGATCTATACTATAGAGTGAGCATAGAACATTAGAGGTAAAAGGAAATTGGATATCAGTTACTATAACATTTTACAGATGAAGCAACTGAGGCCCAGGGAAGTCATACAGTTTGACTAAGGTGACATAGTAGTGGCAAAACTGGGACTTTAAAATACAGATCTCTGACTAATCCAATGCTCTTTCTACTACATTTATGGCAATATTTCCCAACTGCCTATGTGAAATTTCACCTAACATTCTCTTCAATGAGTCTACTCATCCTCCTAACTCCAACTCTTGAATATTTTGATTAAATATTACTTGTTCACATAGAAGTTACTTTTTGACTTCTGGATTTCTCAGACAGGTATTAAAGAGAGGCCATGAAACATTCACCTACATGGTATATTTCTCCCATGTTCCACAGTTACTAGAAACATACAAACTGGAACCATTTAGGATAGAACAGCTGCTCCAGAGGTATGCATCAAAAATAATTACCTGTCCTACACCTATCTATTGTGTAAGAAAATAACTCCTTTTGTGGTATGTTTTACAAATAGTTGCGTAAGTAATCTCTACTGTAACCTGCAAAACCTTTCAATACTACATTCCATGATTGTAATGCCTATTAACAAGCACACAGCAGACATTGAATAAGCTGGTTGATTAAGGAAACAAAATCTGCATCCATGTGACAAGAGTATGGAGACAAATTTTTATGGGAATTTTCTTAAAAGAAAGTCAACAAAAAGTCTCCCAAAGGCAATAACTATACATGTTAACCAGTTGCAGTCACACTTCAAATATCTTTAGAAAAAGAATTAAGAACTCCAAAGGTTACATAGGATATCTCCATCAATGTATTAGATGACCTCTGTGGCCCCTTTCAGCAAAAACATCCTATGTTCAATAGTCTAAAATTCTATGTACCTTTAACAGTTTTGTTTAAGGTTCCTTCCAATTCTAATGTTTTAGATCTAACATTCCATGTTCTCAGGTTTCTTTCAGTTGTGACATTCTGTGGTTTTAATTTTAAATTTCAGAATTCCCAAAGCCCTGCCCTACCACAAAGAGTCCACCATCAACCCACCCCACTCACAGGCAATTTTATTAAAATTTTCCATGTAACCTATTCTACACTTCCTGATACTGAAAAGCAAAGACACACATTTCTCAACACCCACATCCTTAGGAAAATTCAACTTCTGACCCCCTCAAAAGATCATCTCAACAACAATTAGATTTAAGATCTCATTTTTAGAAGCTTCCTTCCAGAGAGACCTGAGATACCACACTACCTTTCTTATCTTCAGATGAACATCAAAACAAGTGATGTGGATATTTATACTATGAAATAGGAAAATGTAGAAAGGAGAGCTAAAAGAAAAGCATTAAACTCAATAAGCCCTTCCCCTTTTCTGCCTTCTCAATCTTAGAACACCAGAAGACTCCAACTAAAACAGGGCTAATTTGACTTTTAAACCATGAAGAGCTGTGACAAAAAAAATTACGATGAAAAAGATTACCATTAACAACCTCCAAATCTCCTACTGAACTATATAAAACTTAAGAATAATTCCGTACTGTGCCCTAGGGACATCTTAAGTTTGTGACAAGTCGAAAGGCTATTTTTTCCATATTAAGCAAAATTAAATAATCTGAGTTTTCAAGTTGGAAGAAACTATTGAAAAGAGGTCAGAGCTCATAGAGGCCTTCGAACACAGAACTTAAGAGCTGAGAAGCCTTAAAATATAGCATATTAACATTGAAAAGGACCTGTTAGATAATCAAATTCAAGTCCCTAATTCTACAGGTTAAGAAATTAAATTCATGGAAAAACTGTTACTATAAATGGAAACATTTTGGCCCACTAAAAGTCCATAATCAGCTTTCAAGAAAAAATGCTTTTTAACATAATAATATTAACAAACTACTGACATTTATAGAGTTTTAAAGTTTAAAAGGCACTTTACATTGTTTTTCATTTGAATCTTACAACCCTGTGAGGTAGTACATGTATCATTCCCATTTTACAGATGACAAGACTTGGAGTGAAAAGTTAAATGATTTCCCCATGGTCACAGAGTTAAGTAAATGTTACTAGTGGGATTTGAATCCTGGCTTTCCCAATATCAAGATCAGAACTTTTCTCACTATACCATACTACCTCTTAAATACACAACTGCCCAGGACAATAATTCAAGTTTCTGGTCAAGATACATATATCCAACATGATATAAACATAACCAAAAGTAAGAAACCAAAACAACCTTAAGAAAAGTATCTTATGAAAAATGATTGTCAAAAACCTCATTATTGTCCAAATCTACTATATCAACAGCATTTAACATTAGGCAAAGTTAGTAGGAACAGATGACCTCTGAGGTTCTGAGGTTTCCTCTGATTTGGAGATTCTACAGGAACATCAAGAACTGCCAACATCAGTTTCCCCTGAACATCTCCAGTGCTGCCTTAGGCCTGCTACAGAAATACTGAACCTATGTAAGAATCGATATCATCAGAAAGCAGATCATACTAAAGAGCTGTCAAAATAGCTAGTGACACCTGTCAAAATTAGCTAATCAAAGAACTCATTCTAAAAAGAGTCAAATACAGATAAAAAAAGAAGGGCAAGAAAACAAATAAATATGCCTACATTAGTCCTCTGCACTCATCTACAGAAAGATTCTTGGCTCTCTGTAGACATATGCAATACCTAAACAGATGAAATTGCACAAACATAACCTTAAAATATAAAAACTTGGAAAACAGTCTAAAGATCACCTCATTAAGCTGGCACCTATTAAAGTGTTACTGAACAACAAAACATCAACAGACAGATGACAGAAATGGAGAATATGAAAACAGTTGTTTACTTCAGGTACTGAAGGTCAGCCTTTTCTTTTTAATTTTACATTTGCTTAAGCTCTGTGTTTGAAGCCAACGTGGGTTCAAGTTCCTCGGGAAGGCACTTCGGCTTAACACTGATAGTCTTCCTTGATTTTCATTGTCTGCTGTCTGAGTTTAGCCAGCAAACCTCCCAGCAAGTGGTCACCTTCCTACAGAGTCATTAAACCGCTGAATGTCAGCTGGTGGGATTAGCCAGCAGCTTCCACACCTGAGCCCCCATGGCAGGGACAGAGACATTTGGATCAAGATCACTAATGAATACAGTATTCATATGCAGCCTGTCATTGCTGTGGAGCTCCCAGGCACACAGAGACAGCCGAAATACGACAGAGAACAGAACAATTGTTGACAAAGATTAAAAAGTTTTGGCAGTTGGAAGGGGAAAACCCCACAAACACTACTCTTCTCATCATTCAAATAACATGTTTGGTTTTTCCCTTATTTTTGTTGTGTAGTCCTTTATGCCTCAAATAGAAAACTGTCTTCAATATTCAAAGATTTTTCAGGAAATTAATTTCATGATTAATTTTGGGGAATCATGACTTCTTAATGCCCTACACTATCAATATAAAGAAAAACAACATTCCTATGTAAAATAATGTTTTATAAACGCTGAACAAGATAAGAATTTAGAGAACATGCTGGCAGGAGGAAGTAGTTTAAAAGAACAACAAAATATCCAGGATTTAAACAAAATTCTCTCTCACTAACAAAATAGTTTAGTATTTGCTAGTCAGGAATGTGGTATGGGGGAAAAGCATGAGATTCAGGTATCACAGAGGCTCTGGGTTCAAGTCCTTGGACCAAGATTTAATGTGTGACCCTGGCTAAGTGACTTGAACCTTACTGAGTCTGTTTCCTGATCTTCAAAGGAAGGGGGGAAGGGGGAAAGGAGGAGCAGAGAGAACCATGGGTAAGGAAGGGGAAGAGAATCCCTCCAAATGATATTTCCACCACCAATTTCACAGAGTTCTTATGAGGAGATTGCTTTCCAAAGCTTAGAAGTACAGTATAAAAGTGAGTTGATATTATTACTGTATGAGTGAAAAAGAATAAGAGGAAAGGCCTCCAGCATACCAGGCAGGATCCTCTAAAGAGAATTTATGATAAAACATGGAAAAAAGCCACACAGGAAAAGAAGGTGGGAGGGAGATGCCATTGGAGAGGAAGGTTAAAGTAAAGGAAAGTGCTGTAAAGCCAGGAAGACCTAAGTACAAATTTTGCTTTCAACAATGACTAGCTATGTGAGAAGAAGCAGGTCATGTGATTATAGATTTGGCACTGGAAAGAACCGTATGTGTCATTTGATCCAATTTTACAGAGGAGAGAGAAAGCTCTGGCCCAGAGAAGTTAACTTGCCCAAGGTCACACAGGTGGTAGAACTAGTACTGCCAAATCCAGCAGTGTCTTTTCACTGTATCAATCTCTTTGAACTTCAGATTCCTCATCCGTAAAATAGGAATAATACCTAGAGTAATGACCTCACCGGGTTGTTTTAAGGATCAAATGTGATAACATATGCAAAGAGTTTAGTAAACTACATTTATCAGTGAAAAAAGTACCTATGTCACAAAAATTAAGGATCATTCGAAGCATGATGTCCTAAGAAAATTTCCCTTTCTTTATAACTTGTTAACTCTTTTCCTTTCAATTCTATACTGCCTTCAACCCTCCCAAAGCACTTGTATGGACGAGCTCTTGTCTATGAAGTGAGCCTCTGTTAAAACCTGGCAAGAACAAGAAATAGGAAGTAGCTTGGCCAAGCTCTATCACTGCTGAGGAGGAAGTACCTGTCAACCTGTTTTTGGAGAAAAACAAGCGGAGTCATGTTTTTGGGTTTTTTTTACATTTCAACCTCAATAAAAATGCATTTGCCCTTGACTTGTATATGGGTATTTTCACTGCCTGCTTATTTGTTTCTATGTAACTTAACTGTAATATAAAACAGCTTCCCTCAGACTGTATTACAAAGATTAACCACATCCATCTATATATAATATTTGCTCAATAGCTAAACACAATGCCCCATGTATAAATGAGCACTCTGGTGAATGCTTTGTGATGGCACTGTCACATTTTACAAGTACAAAAACCTAATGCCTTCCTTGATGAGTGGCCAACTCAATAGCAGTCTGTATATTACAAAGGGATAGTGCTTCAGAATCTCTTTGGGACAATGGTCCTATAAACAGTTTTCCACAGAATTCCAAAGTTGAAAAGGACTTCAAAGGTCAACTACAGTGCAACTCTTAGACAACTAGGTGGTATGGTGGATAGAGTGCAAGGCGTGGAGTCAGGAAGACCTAAGTTCAAATCCAGACTCAGACACTTACTGGTTGTGTGACCCTAGGTAATTCACTTAACTCTATTTGCCTCAGTTTCTTTATATGTAAAATGATATGGAGAAAAAAAAAGGCAAACCACTCCAGCATCTTTGCCAAGAAAATCCCAAATGGAGTCACAAAAAGTTCAACATAAAAGAAACAAATGAACAAGTCCAACCCTTACCTGGGACATGAAAGCTGCCTACATCCTCAATCATACCATAACCCAACCTGTAAGAGACTCAAGTGACAAGGAATTCACTAGCCCAGGTAAAGTCTGAGGTCTCTTCCAACTCCTAAATTCTGTGATTTCTTGAGGACACAAAAGCCTTGGCCAATAGGGAAAATCTCTAAACCCAACATTGAGTAAATTATCTTTCCCCCAAACCAAAGAAAAAGAGGACATCAGAGACATCTCTATTAAACAGTAGTCTGTAATTTCCACATTGTGTGCTTCATTTCAAGGTGCTACTACTCTTCCTTTAGAAAAATTAAATTAAAATAATAATACACAGCATTCTTATGACTTGTGGTTCTTATACTGTCCTTTTCCATCTGCACTCTTCTCCCATTTCTATTCTACAACTAACCACATGACCAAATCAATTCCATTCCACCATAGCTGAATGTTTGGCACTGCCTTTTTGAGGAAACTACAGGGCTTTAAGGCTGAAACTACTAACCTCTTTAGCAATCTATAAGGTCTTCTTTCTCAAGAGGCCAGGCCTTGCCTCATGATGAAATATGACTCCATAAATCAGACAGCTGAAGCAGCACTTGCATATGTCACCATCTATCTTTTGTGGTTTCTCTCTGAAGGGTGCAGGCTAAGAGCTCATCTCTACAGCAATGTAACCAGGGAAAGGACCATCATGGCTGGCATTGACAAAGCATGTGCTACTTAAAACTGAAGACACACTAAGACTGGGGAGGCGAGGGGGGGTGGGGGTGGCAAGAGATGGGGAAAGAGTAGAACATCCTGCTGGTGTTAGCATGCCTCAGGCAGTGGTAGAAGCTTCAGCAACTCATCTTCAAAAGGCAGAGAGCCAGGGCTCTAGAAACCTGCAAAAATTGGCTAAGCCTGCAGTCTTCATTTCTTTAAGTCGAGCATCTTCAAAGTCTAGAATTCTAACTGTAGGGCACAGCAGCTGCCGGTGCAGATTTGATTCTCTCTGCTTTTGGCAGCTCTCAACTTGAAATTCTAGCAAAAGAATTTTTCAAGTTGCTATTATTGCCTGTCATGGATTTATAAATATTGTGCACTCTCTGCTGTGGCATGGCTCTCGTGGGACGCCGGCGCATGCCAAAAGCATAACAGAATGAGAAACAGTTCCTCTTCTTCAAATAAATGCTAATTTTTTCTTAACTGTGCTCACACGATGTGTTTGGTGATCAACTTCAATAGTACAGAATATATATCAGAGAGGAAAAAAAAGCTGATTGTCTTTTCCGGCATCATTCAGCTGCTACTTTCATTAAGCTTGTTTAATTAGATTCCAGATGCTAATTTGCAAGTCGATACCAGAGGGTGCAGGACAGTTTGCCTTTGAATCCTCTCTCTGTGATGTGGTGGTCTTGTAGCACACCACTACCCTTCAGTAGCCTGAGCAAGATTTTCTGACAATTAGTGCAAGGGGGAACAGTATTGATCTTGACAGACTAAATATTAATCTTCTACCCATTTGAATGAATTATAATCTTCAAGAGTTTGTTTCTCACCATACCAAATGAAAAAGTCCTTACCTTACAAAGAAATTTAGTTGCAGCAAAATTAGCTACATTTTAAGTAATTCTGATTAGTATTCCTAATACAACCACCATCAATATTTCAATTAAGCAATTTTATGGATCTGCATTTCCAAACAGGAATTTTAGTGTAAGGGCTAGAAGTGATCTCAGAACACAGAATGACAGAATATGGAACAAAGGATGCTAGAGTTGCCAGGGACCATAGAAAGTTGGCATTAGAATGCTAGAGTTAGAAAAAACCTCAGAGAACACCTACTTCTCTATCATCTAGGGAAACTTAGATCTAAGTTTCACATCTAATATAACTTGAGAGTAGAACCCCAATCTCCAAGTTTAGTATAATCTTTTTTTCAGTTTATCAGACTACTTTCAGTTCCTTGTCTTTACCTCCCCACTTTTTAACAGGTACCAAGATATATCAGGGATGGACAGGACCTTAGACTAACTAATGCAACTTCCTCATTTAACAAATTAGTTATCTTGTTGTTGGGTATATGACCCACACTAGAAAGTGATTTACAAATACTAAGACATTATCCTTATCACTACTGCCCGAACAAGTTATAGTTAATACATGGAACTACAAAGAAAAACTTTATGTGAATGGTTCCATGAAAGCCATGATCAGTACCAAAAAAACCTATTACTCCATTTAGGGTGATATCAGTTTCTATACTTTGTAAACAATAAAGCACTAGGTAAATAGGAGCTACTGTTACTGCTACAGACAACAAACACATTTTACCACATATCGAGATTTCATGTTTTGTTCACTCATTTAGAAAGCATTTGTTAAGGAACATGCATGGCCCTACATCAGCCATCAGGAACTATACAAACTTAAATGATACTCACAGTCTTTGCCCTAAAGGCACTTTGATAAACATGAATGTAAATAAGTATCATATAAAGTAGACTATATGAAATGAGTATGAGAGGTTCAAATCGGATGCTCTAAGAGAAGCTGGGTGATATAGTAGAAAGAGTACTGGCCTAGTCAGGGGATCTGGATACCAAATCAGCTCCAATATTCTGGAAAAAATATGACCATAAGTAAGCCACTTAATCTCTCTGGGCTTTACTTTCCTTATCTATAAAATGGAGATAATATTTATACTGCCTATGGGTAGAATTTCAACAGTCTTAGCTAAGGAGGGTCTTTATTCCCTAGGCGAATTCCTCTCTGAATCCAGGAAGTCAAATAGGACCAAGTGACAAAGAAGGTCAAGTATCACACTGAATTTGGAGTCCCAGGCTTCACAACTAGTTACTCAGATTATGTGGAACAAGAACCTCAATTTCTTGATTTCTAGTGTGGTCATAATTCTAGAGAATGCTGGACCTGGAATCAAGAAGACCATGAGTTTAAATCTAGCTTCAGACACTTACTAGATATGTAACCTTAGGCAAGTCACTTAATCTGTCTCCCCGCTTCCTCATCTGGAAAATGGGGGTAGAAGTTAATAGCATCTTCCTCCCAGGGTCTTTGTGAGGATGAAATTAGATAATATTTATAAAGTGTTACTGCAAACTTAAAGCATTTCTAGCTAGCTAAATGCTATTATTATTATTTCCACTCTAATAGACTTCTTTTCCCTCTTATTTTTTTCTAACCAATACCAAGATGCATAAGAATCAGAAAAATCTAAGGGCTGATAGGTATATACATCCCAATTTACAAAAAGGAATGTCCCTTATATACCAGCTACTAATCTGCAGAACTCTGTGTTATAGCAAAGAACTGGAAATATTTGTAGCAGTACTTTTTTGTGATAGCAAAAAACTGGAAACAAAAAGGATTCCCACTTTTGGGCAATGTGATATATGAATGCAATGGAATATTACTGTGCTGTAATAGATGGCAGATATGATGATTATAGAGAAGCATGAAAAGATTATATGACCTGATGAAAAGTGAAGTAAGCAGTCAGGAGAACAACATACAATAAAACATTGTATATTGTATATAATAATATACAGTAACTATAACAATATAAAAGGAAAGAATCACCCCAAACTTCTAAAAATGAATGATGCAATATTACCAAGGAGAAGCATGACCCCAAAGAAAAGACATGAGAAGACAATTCCCCTCACTCTACAGCAGAAATGGAAAATCACACAGGCATGAAACATTACATACATTATGAGATTTTTCCAATGCACCAACCGATCAGTTTTACTCCCCCCTCTTCCTTTTCTTCTTTTTCTCTTAATAAAAAAATTATTTGTTATACTGGATGACTCTCTAAGAAGAGGAAGAAAGACCTAGGAAATTTAAGTGATGTAAAAACAGAAGATATCACTAAAAGTTTATTCTAAGTGGGGTACAGAAGCACACACCTATCATCCTAGCTGAGAGGCTGAGATGGTATATCAGTTGAGCTCAGGAGTTCTGATTTGCAGTGGTCTAAGTCAATCAAGTGTCCAAACTATGCCCAGAACCAATATAGCAGGGTCTCCAAGAGCAACAGGCTACCAGGCTGCCTAAGGAGAGGGAAACCAGCACAGATTGGAAATGGAGCATGGTCTTCCTCTCATATACTGTCCCCCCACCTCCATTTTTTTTTAACAGAATCTAAGGGCTGAAAGAAACCTTAGTAAAAATCTGGTTTCAAATCCTGTTCTGCTCCTCACTATGCCCTTAAATGAGTCTCTCAAACTCAGTTTTTTCCTTTGTAAATTGAAGGGAAGCACTGACCTCTAAGGATCACTCTTGTTCCAAATCCTATGATCTTCAAGGATAAAGGCCCTCAAGTCTAACCTCTTTATTTTAGAGACGAGGAAAGTGAGATCCAAAAAGATGCAATTTTGTACACATTAAGAAGCTACAATTTGAATTCAAGTTCTCTGACTCCAGATCTACCACTAGGTCTGAGAAGGAGCCTATTATCTAATTGTGGGAGAAAGAAAGAAAAGGATCAGGAAGACACTACATATTTTTGTAATCAGAAAGTCCTATATATTAAAATGTTATCTTCATCATCATTTTATGATCATGTATTTATTTTGCAAGTCCTCCAATATACTACCTTTACAACAATGCATACATAGAACAGAGATGCAGCCTTGACTCAATTCTCTTTATAAAAAGGTAAATAAAAAGTCTTTTTATCTATTTAAGGAATCTTAGGGTTTTACCCATATATACTAAACACTGAACTTATGAAATGTCATTAGACAGCATATACAGTAAAACAGCTTTGCAAGCATGCTTGGTCTTGTTCTTCATCATCAGAATTTAAAACTCCTAACTATATTTCATACTTATTGGCTTAGAAAAATCTCTTCAAGTTTTTTTTCCCCCAAGCACTACATGGCTATTGTTGATAATATTAATTGCCTATTGTTTACTTTAAACTGCCTTAATTAGAAAAGGCTCTATGCACACACCTTAACAATTGATTTTTTTGCTGGTCTGTCAATTTACAGTAACTTGTAAAAGGGCTTGCTTAACTGAATAAAAAACACACTTAAAACTGCAAAATTTAAATAATCAATCCTATATAGGAATTTGGTAAATGAGCAAACACAGAACAAGCACAAAAAAATTTCAGAGCCAGTAGAGACCTGAAAGACTATCTAACATAATACCTTCATTTTTTTTTACAGAGGGGCAGGGCAGAGAAGCAATATGCTCAAGGTCACCCTGTGGATTAGTGGCACATCTGGGATTACAATTCAAGTCTTTTATGGTATTTCACAGTAGAAACTGCACACTAAGTATGCCCAATTATAAAGTAACGTCAGCTTGTATGTATATACCTAACAGTTTGTAGGTACAAATGCAAAATGCTTTCTATATATAATCTCATTTTATCCTTCCACTAGCCCTGTAATGTGGGTAACAGTCATTATTATCCCCATTTTACAGATGGGGAAACCAATGCTAAAAAGGTCAATAACTTGCCCAAAATTAAACAGTAACTGCTGGCAATCATATAGTATGATTTCAAGTCCAATGCTCTTTTATTACACTTCAATGGTCTATAATTTCATTGACATGGGTAGTCCATTTAATAATGCAGATCACAACCTGGTCCTGCCTGTTTATTCTGTATAACTCTCATCTATGTCCTCCTACACATCTAAAGGGAGAAGGCGGAGATGGGGAGGGGTGGAGTTTGCCCACCCAATGTTTTGGATGTATTCCTTGTATTTTCTCTTGAATAGATATCAATGAAGCACCCAGGTTATCCACAAGTAATCCTTTCATCTCACTATGTGATTGGCCTAACTTTTTTCCCCCAGCCAAATATTTCTCTGATGACAGTCTTTATCTCTTCATTTTTATTCTATTACTATTCTTAAACAGATTCACAGAAGAAATGCTCATAATAATAGTTAGCATTTATACTGTTTTAAGTTATAAAGCCCTTTACATAAGTTATACAACAATGGAAACTTTTATAGTATATTTCTACAGTTTTCAAAGAGTTTTCTCACTATCTGTGAAGTAGAAAAAACATTTTTACAGAAAAAATAAGCTGAGGATCAGAGAGGTTAAGTGAAGTATCTAAGCTCAAAAAACAGTAGAACCAGGAATCAAATTCATATATTTTGACTTCCAAAATCAAAAACTCTATCCTATACCATGGGGACCTTACAGAGTACCTGTAACAGATCTTTACTGAAAAGAATACAAAATATCTCTAGTGCTAGCTAGTAGTGTAAGTTGATAAGTAGTTACTCTATAGAACGGGGTCAAGTGACAGTGGGTTCAGACCCAGGTCTTGGAGCCTGCTGGCCATTGACCTACTATGTAGTCTTGACTAAGTCACTTTCCTTCTCTAAAGATGATCCTTCCTACTTATAATACTGTTATATTTTGGCATCTGTGTTCTAAAGTCCCTTTTAGTTCTTAATAGTATATTCTATAACCTTAGGCTCCTTCCAGGTCTATCCATCTATATCCTAGGCATTCAATATTCTAAGTACCTTTTGATTCTAAACTGAAAGACGGCCAAAAGTTTTTCACAGATGTGACATTTTACAATTTTATAACCACTTCTCAAGCTTTGTTTTTAGTGATTTAGAATATGAATCAACCTGCTTAAGAATACTAAACAGAAAAGAATGACATAAAAATACAGACTCATAATGAGAAATTATATCTACACAATAATCTTATTTGCAGAGAATACTTGGATCTATTTACTATTTCTAATTAGAGCATGATACTATTGCTTTTAAAATAAAACAGTTAACTACAACTCTCCTTAGCCACATTTTGTTAAAAGCCTACACATGTGTAACAGAAGAAAAAAATGTGGGTATAGTAACCCAATTACCTCTTTGTAATGCCAATTCACTAAAAGGGTACACAGTTTCCAACCAAAGGGGTAACTAACTGGATGAAATCACATAAGCATTATATATATTTTATGAGTTACTTGAACCAGACATAAAAAGCAGCCTGAGCTGAAGAACTTCAATGACATTCATTTATTTCAAGAAGAATTCTCATGTGAAGAAAATCTCCATACACAGAAACAATTAAAAACAAAGGATAAAAAAAATTCTCATTTCTATAGCACTTTAAGAATAAAAATGCATTTTCTTCATTCCTATCTTAAGGGGTCTGAAGAGTTAATAAATTTCCATCTGACAGAAGAAGACAATGAGTTTTCAGAGGGACCTGCCCAGTCAGAAAGGTCTCGATGTTATTTAGCACTTCCCATCACCACACGATGGCTTTCTAGGTAAGACAAAGTTACCTTTATAGATGCTGTTATAATCTAGTACAGGGATCTGACACACAAGCAGGTAACTATAATACATAAGAGCATTAAAGAGATGCAAAGTGGACATGGCTGTAGTTTTATGTAATGATAAACATGACCAGTAGAAAACTGTACAGCCACTGAGTCACCCAAGGTAACAGAAATTCTAAATCTGGCATACACTCTAAGAAAGGCATTTGGCATCTTTCAAAACAGCAGCCCAAAGCCAAGCAGCCCACTCTTCTTCAGATCCAAGGGGTTTCACACAAAAAGGTACTCCTGAAACAATACAACCTGGGAATTTTCTATCTTGGTCTGGTAATTACACACAATCAGAAAGCTTTCCTTCAGCATCAAACTGTTCTACCATATCAGCATACTGCTTTTTCAAGTTAAATCAATAAAAATTTATTAAGTGCCTAAGTGCTATAGGTATAAACAATTATATAAGGCAGTAATGGTCAGTAAAACCAAAATCCTGCATTTCCCAAGACGATCTATAAGCCTATTAATACACAAATGTCCACCACAGTCCATTTGACTATTACGTATACTTATAACTAGACAACTAGGTGGTGCACTGGATAAACGACAGAAATGTCAAGCCTACAGTCAAGAAGATTGCTCTTCCCGAGTTCAAATCTGGCTTCAGACACTAATTGGCTGTGTGACCCTGGGTAAGCCACTTAACTCTGTTTACCTCAGTTTCCTCATCTATAAAGTGAGCTGGAGAAGGATATGGCAAACCACTCTAGTATCTTTGCCAAGAAAATCCAAATAGGGTCACAAAGAGTGGGACACAACTGAAAACGACTGAACAACATACTTGTTGGCACCCTCCTAGTATGCTTTTGTCTTACACTACAGAGCAAGGTAGGGAAATCATCAACTCACATATTACCCAACCCCAATAGAAAGAGCAAGTGACAGACCAAAGGAAATAAAACAAATATTTTTATTAAGAGTCTCAAGATTATCCAGCTGAATCAAAAAAGAATCATTTTGTCAATTCTTTTCTGGAGCTAATCAGGAGAACATGACTAATACTGTCCAGCACTGCCCATTATAAGTTGACCTTGCTGCACTAGCTGGATCACCCCACATATCCAAAGCTCAGAACGTCCCTCTGATTGAGAAGGGCATTGAGAATGCCAGAACTGAAAATTCTCCAGAAGCACACAGTGATTCCCCAACACCGTCCCATTCTCCTCAAACTGTCCTTGTCCCTGAATATCTAAACTCAAGATGGTTTCTCCCCACTTAGAGACAAGATGACCCATCATCACAGTTCTGTCCTTTGCAGTTAATCTTTCAATAATGTCAAGAACGGGGCTCCACAGACAGGTAAAGAGTAATCTCCAGATTTAGGGAAATCAGGATTGCATTTCGTAGGGAAGGACTTTCTGTCTATGGGGCTATGGGATTAAGTTCTATACAAAAGGAAACACTGGGGATGAAAAGAGAAAAAGTAAAATGTGAAAATGTCTCATTCTGTCATGACTTTAGATAGGAAATTGAGGTTCAGTGAAGTTAAATGACTTGTCCATGATCATGAAACCAATCAATCAAAATGACTGGAGCTTCAAAAGTAGCAACTCTCAGGTAACAATCTAGGCATCCAGATATGAAGGAATGTTCCATTCAATCACATACAGTGTGTATGCATCTTCATAAAACTACTATGAAAGCCCTTGAGTGAAGAGTTATATGATGACATATTTACTGTGCTTACTTTAGGGACCATGCCAGCAGGGTATAGTGGTATCAACAGGGGTGCACTGCTCAGTGGTGCTGTTGTGCACACAATGTGTCCTCTGAGAAAAGGCTATCGTGGGCCAGGTGCACATCTTCCATTTGCCCAAAAGGGCTTCCCACCGCACAGGGAGTCACTGCCAGCATCCTCAGGTGAAAAGAGGAGCTACAGTATCACAGACCAATCACATACCTTGTATCTTCCTTCTCTTGCTGGGTACAGTATGTCCCCTGAGGGATGGTTACAAGGGACTGGGCTGGGTATTTTCCATCTATCCCAAAGCAATGACTTCCATCTGTGCCAGCACAAGACAACCTCCACCTCCTGCTATGAGCCCAATCACCTTACTGGAACTTGCAGAACCACAGGTACAAAGAGGAGCAGCAGCAGGACTTCAAGCCTTCTATCTCTTACTATACCTGCCCTTTGAGGAAATTAGAAGGAGAAAGCCAGTGGGGAATGGAACTGCTTTCTCCTGCTATACAGGTTCAACTTCCTTCTCCTCCTGTACCCTTTTCCTGCCTAATCTCTTTGGAGGTAAAAAGAGCTGTGTGAAGTAGGACCTCCCATCTGACCATGTACTTCCCATCTCATCTTGTCTCCAGTTTGTTTTCCAACCTCCAATGGGAAGAGGAATGGCACCCTCCATTCAACAAACATTCTCACACCTGGTCGTACAAGATGCTCAATCCCAATCATATCATAGTGATATCCCAGGGATTCTGAACTCTTGCGGATCATCATTTCCCAACTGCCAATATTCCTCATTCCTATTCCCCTCAAAATTCCCACCCCAAATTTTCAACCAAACACCATCCAGCCCTTCTACAATGCCTGTTCCATAGGCAACAAACTTCTCTTCATCTTAAATCTTTTCTTCTCCTACTCCTATCTACTAGCTCTTATTGAAACCCCCTCTCCCTCTCCCAGCCCATTCTTCCCCAAGATACACATTCCCTAGCCACCCTTGCCAGTACTAGCTGCACCTTCACTCATTCTCCTTGACTTGCTGGTTGAGGCAGAGGAGTTGGATTACTCCTTGCTTCCCAATGCTACTTTCAGATTCTCCTGTTGCCTCCATCATCTGAGATTTATGCTATTCATTTTTAACACCTAATCAGAATCATGGTAGCTCTTGCCTAAAGACTCATGGAACTTCCCTTCCTTCCTCTATGAGTTCACGACATGGCTCACAATTTCTCTCTCCTCCCCAATTCATTTTCTTCATACTAGAAGACTTCAACATACATACTGACTCTACCTCAAATACCTTAACCACACAGTTCTTCAACTGCTTACTTCCCATGAACTCCTCTTCCACCCTACCTCAGTCACACACAAAGATAATCATATCCTTGATGTTGCCATCACCCACAAATATACAATCTCTATGTTCAAGAATTCTTAAGTGCCCATATCGGACTATAATCTATTGACTTCTTATCTCTCCTTCTGCCTTCTCTTACAAAATTTTACTGTGACCTCCAACTCTCTTGATCCCTCAATTCTCTGCCAGGTCATCTCCCCTGCAATAATCATTCTCCCCTTCCCCCCAATTTGACTCAGTGGGGAACCAGTTCAACTCTACACTATCATCCTCTCTTGAATTCCTATCTTCCTGTCCCAGCCTTAAATCACTCTCACCATTCACTGCCCACACTCCTATATACATGCTGCTACAAGAAGATGGAGAAAGTTATGTAACCATTCTGAGACTGGATTCATTACAAATTTATGTTCCACATCTTCAACTTCATTATCCTACTCTCCACAATGGCTCTTCCAAACCTCTTCATCCCACTTCAAAACTCCCATGATTCCCTCCCCCCTACTTTCTCAGCTGAGAATCTTGCCTCATATTTTACAGAAAACATTGAGAATGTTCCCCATGAGCTCTCTCTTCTACCTTCTTCTTGATTTCCTATCACTTCATTCTTGTCTCATTCAATGAGATGGTCATACTCCGTACCAAGGCTAACCCTTCTAATTTGTTCAAATGATCCCATTCTATACCATCTTCAGCAGACTGCCCCCTCTTGTCATCCACACTCTTATCATGTATTTTCAATCTCTTCCTGGTTCCATTCCTTACTACCTATAAGCATGCTCATGTCTCTGCCACCCTGACAAAGCCTTCACTCGATCCTTTTATATCTGCTATTTCATCCTATATCTCTTCTGCCCCTAGCAGCTAAACTCCTTGAAAAGGCCATGTGAAATAGGCACTTCCATTTTTTTCTCCTCCCACCCTCTTTTTCCCTTATAATCTGGCTTGTGACCTCATCATTCCAGCAAAACTACTCTCTCTAAAGTTACTAATTATCTCTTTGTTGCCAAATCAATGGCCTTTCTCTATCCATCTTCTCCTTGACCTGACACTGTTGATTACCGTCTTCTTCTAGATATTCTGTTCTCTTTAGGTTTGGGGGACACCATTATCTCCTGGTTCTCCTCCTACCTGACTGCTTCTTTGTTAGAGCTTCATCCCAGTCACTGCCTCTATCTGTAAGTGTCCCTCAGGCTCTGTCTTGGGCCCTCTTCTCTTTTCCTTCTAAATTACTTCACTTGGTATTCTCATCAGCTACCAGAGATTTAATTAGTATCTCTATGCTGCTGATTCTTATTCTCAAATCTACCTATCATACAAACGCTCTACTGACCTCCAATCTAGCATCTTCAACTGCCCTTCAGACATCTCAAACCGAATGTCCAATTTTAAACTCAACATGTTCAAAAATCAAACCCATCTTTCCCCCTAAACCCTGCCCTCCTTCTACCTTCCTTATTACTACAGAGGTTAAACCATCCTCCCAGTCCCTTTGGCTTACAACCTAGGAATGAACCTCAACTAACTCTCTCTTAACCCCTATTATTCAATCTGTTGGCAAGGCCAATCTATTTCATCTTTGCAACATCTCTCAAATATTTCCCCTCCTTTACCATGACACTACCAACACTATAGTAAAGGTCTTTATTATCTCACTCCAGGAGTAATTTAACAGGCTACTGGAAGGTATGCCTGCCCCTGGACCAAGTTTCTCCCCACTCCAATCCAACCTCTATTCAACCACTACAGTGATTTTTTTTAAGTACAGATCCAACCATGCCCCTACGCCACCCCCCTACCAAAAAAAAAAAAAAA
Source organism: Gymnobelideus leadbeateri (assembly GCA_011680675.1). Classification (NCBI taxonomy): domain Eukaryota; kingdom Metazoa; phylum Chordata; class Mammalia; order Diprotodontia; family Petauridae; genus Gymnobelideus; species Gymnobelideus leadbeateri. The sequence goes on along the minus strand of WOXC01006279.1, from coordinate 243,607 downwards.
ATTCAGTGGCTCCCTATTATCTCCAGAATCAAATGCAAAATACTCAGTTTGGTATTTAAAGCCCTTCATATCTAGACCCTTCCTACCTTTCCAGTCTTCTTATACCTCACTCCCTGAGATATATACTTCGATCTAATAACACTGACCTCCTTACTGTCACTTGAACAAGACACTCTCTGGCTTCCTTTAAGTCACAACTAAAATCTACTTTCTACAGGAAAACTTTTCCAACCCTTCTTCATTCTAGTGCTTTCCCTTTTTAAAAAGTTATTTCCTATTTATCTTGTATATAACTTGCTTAGTGCATATTGGTTTGTATGTTGTCTCCCCATTAGCCTGGAAGCTCTTCGAGGACAGTACTGCCTTTGCCCTTTTTTGTATCTTCAGCGCTTAGCACTATGTCTAGTGCACAGTACATTAAACAAATGTTTAATGATTGGTGGGGGCAGAACTAAAACCAAAGGGGTTGAAGAGAATCATAAAATGTCAGAAATAAAAAGGACTTTAAAGATGCTCTGGTCCAATGCTTTCATTTTACAAATTGAGGAAACAAAACTCCTGATGGATTAAATTACTTATCCAAGGTTATATGGCTAGGAAATTGCAATGGTGGAACTTAAACAGGTACTCTGACTTAAGGTGTAAATAGGGAAAACCTGAGGAAATCTGGTAGCAATGGATGTTGCCTACATGCTGTTCAGTTCTAGGTTCAGTTTTAAAGCAATTAGAGGGAAACAAAAAGAGTCGATAATTCTTCATATCCCAAACTCTTAACCCTTTAGAATTTATAACTTCTAGTTTTGGTGGAGACAGCTGTGTTTTTTGGCTTGTTTGTTTTTTTTTAACAAAATGTATCTGGATCACTGAATCTTAAATAGATTTTAATAAGTAGTTATATACTGTTATGTTAACAATATATTAAATTCCACTCTCTACTGAATACTGGGGGAACAACAATTATTTGAACACAAAATTCTAGGCTTCCAACAAGCCTATTCCTCTCAGATTTGTACAAGACTTATGAAATGAGATTCCTGCTCAAAAGACTGGGCAAAGATAAATAATATCAAACTAAAAAGTATGCAGGTATCCTGCAATGTCATCATGAAAACTACTATGGAGAGGGCTCTCTGAAAGGTTGTGAAACGTAAGATACGTTTGATTTACTTTAGGGTCAAAGAGGACAGAACTAGGACGAATGGAGAAGTTAAACAAACGAGGATTTAAAAATTAAAGTATTCCAAAAATGGAACCAGCTGTGTCTAAAAGTAATTGATTTTGCATCACAGTGTCCAAAGCTGCAGACTTCAGAAGTAGGTTCTTCATCTGTGTACAAGGAAGAAAATAGTTTTAAGTAGAGACTGCATGACCACTTATGGATGTTTTAAGGGGGATTTCTGCTTAAGGTAGCAACTGGACCAGGTGACCTCTAAGGTCCTTTCTAATTCTGTCTATGCTCAATGACCTAGATATTTAAGATCACAGGCATCAGAGGTAGGAGAGAACTTAGAGATCATTCATCTATTCTAACCTCTTCGTTGTATGAATAGGGAATATGAAGCCCCAAGAAGTTTACTGACTTGTCCACGGTCATGTGGTTAGTAGTTATAACAAAATTTGAAGCTAGATCTTTTTACTCCAAACCCAATGGCTTTTATCATACCACGAGTGCATCCTGCCAATCCTAATGTTGTGTTCTAAGATTCTTTCTGATTTGATCACACTATGTTCAAAAGTCCTTTCTGCAGTTTAAACTTCTTTATTCTAAAGCCTCTTCAAATTTTATATGTGCTAAGGTCCCTTCCACCTCTAAAATTCTAAGAGTCAATGACAATTTTCATTTCTCATTTTGGATGTATGATTATGGGAACAATGAAAGACCTAGGGGTTTGATCCTGTTTTCTGGCTATTAAAGAATGCAAAGAAGGTCCTGAAAACAGGAAAGGCACTGATCATTAAAGGAGATTTAGTGGGGTGTCATTCAGAAGATAATCCTCATTTCTCATCCTGTATGGGAAAGAAAAGAAATGAAAAACACCTATGTAAGGCCCTGGCCCTTTGAAGCTAGTATTATAATCTCTTTATGGAAAAGCCTAGTCCATTAATGACTACATCCTCCTCATAACCCAAGATACGGAGCAAGTCTTATAGATTTAAAGGCTGTGCAATTTCACTCCAGGATTTTGTGAACTATAAAAGCATGTGTGTATAGTTGTGCACACTTGTATCCCAATGTGAAAGACGAAAAATCAGCCACCATTCTGACACAGTCTACCATCTGTCATGGCATTCTCCTAGTGTGGCTGGGACAAAGACACTGGACTCATCCTGGTTTTGGTGAAACTTGCCAGAAGAGTAGCACTCATCCTATCTAGTCACGTTTATTATCAAATTTTTAAATATCGTATCATTAAAGAGACAATGGAAACATTTCACAAAATTCAAAGAGCTACTCCTTTAAAGAAGTGGAAAGCATGCATTTTAAAATTTTTTTTGATGCAGTGATTGGTTTTATGGCTTTTCCTCTTCTTCCTCTTTTTCTTAAAAAGTATATGTTATATGGGTTGGTTCTCTTGAAACGAAAAGGAGGAGGGATACTGGGAGAAATTGAGGTAGTATAGAAAAAAAGATATCAATAAAAATTTATTTTAAAAAATATAAGTGCTAAATAAATGTCAGGTACCATTACTATTTCTAAACAGCAGAATAGAAGAGTAGACTAGCAAATCACTAAACTGAACAAGTATACCCCAAAACCCAGTGAAATAACATGCTAGACTCCTATACTGTAAAAGATGGTAAGGATCAAGAGACCACAAGAGGCTACAAACTACTAACTGCTGTAAGACAGAATGCAATAACAGTAAAATGTTAGACAAATATAAAATTAGCCATTCTAGCACTCTGTGTATACTAGCATGAATGAGAATGAATTATTCATAACAAATAACAGCTCCCATTTACTCAGCATTTTAACACCATGATACAGGAAGTACAAGTACTGTTATTCCATTTTACAGATGAGAAAAATTAGGATAAGTAAGGCAAAGCGATGTGTCCATAATCAATCCGTTCATGTCAAGTAATAATGGGCCCGGACAAAATGGAATATGGGGGAAAAAACACCAGGCTTGGACCCAGAAAATCTTTCTTTGAACTCTAGCTCTGCTCTATTACCACTAAGTCAGAGAACTGCTCTGTCATAGTCTCTTCATTCATAAGTCAGAAAAACTCCTGCTCCACTTACCTCACATTTGTTATGAATTCCCAATTAGAGAATGTTAAATAACATTTACAGAATGGTACACTTGAATTGTTTAAAGTTGAAAGGACCTAAGAGATCTTCTCATCCAATCCATTAATTTTTTTTAAAAAATACACACAAGGCCCACAAAATTAAAGTGACTTGTATAAAATTATAAAACTTCTAAGTGGCAGAGCCTAGATTCAGACTCAAGCAATCTGACTCTAAGGCCAATATTCTTTCTACTATACCATACATTTTTTTAGAAATGTTATCAATTTTTAACATGAAAATGTGATGGATAGATAGACAGACAGACAGAAAGATGACTGCTTTCTAAATAATTGAACTTAAGTTTCTCTAGAGGACAGGGGGACACAGCAGCTTTACATACCTCCATGTCTGGTTTAAATTTATCTTCAAATACAGCCATTGCTGCCAAAGACCCAGAACCTATAAGAAATAAGATTCAGCTGATTAGAGTTGAAAGGGATCTTAGACACTGTCTAATCTAACCCCTCCTCATTAGAAAGATAAGGAAACTAAAGCCCAGAGAAGAAAATATGCTTTCTAGAGAAGGAAGTAATTTGTCCATAGTCACATAGCAAACTGGATGCAGAAGTGAATCTTAAACATAGATTTCCTAATTTCTTAACCAGTGCTCAAAAAGAAGATTTACTTAGTTCTTTGCCTAAAAGATGCCCAACTTCTCCACATCTATACTACTTTTAGGGGAGATGCTAACAAAGGGCAAAATACCACAAAGTTGCATTCAAATGTGAAAAAATGCTAAATCCTAATTGGACTACAAATACCTAGTATATTCTTCTTCAAATAATATACACACTTACAAAACTCGCAGAAGCCTGGTACTAGCCCTGCTTTAATTGACAGCACAAAATAACACACATTTACTTAGGATTTTAATATTTACTTTAACATTTAACACTATGATGTAGAAGTACAAGTATTATTCCATTTTACAGATGAGAAAAATGAGGATCAGTAAGGTTAAGTGACAAGTGTCCATAATCAATGTTACTAAGAGCTAAGACTCAAATCCAGGTCTTCCAATTCTATGGCCAGTGCTCTTTCAACTATTCTACACTGCTGAAGCATGAAAATGAGGTTAGAGAGAATGTGTAAAAGAAACACACACAAAAAGAGAGAATGCCACATCACTTTATATATTCTGCTTTACTTTGATTCCTATGGCCCACATTTCTACTTTGGCAGGTTGTTGGGTACACTACTAAATACCATGCCAGAAGACTAGATTGTTTTAATGAGCTGTCCTGGTAACAGTCACCTTGATACACGGGGAGGACACTAGCACACCAGCAATGACACATTGGGAGGAAAGTAGTGTCCTGGCAACAATAATGGGACCTCAAGCTGCTGCCACCACACTCTTTCACTATTCCTGTAGAGCATGGCTTTGGGACGATTATTTTCAGTCTGTTCTCTGAAAAGTAACAACTGAGTAGCCCCAAAATGACAGACGTGGAAACATAAATATATTATCTCAACAGTGATTGGTTCAAAGGTTTTGATTTCATTGATGTAACTGGCTATCAAATTCATCTCAAGTAAAGTACTGTGGAGGTCTCAGTGTTATAAATAAGTACATACTCCCTTCATGGATATACCAAAAAAAAAAAAAAAAAGGCAGCTCAGCACTATTTGAAATTTTAAACTTGCTTTGTTCAGAAAAGAGTGACTCTTTAGAAAACCATCATCTTGTCTTTACTGGATCCTGGCAATATTTCAGGATGCTCTACTTTGGGAGCAAGAATAAAGTTGGTCACAATTTTTTACTCCAATTAGAAGATTTTTTTGGCATTTATGACTTTTTAACTTGTTTTGCATACCACTATCTATTTAGCTGGGTCACAGAGAAAACCATATTTTCTATTTAAAATGATTTGTGTACATCGCTTGACCACCTCAATGGTTTTAGCAAAGGAAAAAGGCAGCGATTAAACAGTTTCAAATGAGGTGTCCTGCTGATTTTATCAAGTCGGCTGAATGTATAATGAAAAAGGAGCCGCTGACAGTGACACCACATTGAGAAAATACAGACTGCCTTATCTGAACCATTTAAGGAGGTCCAATTATAGATCAAATTTAAAGGGTAGAAACAGCAGATTTACAGACACAAATCAATGAACATGGTAATCCCGATGAATATGACAGATACTCCTGTTACGGAATATTGCTGTGGTTGAGGATCATTACCTTTACAGTACCAAATACATCACATCTAAGAGCAGTAGGAAGCAGGGAGTGCAGACCTGTATTACAAGCAATGACTATTCATTTAGGCATTGAAGCAATTGGCAACTCCAATTTCTTTTCTTCCCCCTACTCTTTTAAGAAAATTAAAACTGAAAATTAAAGAACTCTAAAGAAGTCTTTCAAAGCGGTAGAGAAAAACTAGATATATAAATCAGGGCTATCACAACAAATAAGTATAAAATCACCTAATGTTGGGTTAGAAGATACCTTGGAAAACAGAATGTTAGAAACCAGGATATTAGAGCTACAAAGGCCTTAAAATAGAGAATGTTAAAGATGGAAGAAACTTTGGAATATAAAACAGCAGAACCAAAAGGAACCTTAGAAAAGAATTTCAGAACTGGAAGAAGATCTTTGAGATCAGTACTCCAAATTGTAGAGGGAAAAAAATGAGTCCCAGTTGGAGACCAAGTGAGGAAACTGAAAGGTGAAGTAACTGCCCAAAGTCACAAGGTCAGTAAGTTCCACTTATAGCAGAAATATAAGTTGCCTCCTAGCAAATTCACTAAATCACAATATTCTCCGTCCTCAAGAGCCTGAATTTCAATCCAATTCGACAAGCACGAATCAAGCAACTACTTCATGCAAGGCACTCTAGTAGCTCTGGCTTTACAGAGACAAAAAAAGGAAAGAATACAGGACCACCAGGGGCTTACATTCTCCTGGAAAGAATTACAATCTCTGACATGTATGCAGTTATCTTACGGTTTGCAAAATGTTTTATATAGTACAGTATTTTTTCATTTACACATCATAACTCTGAGAGGTAGAAAATAAAGAAAATATCTTTGTTCCATTCATCTTCTTGTGAGATACACCTTCAGTCTGAGATCTCTGGAACAAAGGGAATTAGTAAATAAAGCTACTGTTTAAGACAATCTACACACAGCTTCAGACTTCAGGTTATCCAAGCTGGGCATAAGGAAAAAAGGACTATGCTTATGAACAAATGAAAAGGCTACAATATAGAGTATCACTAATGTTTTATAGCAATATAAATTATTATTGCTATATTATAAATTATTATTTCTATTTATGAATAGTAAATGTATCTTATTTTTAAAAATCAGGTCCAGGAGTTTAAAGTCAAGAGGATCCAGAGCACTATGCCTAGAAATCAAAAACTACCAAGCAAAAGTAAACATGGAAAGGATATAGAGTAAATACTGTAAAAAAACTGTAATAAGTTATATTTAAAACAAAGAAAACTACTTATTACCTTACAGCTGAATAGTGCTTTAGAGTTTTCAAGTTTTCACATACATTATCTCATTTGATTTCCAAAACAGTACTATGAGTTAGCCAGTAATTGAATATTGACTAAGGACTTGTTATATGTGTGAGAGACAATACTATGTTAAGTATCAGAAGAAGGAGAGGTTAGAGATCTCATTTTCTTTATTTTACCTATGAGAAAAAAAGGGTCCAGAGAAGGGAAGCTATTCGCCTGAGGTGACAAAGCTGGTAATTATTAAGGACAAAAACTTGAGCCTAAGTTTTTGAACATGAATCCTTTCCATTATTAAAAACATCTAAGAGGGCTTATAAGAATTACCAAGTGTAAAGAAGACTGACAAAAAATAGGGTTAGGACAGCATGCTATACCATATATTCCAATATAAGTTCCAAATGGATATTTGACCTAAATACAAATGATTCCATTCAAAAATTAAAGGGGAGGGGGGGAGAGATGGATGACAACAAGAAATTCATAACTCTTATGGCTAGAGGGAGAATTCTGAACCAAAAGACAAAGGCCATCACAAAATATAAAATAGGTTATTTTTATTATATTAAATTCAAGCTTTTGTATAAAAAAAATCAATGCAGCTAGGATAAGAAACTGTTCAATGAGAAAAAAATTTTTTTGCATCAAATATCTCTAAATGCCTGATACCCAAGTAATAGTAAATTAACACAAATACACACACACACGTATGTACACATATGATGAAGAGTCAATAGATAAGTAGGCAAAGGATATAAACAGTTCTCAAAAAAATTACAAAATTTTAACCACCACAAAAAAAGATTACTCTAGAACGCTAAAAAGATATGCAAATCTCTCTCATTAGAATGCAAGCTCTTTGCCAGTAGGGGTTTCATTCTTTGTACTTGAATCCCTAGGGCCTAAACCAAAGCCTGGCACAAAAGCACTTAATAAACACTTGTTGACTGCTGATTAATTTTTTTAAAAATCAAAACAACTCTGAGGTTTCACCTTACACCTAAGAAATGGACAAAGTTGGAAAAAAAATGGGAATAATAAGGCCTGGAGGGGCTGTGGAAAGATAAGCAACAAATGCACTAAAGGTGGACCTGTGAACTGGTCCCACCATTCTGGAAAGCAATTTGGAATTATTCTAGGAAAATGACTATCATGTCCATACCCTTTGACTCAAAAATTCCACTGCTAGGCATGTACGCCCAAAGGGGGTCAAACGGGGAAAAAAGCCACATATGTATTATATTTCTAGTACTGCTTTTTGTAACAACAAAATAATAGAAATAAAGAAAATGCCTATTGACTGAAGGATAGCTAATATGTAGCACAAGAATGTAATAGAATATTACTGTGCTGTAAGAAATGATTGAACTGTATAGAGAATAAAAAGTTATATGAAATGATGCAAAGTGAAGTAAAACCAGGAAAGTAATATGCAAAACAATTTAAAAATAAAAATATTAAAAAAAAAAAAGTAAACTGAATGCTGTATATTTGTAATCATCCAACTGAGCCCTGAGATGAGAAAATCACTTTCCTCCCTTTATTAGAGTGGTGGCACACTACGGGTATGGAATGCTGCTGATTCTATCAAAACCTCTTTGATGTTTTGGCTGTTTTTTTCTTTCTGAATCCTTGATAGAAGGGAAAACTCAAAAGCAGTAGAGAGATGAGATGATATTCAGAAATGAATATGATTTTTTTAATGCAACAATTTTTTTTTTAACTTCTAGGTTTCAATTTTCACTTCCCAACCTAACCACTCAGATCAGGTGTTTTATGTTTGGAAGGACCTTATAGCTAGGTCCATCTAGCCAAGTGGTGTTAAACTGAAATGGAAACAAATTCTTGTAAACCACATATTGACTTTAAAAACAACAAATATGCAATTATTCTGTATTTTTTATTTTGTCAAACATTTCCAAAATTATATTTTAATTTGGGTTGGGCTGTACCTGAAGCCTGAGCTTGACACTTCTGATCTAAATGAGGAAAAAGAGGGATCTGGAGCAGCAGTGGATAGAGTATGAAGCCTGGAGTCACAAAAAACTAAGTTCAAATCTAGCTTAGGATGACACTTAATAGCTGTGTGACCCTGGACAAGTCACTTAACATCTCTTCATCTCAGTTTCCTCATCTGTAAAATGGGGACAGCAATAGTACCTACCTTCCTAAGATTGTGGTGAAGATCAAATGAAATAACTGTGAAGTAGAACAATGCCTGGCACTATTATTACAGTGATCTGACCAAGATCACAAAGCTAGGAAGCAACAGATCCAAATGAGATGTTTATTTCAAATCCTTTTCCATTGTATTATGGTGCCTGGTCTCAGGAATTATCCAATATCATAAAGCCTTTCCTCATTCTCCTTACTATCCATGTTTCCTCTAGGTTCATGCTCCATAAGAAAATAAAAGCTTTCCCATACAAAACTCTCTCCCACCCCAAATTCTTTCCCCCATCTCTGAGAAACAAGCAGCACATGGTCAAACCACCCAACCTTCTCCCTCCTCTCTTTCCCTCCCCTTCCCCAAGCTTTAGAAGACACTCTGCCACCCCACCCCCAATATGACTGGGCAAATTATTTTCTCTTTCCAGCCATCAGTCCACTTTATAAAATAGAGGTTGTGTTTGATGATCTCCAAGGCTCTTTTCTAGCTCTAATACTCTATTATTCTATGTTCCAACAAGGTACCTTCCTGCTCTAAGTGTCTATGTTCTCAGTCTCCTTCTAGCACTAACATTCTGTGTTCTTAGGTCCCTTTAAGCTTTACTTTCTATATTCTAAGGTCCTTCCAACTCTAACATTTTAAGATTCTGTGAATGACCGTGCCAGAAGCAGGTAGAGGAAAGTGAAAGCTAGTCAGTAGTCACTCTATACAGCTGTCCAACTCTTCATCACTAGGTATTTCTGCCTTCATTCTACCAGTCCTGGATTAAGAATGCACCTGAAGCAGGCTGGAGTTAGTACACAATACCCAGCTCTGATATCACTAGAATAGAGTTTCTTAATATTTTGTGTGTCATAGACCCCTTTTGGCAGACTGGTGAAATTTTTGGACCCCTTCTCAAAATAATGTTTTTAAATACGTAAAATAAAATAAAAAGGAAACCAATTATATTAAATACAGTTATCAAAATAATTTTTTTAACAGCTTACTGATCCCAGGTTAAGAAAACCCACTCTAAAATAAAAGGGAGAAAATGAAGTCTTCAAAAGAAAAGTAAATTCTAAACAAATGCTACATTTCAATCACTTGCAAATCAGTGCCCTCTCTTAGAGATTCAAAGAAGCCTACAATTCTGGACACTTTCTCACAGAAACAGAGAGAATCACAGACAAAAAAAAAAAGTTGATGTGTGACTTTGAGCCCAAATAAATCTGTCACTGATTCCAATACCACTGTAAGTGGTTGTTCTTCAGAAAATTGCATTAAAAATCTCAAAAATAAATTAAGTAAGAGTGTAAGAGTGAATACGGTAAAATTCTATGAAAGTAATATTCTGTATTAAAAGATACCTGGATACTTTACTAAATAACTAATAAAGAACTAGATAATACATGGAGTCCTAATAAAACATTAAGAAGCAGACTCTAAACTAGGAAGGATGAAATTTTTGCCAAATATAACTGAGATTATAAAAATCCTCACATATTATAAATTTTGTTCCTACTCAAGTTTCAATTTCCTTAGATTTTAAAAAAGCTTATTTTAGCAAGCAAGTAACCAAACATCAACATGAATATATAAAAATGAATCCTGCTTTCATTTTCTTATGATGGTCCAAACATCAAGCTATTATGTCATTAGATAACAAATCAAGATGACCACAAAATCACAGAGCTGAAGTAAAAGGGACCTAAGAAGTAATCAGTTCCTATCCCCTGCTGAATGGTTGAACCCTCTCTAATAGCATATCCAACACATAATCATCCAGCTTCTATTTGAAGACCTTCCATGATGAAGATTTCCTCCAGAGGCAGCCCATTTCAGAAAGCTCCTAAATGTTAGGTACTTCTTCCTTTTATAAAAACCTCCCTATATATCTCTAGAAATCTGTCTCTTTGCAGCTTCCTTCCACTGCACGTTCTTCCTTCCAGAATAAAGCAAAATAAATAGTAGTTTATCTTCCACATGACAATCCTTCAATATGTGAAGCCTATCTATTCAGGATCTAATCATCCTTAGTTCCTTTAATTTAAAAAGAAAATCTCTAGAGCTATTCTTTCCATAAAAAGTTAGACATGAGCAGCATGTTGAAATTTTAGCATATAATATATAACAAGTTGAACGACTGACAGGATTAACACTATTTCATCTCTATATAGTTCTCTTATATACAACTACTAAAACCATATATAACATTGGAAAATACATGCAGGTAAATATACAAGGCCAGTTGTATTACTTTATATAAGTTACATACTTGCATTAAAGTTACAGGGTCATAAATTGAGAGCTGGAAGGGCCTTAAAATGCATGCTAGCTCAACCCTCCCATTTTACACTTGAAAAAATTGAGGCCCAGAGAGGCAAAGTGACTTAGTTAAGATCACACTGGGAACAGCAGAGGAAAATAAAGGGGGGGGGGGGGGGGTTTGAATTTAGGTCCTCTGACTTCAAATTCAAAACTAGCATTGTTTCTATCATACTAATGCAGGAAAGTGAAATCTACTTTTCTTCTCAAAGACTATGCCAACAATATCACAAGTTTTGGCAGGTCCTACTAAAATGGAAAGGCTTTGAGTAACAGTACAATGAAAAATAACCGGGATGGTCAACAGGTAATGATTTTTGGCCATAGCATGTAATGAAGATTATGTGGCAAGAAAGGAAGAGATTGCAATTTGCATTGGCAAAGAGATGGAATGAAGTGTCTTTTGAAGTACAGTCAAAAGAGTACACTGTAAGGAAGTTGCAAAGAGACAGATTTCTGGAGATATGTAGGGAGATTTCATATTAAAAAACAAAACACCTAACATTTAGAAGCTTTCCTGCAGTGGTATAGACTTACTTCCAAAGGCAGTACTGGACTTGCTAGTATTTCATGTAAATGTAACTGTTCTATAGCAACTCCTTTAGTGTTTCATTTACAACTTACTCTGCTTAGTTCTTCAAAATGGCTTTTGCCTCTTCCAGGAAGAAACAAAACAAAACGAACAAACAAACCAACCAACCTCATTGTGTTGCCCCCACCCCCACCCTAGCAAGATGTGTAAAGCAAAGCTTCCAGGAGATTTCTTCCTACCTAGCCTTAAGTCACCTAATCTATAGAACTAGACTGTACTAAGGCTCTCTAAAGCTCCTTTCCATTTTGAAATTCTATGTTAGAGGTTCCCTTCTGGATCTAGAATGCTATAGTCTAAAGTCTCTTTCACTGCTAGCACTCTGTAGTCTAAATAAACTTCCATTCTCTCCTCTTCCATTTGCTCTTGCCACGTTGGCATCTGCCCTCTTCCTTCTAGGACCTTCTCTTCAATCCACAGACTAAGTGTAGATGACTGTAATGACACAGGGCCTGCTGCTAAGGACAAGGCTATGTAAGGCGGTGAGTACCTTCAGTTTCCCACCAAATCAGGGATTGAGAAAACCACTGCATTCTGTATCTAATACACTAAGTGAACCACACCCCACAGTGGTCAATCATAAGACGTCACCTCTTTGAATTTGGCCTAATGCTGGTGTTATCTTTCAAAATCTACTTACGCTCCTTTTTTTGCTTTCAGAGATTTCATTTGGAATGTGGTCCATCTTCAGCAAGCAGTCAATTAATACAGCCTATGGCTGGCATGTTTTTGCCTTTTTTCTTAAATGAAAGAAATTCATTAATGGCTAATATGTCCATTTTTAACTAAAACGAGAAACAGATTGAAAAGAATTTTATTATGATGTATGACACTTTATAAGGTAGATTTTTTTTGAACAAACATACCAGAGTTTATGCACATATATAGTCCCTTTCAAAGTAACCACTCTGGGAAACTAGATATTTATTAGAATAGAGAATCACAGAATCTAGTCTACTGACCTAAACATTCCCAAACAGTCACCCATACTCTGCTAAAAAACCTGAACTGGTAAGGATTTTATTAAACACTAGGGCATTCCACACAATTTAAAACATCTCTAATTGACTGGAAGTTTATAGCAAACAAAATCTACCTCCATTTAATTTCTACTCATTGCTCACAGTCTACCTCTGAGGTCAAACAGACTTATTAAACCATCAGTATTTATTCCATAGGACTACCCATTTTGAAGACAGCATGCCTCTGTCTCCCTCTTCCCCTCCCCCCAAGACTTCTCCTCTAGCCCAAACTGCCTCAGTTCCTTTAACAGTTTCTTGTATAGCCTGGTTGTGGATATACTCCAATTCCAGTTATCCTCTTTTATACAAGTTCTACTTTGTCAACATCCTTCATAAAATGTGATACTCCGAACAAGTGCCAGGCACATAGGAAGCATTTAACAAATGCTTGTTGACTGACAATAACACAGAGCAAATCTGGAGTAGTTCTTTTGGGGTTACTTTTAGCATATTCTATTTAAATATTATCAATAGCAGTGAATTTCTAAGCTTTGAAGATGTATATAATTTTTTATAACAAGTCATTCAGGATTATAACTAGTGAGAAAAAGGGAGTGTTCAATATCAAATATGATGTCAGAAACAGAACCCTGGTCATTAGTATTATGAGGTTAATTTTAATTCAATTTTATGAAAACAATATACAGTACAGTAATAACTTATATGTACCATGAAAATGATATGCATTTATTTGCTCTGAATATGCAGAAATATTATACTTTTGTTTGAGGGGGCTTTTGGTTTTGTTTTTAGGGAATGTTATTTTTTAAATTAGGAATCTACTTGTAAAAGATTTGGTAAATTACCAATGTCAAATTGGAAAACTCTGCAGCCTATTATATACAAGAATGAAATACAAAAATCACTCCCCTAGCTCAGTTTTCTTCATCTTCTGTTCACCAAGAATGTCAGAACATTCTGGGAAAACACAGTTAGGATCATAAATACTCTCAATTCTAAGATATCTTTTAATTTTATACATTTTATTATTTTATAATAGTCTATATTCTTTATTCTAAGTCTAGGTGCTAACATTCTATATTACAACATTCTGTATTCCAGCATTCCTCCTGGTGTTAGTATTCTTTGATTCTATGATTTTTAGGAGTAGACTATGTTCCTAGCATTGCTCACCTAGCACAGGGACAAGTAGCCTATGATATACTCATGTGAGCCAGCACAGGTTTGAAAATTAACACAATTAAAACACATTTAAGACCTTGATTAAAATTAGTTTCCTCCATTTGGCTTCCAGGGAATAATTCTGCAATTACATATGAATTTGGCCAATGAACCACACATGGGACTATACCAGGCAGCAGCATCGCTTTTTGAGGAAAAACAAAAAACAAAAACATCTCTCTCAATAATGCCTCTGAATTCTGGAGCAAAAAAACCAACCAACCAAACAAACAAACAAAAAACCCAACAAAAAACAAAAACCATCTACAAGGAAACTGAGTTCAATTGCTCTTCCTTCCAAATCAATTTTGCCAGATTTTTCACTAACTCTGAAGTGTCTTGTGCTAAGGAGCAGTCCATTTTAGGCATCCAAGGACCTGTTTGCCACCACTGACTGCCACAGTGCAAGATGTATGCAGCGGTAAAAGAGTAACATTTAGAACTTTCCAATCCATCAGTGTCAGCCCTCCCTGACAGGGCGCTTACTCACCCTCCCTCATTGTTAGTCAATTTGCTTCTCGTTCTGGGTAAAATTTGGTGCTCTCCACAGCCCCATCGATTGGGATCATTTTTCACTCTGGTTCCTGGCTGAGAGGCCCAGTCTCTCGGTGTTTCTGCCGGCTCCGAAGGCCGACATTGCCAATGCGTGAAGAGCTGATTTATGAATATGAAACAACGTGGGTACCAGGGGACCCAGTTCAGCCACTAGAGAGCAGTGGAACATCTCGCTGCTTCCTAAAGCTGAAATACTGCCTTTCCATGGTTTAATTTTATGCATGCATTTCATTATGTCTTGGCCAGAAGCTTTATTCTTAGACAAGCCAGGCAATCAGACAATCTTGCATCGTTTGCTGAAATCCAGATTTGTCCTTTGTCAGCATAAACAGTTTAATTTGATGTTTTCACTCCTGAGTAAGCACTGAGTATCACATTTAAACCCCTCGTGAGGGGGAAGAACGCTTTCTTTTCATCAGCAAATGTACCTCAATGTCAGATATTTTGCTGTTTATTTACAACGAACATACAAAAAACCAATTCTTCCATTTAACATGTATTTTAAAGTATTTTTCAGATGTAAAGGGACACTTTCTCTGAAAAACTAATTACCCCAATGAGTTTAATTCAATTTGTACTAGTAATGGGATAGAGACACAACTGAGTCCAGTTTTATTCATAATAAATAATTTAAAATACTATTTTAAGGGATCTGGGATTTTTCATATAATTACTACTGTGCTGTCTCATTGACCTGACAGGTTATAAATACCTCTTTTCTCCAGAAGAGACTAAATATCAGGGCCACTAGTACCTAAGGAGTGAAAGGTTTTTATTTTACCAATGCAGCATTTCCCAAACTAATTTGGCCAGGGTTTATTTTTGAAATACATCAAGAGAAGTCATAAAATTACGGGTAAGGGGAAAGAAGACAATAGCACAGAGAATATGAAAAGCCTCAGAAATAAAAAGCATCACAAAAATTTTCAAATATGGTAGAAGAAATTAAGCCTATTTCAGTGCCCCCCAAAATACAGCATTTAATATGTATTTTTACTCCACAATTTAATATTTCAAAAGGAAAATAATACAAACACTGAAATTTTCTCAAAATCTTTCATCTACACAGCACAAAACACAGTTTGGAAAAAGCTGGATTAAATACAGGGAATATAAACACAGATGAGGTTAACAAGTGAATGTAGGATATTGTGTGGAAGAGGTTTGAGTCTTGGTTCTCTACAACCATAAACATTTTTTAGAATCCGAAAATGTTAGGCCTGGAAGAGATATTAGAGAACATCTATTTTAACATCTTCATTTTACCTACAAGGGTAGTGAGGCAAACAAAGCAAGATTAAATTACTTGCTCAAGTCATATAGTCATTAAATAACAGAACCAAGATTTGAACTTAGGTTCCCTGGGTCCAAATTCAGTATCTTTTTTTTTTTTTTAATATCAAGAGAAATAAAGGCTGCTGTACAAATAGCTACCAAAAGCTAGATTTAAGCTAGAAAATGGCACAGGAAAAAAATGCTTTAATATTTGCTTCTCTTAATCACATCCATATGTCATTAGACCATACCAGCAAACAAAAGCTCTAACTCAGCATTCTGCACCTTATCTAGTTATCATCTCTTCAAGAAAGAGTCTGCTTCTGCTGGAAGCTCATTCTAGGTAGATCTGACAGGTTTCACAAATGCATCTCTAACCCTGGTCCACTTTTTAAAATAACTTCTCCTGTGGCAGGTTATACTACTTTCTAGTTCTTTTACATTGCTTAGACTCCTCACAGTTGAAAGTACCACAAAATTTAATAATTATTTAGTATTTAAGTGTAAAAGTTCATATTATCCTTATAACTAACAAGATCTGTCTGCAAAGAACTAAGAGCAATCCTTCATGTCCCAGATTAAAATGCAAGTTCACTAATGTCTAAAACAGCTTTCAAGTCAGGTTACACAACACAGAGACTAGACATTAGGAAAGCACCAAGTGACAGCAGAGTATAAAGGCATTCTTCAGGGGGGATAATTCCAGTCCAACTCTGAAACAAGAGCAGGTAATGCTGCCCAAGTTAACCTCTCTCTCTGAAGTACAGTTTAAAGCAAAGGAGTTGGAACAGAAAGCAGAACTAACCCTCCTGAAAGGAGGGCACTGACAAGGGCTTTTATTTAGTTGTACGTTGAGAACTAAACTCAAAATGGATTGAACAGACTTTGTGGCAAAAATGTCGAGGCATGAAGAAAGTAGAAAGTGTTTCTCTATGCCTATTCTTTGGCCATTCCAGTTACTGGTAGGCACTTGATGTTTTAAAACAGAAATAAGAAGAGAAATTTGGTCCATCTGTATTAATTAAAATCCATTAAGAAGTGGTGAAGTACAGGACATCCTATATACCTTGTAACCATACCAGGAATTTTACAGGCAAAGATGTCTAAGCTAATGGCACCATCTATTGGCCTTGTGCCACTTTTGCAACAGGCTGTGCATGATTCCGATTCTTAAAATTCAAGTCCATAGCTTGTCTGTTCCCAATTATTTTATCCCGGCTTTCTCTATACTTTAAAATAGAGACTCAACACATTGTACATTTGATATTTCAAATCTATTTTCCTGTAAAAGACAAACTCATAAAAGCGAAAGCTAGCAAAGAAATCAGAATAATTTAGAACTATGCACAAAAAATGCATTAAAAGATTACAAAATCTTGGGCTACAACACAGAAATCATCTATCTAGTCCGACTTTCCTTTTGTTTTACAGATAAAAAAACAGGCCTACTAGAAACAAGTTGGTTAAGGTCAAACAGATAAGAGGTGGCAGGATTACAATGCTCTGGAGGGGGGAAGAGGGAGTATCATACTACTTTCCTTATTAGTTTCTAGATTTAATCCTTACAAAAGAGTAGGTGCTATCTTCCCATATGAATTCAAAAAGAAGAATGGTAATGAAAATTTGCAACTGGTATCGGCTTCTTTGGCTGTTGAAATAAACAGCTCAGTAGAGATTGCTTTTTTCAGAACTTCCTATTTCTCAGAGGAGGACAACTGTAGGGAAGATAGCAATCCACTGCTGCACTCAAACAGAAATATACTATTATCCAAACACATATGCATAATCAGTCTTCCAGTCAATCAATCAACTTACTACATACCAGGCAATAGGGTTAAGCTCTAGTGATATGAAGAAAAAGCAAAAATAGTACTGATCCTCAAGAAGTTTACATTCTAGCCTCCGACACTTAATCCACACAAACAAAAACCTAGCCGTGTAACCTTGGGCAAGTTACTTAACCCCAATTGCCCTAAAGGGGCGGCTAGGTGGCGCAGTGAGTAAGAGTGCCGGCCTCGGAGTTTGGATGACCCGAGATCAGATCTGGCCTCAGAAAATGAGCACCCACGCATAAATCAAATGACTAGCCGTGTAACCTTGAGCAAGTTACTTAACCCCAATTGCTTTAAAAAAAAAAAAAAAAGAAGTTTACATTCTAATAAAAGGAAAAATATATAATTCAGGAAAGGGTTCTTAGAGAAGTTGGTGTTTGGTCTGAGTCTTAAAGTAAGAGGTTGGGAAGGAGAATTTCAGGCTTGGGGAACAGCCAGTGTAAAGGCAAGTAAATGGGAGATAGAGCACTATGCTCAAGAAACAGCAAGTAGACTGGTATGGCTGAACTGAAGAGTGCAGAGAGGTCAGTAGAATCTAAGGAGTTTGGAAAGGTAGGGTTTTTACATTTGAGTCTGTGAGTAACCAAGACCCACTGCTGTTTATTAAGGATGGGGGTGACATGGAAGGACTTACATTTCAGAAAAATACTTTGGATGGATAAGAGATGTATTCCTAATACAACAGAGGCAATTAAAAAGACAAAATAATTTTAATGCATGAAACTGGAAAACGTCCGCACAAAGAAAATTAATATATCTAGAATAAGAAGGGAAGTTGTGAAATACAGTGGAGAAAATTCTTTGTATCACCTGGATAAGGATTCGGTATCTAAGACTGGTAGAAAACTAACACAAATATGTAAGACCAAAAACCATTCCCCAAAAGAGAAATGGGCAAAGGCTATGAACAAGCAAGTCTCAAAAGAAGAATTGCAAACTATTAACAACCATATAAAAAAAAATGCTCCAAATCAATAATAATAAGGATGCAAATCAACTCTGAGGTCTCACCTTACACCCAGCAAAATGGTAGATGACAAAAGACAGGAATAGTCAATGTTAGAGGGATTGTGGGATGAAAGGTACACTGATGCAGAATTATGAAGCTGTGAATTAATATAACCATTTTGGAAAGCAATTTGGAATTACTATTCTGTAGCCCAGAGTTTCTACTGTAGGGACATTCTCAAAGGAGGTTATCAACAAAAATAAAGGACCCAAAAGACTGGTAGTAAAGAACTGGGGAAAAGTAAGGGAATGACCATTGACTGGGGAATAGCTAAACAAATTGTGGTATATGCATATAAAGGGAGTATTACTATGCTATAAGAAATGCCAAATATGATGAATACAGAGAAGCATGATCTTACGAGCATGCACTGATAAAGAGTGAAGTAAGCAAAGCCAAGAATACAAGACACATAATGACTGCAACAAGGTAATACAAAGACCCAACACAAAACAAACTAAAATGAATAGTACAAAATTACAAAGCATGACCTCAAAAAAGAGATACGAGAAGACACCTTCTCTCACTACTGCAGAGATGGGAGGTCCACAAGTGAGAAACAATTTCATATTTTCCTAATGAATGGATCAGCTTTGCTCAATTTTTTCTCCCTCTTTTTCTTTAATTTTTTAATCCTCGATTTAAGAAAAAAAGAAAATAAACACTGAAAAATTACAAAGAACAAAAAAATAACATTCTAATCCCTTCCTCACTTCTCTGCAGCAGTGGGAGATCCATGGGTATGGAACATTATGTAGATCATCAGGTTTTTTTTTTTTTCAATTTCTTAATTAGTTTTGCCAACTTTTTTCTCTTTTTCCTCTTTTTTTTAAAGGTGACACAAAAGACAAAATTTATTTTTTTTAAAAGAAAATCACATTGGCAACTGTATGTGGAAGATGGATTAGGATGTGGAAAGACTTGCATTAAAATTAATCTAGATAAGAGAGAGGATTAGGGCTGACCTAAGGTGGTGGCTGAAGAGAAAGGGACAGATATAAGAGACACTGTAGAGGTAAAAACATCAAGATTTTGAAAAGATTAGATATGTAGGGTAAGAGAAAGTGAGGAACTGAGAATAACTCTAATGTTGAGAACCTGGGTGGCTGAAAGGATGATGATACCCTAAACACCTGAACTGAAATTGGGAAGTTCAGAAAAAGGCTAGGTTTATAGGGAAAGGTAACTTCTGATTCATGCATGTTGAATTACAGGTGCCTACAGATATCCAGTTCAAAATATGCAACAGGTAGGGGCGGCTAGGTGTCGCAGTGAATAGAGCACCAGCCCTGGAGTCAGGAGGACCTGAGTTCAAATCCAGCCAAGAAAAAGTCACAAAGAGGTATTTTTCTAGTCCTGGACAGCTTAAGAAGACAGACAGAAAGGTCTATGGACACTAAGGGGCTGGCCAGGAGCATGCCCAGTGAAGAGAGCATTACATGGTTCAGGAATGGAAAGAGGGCTGAGACAGAGTACCAAGGCAGAAAGATCCTAGAAGACCCCTGAACTAATACTAGAAGCAGGAAAGGGTGCCATCTAGCAATTCTGCTACCCATCACCCAGGGTTCCAGGGCGGAGAGGAGCTGCCAAATGCAAGTGGGGCCTTAACTGAATACTCTTATTCTTTATGTTAGTATTCTGAAAATGCACATGGGTCTTATTTTCCAGAAATGTCCCGGCCTAAAATTTTAGTCATGCAGCTCTTCTCTGGGAATAAAGTAGCAAAATAAAACTTTTTTGGTGTGTGTGGGGGGGGGGGGGGGAGGGGAGGGTACAGTGCTGGCACAAAAAAAGGGGTTGCCAAGATACTGTCTACCAACAGCCTCCAAGCTTTTCCTGATTCTAGTTTGGTCTGCCTAAGTTGAGTAAGTTGGCAAGATAAAAGAATCATATAATCAAAGAATTATTAAGTGCCCCTTTTGTCTACAAGAGATACATCTAAGTTACCACTTTACTTTCCTTAAGTAAAGTTAAGCCTGGATATTTTACTGTCTTTAACATAGCCAGGAAAAGCAATCAGCCACTTAAAAAATTACTCTAATAAAAACCTCTTACATGCATATTAAAAAAAAGAGCAAAAAAGGAAAGAAAAAAAACCTAAGGGATACAATGTATTTCTTTGGATGACCACAGACTTACTTTACAGATATGTTATAACAGCATTATACCAGGAAAAGACCCTTTTAAAACACAAATTTAAAACACAGCTTTAACTGATACAGAGTTTACCTAAGTGTCACATTCTCATCAAGGGCAACCCTTATGAGACAGGCTTTTGCATTCAAGATTCAGTCCTGCTCAGATACACCATCATATTAAAGATGAACAAGACAGCAATAGTCTATTCAATGTAAATTAGGAGTAGCCTTCAGGTTCCTGGCCATTTGCCAACATAGCCCCATGAGTAGACAAAATGTAGGCACCCTTGAATTTCAGGTAATTTGTAGCTTCTAGCTCTTCCTGTCAAATATTTCAAAAATTTAATTAACAAGTTTGACTTTAGTTTTGTTTCTTGTAAATGAAGTATTCTAATCTGAGTAAGTTATAGAAATCTACATTAAAACTCTATTTTCACACTTATTCTACATATGTAGTAACCCAAATTCCACTTTGAATTTCAACGTTCCACAAGAAAAAATTACTTCAATAAAAACATTCCAATTTGAAGATCCTGAGGGATGTTTGTTTTCTAATCTGTAGTTTGAGGTTATGAATTACAGGATCATAGAATGTGTAAGTTGGATGGGACCACAGAAGATAAATGTTTGAACACACAATTTTAAGAGCTGGAAGAGACTTTGAAATAAAATATAAAGGCTGTTAAGAACCTCAGAATAGGCTATTAAAACTGCAAGTATAAAATATTAGAACACAGAACAGGATGTTAGAGATGGAAGGGTAAACTTTAGAATGCTGACTATACAATAGGAGACACAATTTGGTACTGTGGTCTTGAATAAATAAATTACATCATCTCTCAACTAGACTTAGTTCCTGATGTCTAAAACAGGAATAATCTCAAAAGGTTATTAGTAATGATTAACATTACTACATTTTTATAAGACTACTGCAATTACGTACTGCCATTTCCTAATGTCCAGACATTACCTTCTCAAAGAATCATCTAAACATTATCTTAATTGATCTAGTCTCTTGTTTTTGTTTAGTTTCTTAAAATTGTTCAAATGGTAGTAAAACAATAATGGCTGGGGCAGAAGATGCCTTAACATCTAGTTCCCCACAGTGATGAAATCTTAAGTCCACAACCAATCCCTCCTCCAAAACAAAACAAAACAAAAATAAACAAAACAAAAAAAAGAGAAATTACTCCTCATACAGCAATATCACCACCTGGTGGTCAGAGTATGCAAAAGAAAAAAAATAAAACAGCATCGTATCTTAAAAGATTCACTCACACGAATTCTGAATGAGAAATTAGACAATGTAATATTCTTCTAAAGAATCTACTCCTAAAAAAAAAAACTAACAACAGAGAAGCTATATAGAGGGGGCATATCTGACCTATTTATTAAAAATGGTCTATAAACTGGAAATCTTAAATTATCTATAGCCCTATACCCACAATGGAATCTATAAATGAGAACTGTTTCCATTAGTTAGGTAAATACAAAGTACATGTATATTTGAGGGGTGTGGGTATCATTACTTGCTATGATTTTTTTCCAATAAAATATATTAATGCTCAATAATCTCATTAGTTGTGTGATTTGGGGAAAGTCATTTCATCTCTCTAAGCTTAAGTTTTTCAATCTATAAAATGGGCTTACAGGCACCTACACTCCACCTCTCTTACAGGTTTGTTATAAGGAAAGCGTTACATAAACTCTAAGATGGAGAAAAGTGACTTCTTATTGTCATTACTCTTGCTGACTATCAGTGTGCACATTTATAAAACGGAAGTAATAGTTACATTATTCTACCATACTTATATAAGGAAAACACTTTGTAAAATATAAAACACTAGGCTAATTGTGACTGATTATTAATCAGTCCAATCCCCACTATTCCAAAGCTTAAGAAAATCTGATGTTTTCCTTATATCAACTAAAAAAACTTTTTTAAAAAATCAGCTCTATCCCAGTACTGCTCCTCAATTTAAAGGAATGAGAAAAGGAGGAAACAGTATATAAGATTGAAACTGACAATATAGAATACATTTTAAGGGAACAGTTTTGAATGCAATACTAAATTTACTATAAGCACCTTCATTTAAAAATAATTACAAAGATTCATCTATACAGTATCTAGGGGGCACATCATTCTCCCCACCAAAGAGAGAACAGCTGTCGTATAAAAATCTTATAAAAGGACAGATAACACAATGGGATTGCAGAGTCTCTAAATGGCAATTTCCAAATGACTCGAGGTGGTAGTTTCCTAGGTTCTGTGGTGCCAAGACACCAATTACTAAAATTTTAAGATGCAGAAAACATCCAGTTTTGTAGAGCTTACTGAAGAACTAGCTACATACAAAGAAACACACACACAGTCTATTTGTATCTGTTTCTGTGTCAATATACCTCAAAAATTTCAGAAACAAAAGCAAATATTACCACCTGTAATTTCATTCTTTTAAATTCAATTAAGGAAAACTCTCTCTAAAATGGATTGCTTTTATTTGAAACAACAAATTCCTTTTATCAGTGGACATTTTTAAGCTGAGACTAGAGGGCAGGACCACTTGTCCTGGATGTTGTTGGTGGGACTTACAGTTCAGTTGGGACTAGATAACTTCAAAGTTCCTTTCCAGCTCTAAAACTGTATCATCTACCATCATATATTCTAAAGGCTCTTCTAATGATAACATTCTATGTTCTGACATTCTATACTCAAAAGTCCCTGCCAGCTCTAACTAGGTTTTGATTCAAAAGTATGATTTTTTAAAAGCATTTTTTTGGATAGCAGCCCAAATACAAGTCAAGAAATGTTAGAAAGCTATGAAAGAAGGTAACTGTTCAAGAAAAAGAGAACATCTATTTCAAAGGTCAAAAAAGGAAAATAACACCATTCTAAAATATGTGGGAGAAGTTCAACTCACCCATGGTGACATAAGGCAATTTATCAGTTGATCCATGAGGATAGATGCTGTAGAGGTGAGGTCCAGTAATATCTACTCCTCCTAAAACCAAGGCTGCACCAATGTAACCTTGATACCTAGTAGACAGAATGTGCATAAGGGAAAAATGAAGCAAAGGGAAAAAAAGAAGCATCTAAACAAAGTTTAACCACACAAATGCTAAATGAGATATCTGCTTTTCTTGATTTTGTTTGGTTTTCTCAGTTACTTTTCTTAGTTACTTGTTTTGAATGGGGAAAAGCCAGACACTGTTACTAAGCCACCTTTAAAGCTCAAAAATAGGGAGCTGATGAATCCAGATCTACTGATAGCTAGCAAGGGGACCTCAATCAATGAATCAAGAAACATTTTATTAAGTACCTACTATGTACCAGGCACTGTGCTAAAACAATGGGAATACAAAAGGAGGCAAAAGAGAGTCCCTGCGCTCAAGGAACTTAAAGAGTCAAGTGAGGGAGACAGGTAAACAAATATATACAAAGCAAGCTATAGACAGGAAAAATAGGAAATAATTAACAGAGGGAAGGCACTGACTATTCACTAACGTTTATAATATAAAGATGGCAAAATTGTTCTCATGTTTTTTATCTGGTTCTTTAAAGGTCGGGTTCTCCAAAATTAGGTCACAAGAATGAGCTAGTAAGTGTCTGAAGCTGGATTTGAACTCCTGATGGTGAGATTTCCTAATTCCAAGCCCAGTACTCTGTCCACTGCACCACCTAGATGCTTTCCACAAAACCAACATTACGTGGTTCAACTAAGAGCAAAAAGACCTACAGAAGGAGAACAAGTTGCACTAGGTCACACGGCTAATGTCAGTATGGAGATTCAAACTAACGTCTATCAGTCCAAAACTCTTTTCCCCTATGCCACAGTACTTCTCTTTAACCAAGCCACCAAAACACAAGGGCCTACCATGGAGCCTCACACATTGCTGAATGAACAAAGTAAACTGCCAAAGAGTCCCTGCAAGAGATAAACCATATTTCCTCCACTGACTCTCACAATAATACAGGAAACCTATTTTTGTGTGTGTGAAATAATATAGTCACCAGAGCAAAAGCAAAGAGAGCTAACCAAACCTTTGTATGAGTAATCATATGCTTCTGGATATGTGGCAAATAAATAGCCATAAAAGTGTCCTTCTACTGTCCTTTGACAGAATGACGGTGCCCTGTCCAACTCAGGGGGAGCTATGTAAAATGATGCTCGTGCTTTATAAATTAGAACGTGATATACAAATGCCATGCCTCTGAAATGCAGGGATCGTTAAGAATACTTCAACAGATCTGTGAACTCTTCAATCCAAGTGTTCCCTCCACTGGTACAAATCACCACCCAACCATGTCTTCTCACCTAGTGTTTTTTGAGTCCACTTTTTTGTCCATAAGTATGCCACAGAAGATTTGCCCAACATAATGAAGGGCTTCCCTAGTGCTCTTTCTTACATTTTGTCAGAACCAGCAGAACATTCAGAATGTCCATCTGTTATACTTTGTTCTCTTTTTTGATCTTCCATTTTTTGATTTTATATTTATATTTTACTTTATAAATATAAATATTTATAGTTTATTGATATAATCTTTTAGACTTCTTGAGCATGTTACATTACTGGAAATACAATGTCATCTATACATACCCACCATGTATGTCACCATTGTCTGTCCACTGCCTTCTATGTAACGGCCATCTTTGCTCCTTCAGGGGCTGTGGTGTTCCAGGTCTCACTACCATTCAAAAGCCCAATTAAAATGTTCCTATTAAAAAGATGGGCTTTGGGGGCAGCTAGGTGGTGCAGGGAGTAGAGCATTGGCCCTGGAGTCAGAAGTGCCTGAGTTCAGATCCGGCCTCAGACACTTAACATACACACAAACAAAAAAAACCTAGCTGTGTGACCGTGGGCAAGTTACTTAACCCCAATTGCCCTCCAAAAAGCAAAAAAAAAAAAAAAAGGTGAGCTTTTGCTCTTAGGGTAAGCTTGGAGGTCAAAATGATTTGCAATTTCTTGAAGCAACATAACCCACTCACCTCCTTTTCAACTCTGGGGCCATTTATATTGTCTATCCCAAATACATATGCTACTGCACAAGTTCTATAGGACAGCCATTCAGAGGCACAAAGAAATCTGGGCAACAAACGTTCTTCATCCATTTGGTCTTTCCTGTATAAACAGGCCAAACTGTGTTGTGTGATTACTGATTTCTTCCAGAAGGCTCTGCCACTAGGGGTAATCAATACAGTATTTTCTGTAAATAGGAGCATCTAGAAGGAATTTTGATCTGAACTCTAACCTCCAGATATACACCACCATAATGGCATGATTTTTGGTGAGCAAAAATTTCCATTTATCATGCCTCACCTGGTATCTATTACCAGGTTCTTGAACAGGGTCATTTCTGTTGTGGAAATCTTAAAGATCTTAATACATGGATGGGAGACACCTTGTTGTAAAAAAATAGCCTATAGGGTGGCATTTTATTTTACCAAGTTGAATGTTTTTTTTCCCCAAAAATAAGCAAACAAGCACAATCAATTATGAAGTGGTAAAGATTTGGTGCATGTTTGAACAGCATATTGCAAAATCCCAACCAGCTTATTCTCGACTATTATCATCATTAAAGATGCCCTTAATTTAGGTATAGTTGACCCATCATAAAGAATTTTAAAGAGAGCAAGCATACAGGTCTATAACTGTTAATGTTCTCTTGCTTGCTTTTTGGGGGTATCAATAATGTATGAAATTTTTTCAAATCACTGGTATCTTCCTCTCCTTTAGATTTCTTGTACATTGTTCACTACATGTTCCCACAATTTTATTACCTCCAGCATGCCTCTCTTCTCTATATGTTTGATCTAATCAAAATGCTTTTCCCATCTCTGTGCTCTTTAGTGCCAATTCTACTTCCTCTTTAAGTCTCTTAGGAACTGTGATGTTGAAGTACAAGTCTTGTGGATCTTTCTCCAATTCTTTTCCTTTTTTTTTTATTTAAACAAATGCTTTATTAACTTCTGTTTTACATCATTCATTTCCACCAGATTTTGAGTTACAATCATCCCCCCCACCCCTGTTTTTCCCCTACCCACCCTCCCAGAACAGCAGTCCCGCAAGATATCGCTTCCTCCAATCTGCTCTCTCCCATACCTTCTCCCATACTACCTTCGACTTTTCCATTAGAGGAAGGTGAATTTTTGTGTCCCAATGCCTGCACATCTTATCTCCCAATTACAAGCAAAAGAGTATTAATAATAGTATTTATATATATTTGAAACATTTAATGTTAAGACCTCGAATTTCAGATCCATTTCCTTCCTCCCTTGTCACCCATTCCCTCTGGGGAGATAAGTAATTCAGTATATGTTGTACATGTCTAGCTATGCAAAACATTATCATAGTAGATATATTGTACAAGGCTGCTTATAATTCCCTCCCCCTCATCCCACCCCCCACCTGGTCCATTCCCCACTTGATCCTGTCCCTCTTCCACAGTGGGTACCTCCAACCTCCCCTCCCCCCAAGGATGCCCTCCCATCCATCATCCCTCCTCTCCTCCCCCTTCCCCCCATTCTGCTATAGGTTGAGATATCCCACCTAGTATGTATGTTATTCTCTCCTTGAACCAAATTCAATGAGAATGTGGTTTTGCCTTTTTGCCTTCCTTATTTTTCCCCTCCCCTGCAACCAATTCCCCCTGCTTCCTCTACATGAGATAGTTTACCCCACCCTGTCTCTTCCCATCTCCTCCTGCCACTTTCCTCTCTCACCTCATAATTTCATCCCTTGAGTATTCTCCCTTCCCAACAAATTCAACCTATGCCCTCTATCCATATATAACTGTAACCATATACACACACATTCACATATGTATTCATATGACCATACACCCTTCTTCCATTATTTTCATAGTGAGAAAGATTTTCTCAGTCACAGTTATTGTTTTTCCATATAGGAATGTAAATAGTTCAACTTTGATAAGTTCCTTTTGATTTCTTTTCCCTGATTACCTTCTCAGGCATCTCTTGCTTCTTGTGTCTGGATGTCAAATTTTCTATTCAATTCTGGTTTTTTCCTCAAGAATGCTTGAAAGTCCTCTATTCCACTGAATGACCATATTTTCCCCTGAAACAAAATACTCAGTTTTGCTGGGTAGGTGACCCTTGGGTTCATTCCCAGTTCTTTTGCCCTCTGGAATATCATATTCCATGCCCTTCGATCCCTCAGTGTAGAAGCTGCCAGGTCCTGAGCTATTCTGATTGTGTTTCCACAATATTGAAATTGTTTCTTCCTGGCTGCTTGTAGTATTTTCTCCTTGATCTGGGGATTCTGGAACCTGGCTATAATATTCCTGGGAGTTTTCTTTTTGGGATCTTTTTCAGGAGGTGATCAGTGGATTCTTTCAACCTCTATTTTGCCCTCTGGATCTAAAAACATCAGGGCAGTTTTCCTTGAGAATTTCTTGAAGGGTGATTTCTAGGTTCTTTCCTTGATCATGGCTTTCAGGTAGTCCAATAATTTTTAAATTGTCTCTCCTGGATCTATTTTCCAGGTCAGTGGTTTTTCCCATGAGATATTTCACATTGCCTTCTATTCTTTCATTTGTTTGGATCTGCTTAACAGCATCTTGATTTCTCATAAAGTCATTAGCTTCCATTTGCTCCAGTCTAACTCTGAAGGAATGAATCTCCTCAGTGAACTTTTGAGATTCTTTTTCCATCTGGCAAATTCGACTTTTTAAGGCATTCTTCTCCTCATTGCCCTTTTGGGCCTCCTTTGCCATTTGAGCTAGTCTATTTTTTAAGGTGTTGTTTTCCTCAGTCAGGCTGTTGACCCTCATTTCATACTTTTCCTGCATCCTTCTCATTTCTCTTTCCAATTTTTCCTCCACTTCTCTTGTTTGATTTTTAAAGTCCTTCTTAAGGTCCTCTATGGCCTGCAACCCGCTCATGTTTTCCCCTGGGGCTTTTGGAGCAGGACTTCTGACCTCACAGTCCTTTTCCTGCTCTATGCCCCCAAAATAGGAGTCTAGGGTTGCATTTTTCTGTTTCCTTTGCCTTGGCATGTTGCCACTTAATTACTTGACTTTTGGGCTTGTTGCCACACTATGGCTTTGGTGCCAGATAGGGGAATTTTCGTCCCGAACGTGTGGGGGGACAACTTCCGTTTCTGGCAAGCTGTAAACCCACCCACGACCTCCACCCCAGATCACAATCCAGATCCAGGGAGGTTAAAGCAAGAGCAATTACCCCCCAAGACTGATCTCTGGATCTCCCTACAGTTCGCAGGCCAGGAGCTGGAGCTGCCTCTGAAAACTACAAAATGGTGTGTCTCCTCAGCGGCTTCTAGCCCCCAGGGGAGGAAGTTGACGCATTCCCCAAATACTGGTCCCAAAGTCCATAGGGCAATAACCTCTCACTTTGTCCTAGGCATGTCTATGTTGATAATTCTGGAATCGCCACAGCTGCTGGTGTTCTGGGGTCTCCCCAGCCGGTCACTGGCCCTGCCGCCCTGGGGCTAAAACCACGACTCAGGCAGACCGGACCTGTGCTTGGCTCCCCGTGCTCTGCCGGCTCCCAGACCACTGCGCTAGTCCTTCCTGCAGGGCTGCTGGGCTGTCCTCAGCAAGAGGTTAGCTTCTCTGTGTCATTCTGTGGGTGCTGGAGCTCCAGAAGTTGTTCAGAGTCCCCTTTTACATAGTTTGGAGGAAATCTGGGGGTAGAGTGGCTTGGACGCATTGTTTCTACACCGCCATCTTGGCTCCGCCCCTCTTTTCTCCAATTCTTGATGGAGAAAAGTTTGTTGTAATAATTTTTGCAAATCTTTTCCATTTTTCTTGTTTGCAATTTGCTTTCTTGTTCTACCATTAATGTCCTTGGGATGAGTTTGCTTGGCTGGGTACCTTGCCAACTCCCTTCTTTCTGACAGCTTCTCTCAGTTTTATAAAGATAATACTGTTCAAATCGTCCATTATTCTTCACAACTTTACAAATTTATACGCTAATGCAGTGTTGCTTTTGGCAGCCATCTCTCTCCATTTGGCAAATAATATGGTAAATACTGGCTAACTAGCACTTTCTGGGTTCTTTTGGTCTCCTTGTTGTAGCAATTAATTTACACTGGCTTACCTTGTAGATTAAATTAATATAGATGGGACAGACATTGTCTATCCCAGGTATACATGTTACTGGACAAGTTCTATAGGGCAACCATTTAAAGGCACAAAGAAATCTGGGCAACAAATGTTCTTCATCCATTTGGTCTTTCCTGTGCAGATACTGTCCATTACCAATTTTTAAGATTTAGAAGCTTAACTAATTCAGGTTTAAATCTTAATTGAATACTGAACCTTTAATTAATGCTATCTTTTCCTTTATTATCAATTCTGATCTTAACTGTGACAAGTCAATGGTCTGCCTATGCACAAAGAGCAAACAGGCATAACTGCCATCTCCTTAAGTATTTTCCTGTCTGGTAAAATGTAGTCAATTTTGTGTTCTTTACATTACTTTCTGGAGGTATCACTAGAGTAGGCAATTTTTTTCTTATCTTTTTTTGGGTTATCTTTCTTCCTTGAAGTATCTTGTGAATCAATCTCTCAATTCTTTGAAGACTGTTCCACCTTCCTTAAGTTTTTACTTGATCTGATCCAGTGACTCTTTTCAACTTTGTCTTCCTAAATGCCACTGCTACTTCTTTATATACTATAGTACATTAGGATCCAAATATAGTGGTTTCTGTCACCGATTATAAAAACAGGTCATTAAAAAATCCTGATAAATGTGTTCCACTTTACATATATATGCTATCTTTCCAGGTTCACCTATAAATTCTCTTAAGATGATGTGACTCATTTAACTCACACTTTTATAAACTGATTTTTACTTCCCCTGCTTTTCACTGTTTTATAGAGCAGTATCGGCTCCTAATTTTCCACCAAGCTACTTTATTGTTTAATAAGTAAACTTGCATTCCAAACTATTATTCCCCTTGACAGCCACCTCTCTTCATGTAGCAAGGAAAGAAAGTATTTGTTGGTTAAGTCAATTTCCAGGCACCTTTGGTTTCCCCACTCTGACAAGAGTTTTACATATTAAGCTTTTGCAAGAAAGGGTGATAATGAGGGTCAATATCTCTCCCTTTTTTGTATTTCCAACTTTTCTACATCAAAGGACATATCTGAATCAAATAAAAGCTGCTGCAACTTTTCACACCGTTGTCTTCTCATATCTATTCTAATTGTAATTCTGACCTTTGCTCTTATCAGCTGATAGTTTACCAGAAAAAAATAGCTGATTCTGATGTCTCCCCTATAATTTTGTTTTCTTCCTAAAGAAAGTATTCATGACATATGGCACTGAAGCTTGTGAATAGTTTACATGGCTTTAGCTTCTGTTGATTCTCAACCTCTGAGTTATGTTTTGTCACCGATTCTTCACCCTTCTCCCCTCTAGCCACTCTCATACTGATATCACTGAGGATCCAAGCACACAATGACTTGGTGTGAAAGATCTTATCAAGTTCCCCATGAATTTCTCTACCTCTTTATTCTCTAGAAGAGATGTTGGCACATCCACAAGAAATAACTAAAGGG
The DNA here is from genome assembly GCA_011680675.1 of Gymnobelideus leadbeateri. Lineage (NCBI taxonomy): Eukaryota > Metazoa > Chordata > Mammalia > Diprotodontia > Petauridae > Gymnobelideus > Gymnobelideus leadbeateri. The sequence continues at coordinate 212,212 of WOXC01006279.1, read as the reverse complement.
ACAAATTCAGAAAAACCTTAGATGATTTGTATAAACTAGCAAAGAGTAAAGTGAGCAAATCCAGGAGAACAAAAATAGTAATAACAGGTAGTACTGAGTAGCCCCTACTACATGCCAGGCACAGTGATAAGTGCTTTACAAATATCATCTCATTTGATTCTCATCACAACTCTGGGAGGTGGGTGCTTTTATGATCCCCATTATACAGCTGAGGAACCTGAGGCAAGGAGAAGTTAAGTGACTTGCCCAAGGTCACATAGTTAGTATCTGAGGCCACATTTGAACTTGGATCTTCTTGACCCCAGGCCCAGGAACTCTATCCACTGTACCAAAAGTTGCTTCAACATATATAGCGTCTATAGCATTGTAAAGAAAAACAAAAAGACTAAAGAACTCTGTCCAGTGTAATGACCAACCACGATTCCTGAGAATCCAAGAAGATGCTTCCCACCTCTTGACAAAGAAGTTATGGACAAAAGGTAAAAAATGAGATACATGTTTTCAGATCTAACTCAAAATATGGATTTGTTTAAGCTTGACTATGCTTAAGAATTTCAAGAAATGGGTTTTTTGCTGCAGCAGGGAGAACTAGTTAAAGAGGGTTTAAGGACATTTAGGATAACAAGGCATAAAAAAGAACATCAATGAAGCCTTTGTACAAAACACAAGTTTCAGTAGGAAAGACATAGCTTTAGAACTAAAATGTTGAATGTATTACATTTTTTTATATAGATACATATATACACATAAAGTACAGTCTCAGTATCATGTATAATCCTTTTTCTCTTCTTTATATATGAAAATGCTCATATGCTTTGGTACTTGTCAAGTTCTGAATAACAAAATATAAAGAATTGCCTTTAAAGATATGTTAGATAATAATTGCACAGGTTATAATTATTTTTATGGCAATCTTTTTGCTTATGCTGATAATGAGCACTATAAGATAAAATGCTCAATTGGCCCAAGAATTTATATTTCCGTTCAAATTCCCATATCAGAGAAAGGCAAATCAAGACAACCTTAAAACACTAGCTAATTCCCACTGGAATGACAAAAGTAGTAAAAAAAAAAATTATAAAACCAAAATTGGCAGTGCTGTGGAGAAACAGTGATTCTAATATTTCATTGGTAGGGGACTGCAGGCTAGTGCAAACATTCTGGAGAGCAACACAGCAATGTGTAATAAAAGTAACAAAACATAGCTTCTAATTCTGTAATTCTATTGCTAACATTTTATCTCAAAAACACAAAAAGGAAGGAAAAAAAGACCTATGTGTACAAAAATATTGTTACTCTATTTGTAATAGCAGAAGATGGATGAGCAACCTGTATGTAAAAAACTTGAGAATTACTAAATAAACTGCTGTATAATAATTGTAATACAATAGTGTGATATAAAAAAATAACTCATACAAGGAAATGTGGAAAAACCTATGAATAAATGTACAATCAGCAGAACCAGAACTGCATATATGTTGACTACAATTATGCTGGGAGAGAGAGGAAGAAGAAACAAGGCCAGAAGTAGTAGAACTTCAGTCATATCTAGAAGGAGACAGAGAACAAAAGCATTTTTGTTTGTTGATTATTTTTTACTTTATTTAAATATTTTTTCTATTTTATTTAAAACTTTTCATAAAAGTTTTTATTTCTTGCTTTGTATGTTTTAGCTCACAGTAATTAAAATATATATATATATATATTTTTAGAAAAATAAATGTTTCTTGTTGCCTTTAAGGATGAAACCAATTCTTTTGCCTTCCTTTGGAGAATCTGTGGGCTACTATTCCATTTTAACTGCAACTTCCTTCTGTCTTCTGTTGTTTATTGTGAATTACCAATACTGATACAGTTAAGTTTTTCCAATGGTATCAACTGGACAAAGAGCTCATATTTAGAGTACCTAAGATTAATTTAATGTTTATAAACAGTCTAAAAACTCTGATTCTTAGACATCCTCTAGCCTTTTTCCTACCACTATACTATAGTCACACCGAAAAAGAGTAAATGGACAAAACCAAAATGATGAAAACAAATAAGACTAAAAGCCTTTTTCTATGTTCTTTGTTTCAACAGTTGTCATGGCCATTTTTAACTCATGGCCAAGCAAATAACCTACTTAAGACAAGTCTGTCAACTCTTAGCTAAGTTATCACTAGTATTGTTACTACAATACTTAGGCTTTCCAATATGGCAATTTACTAAGCTTATATTCCCCTGGTTTAGCCTTTGAAAACCTAGGGCCACTCTCACCTCCTTAAAGCTTTTAAAATTGCAACACAGTATACAAATATAAGGTGATATAATTGCTTTCAAATAATATAAAGAGATCATTAGGGAAAATCATTATATTTTTTCTACTTGATAGTTCTAAATAATATCTAGTATTTTAGTTGATTTTTACATAGTGCTTTAAGGTTTACAAAGCTCTTTACATAAAGTAACTCATTTGATAATATTCTATAATAATTTATCTTAGAATATGTGGAACATTGAATTAGAAGATTAGAAATGAGAATTTTAGATCTGGTTCTTTGGGCCTTGGTAAATCACTTCACCTTTTAGAGCCTAAGTTTCCTTAACTATAAAAGGAAACTAGACTGAATAGTCTCTATGTCCCCTTCCAGATCTAATGGTTTGGATTAGGTTAGGAGTTAGGGTTTTTGAAGTTACATTTCCACTTGGAAAACTATCTATGGGGGCTTGGGCAAGTAATTTCCCTTCTCGTGAAAAGAAGTTAGACTAGATAATGTCTAAGATTCTTTCCAGTTCTAAATGCTTTGACTGTCCCCTACCTAACAAGAATTCAATTTTATATTTTGTGATGTATTTAATATGCCACCAGAGGGAGCTCATCAGTCTTGTGAATTTAAAATAAAAACTGGCACTTTTAAAAATTTCCATCAACTTGTTTTGCCAAATTATGTGACATTTTTAAGTGAATAAAACTTAACCAGACATATTCTTCCATTCGTTCAGAGAAGCAAAGTATTTTTGAGCTTGAAAAGACCTCAAAGGTCAAGCCATAGCTGAAAAAAATTTCCTCTATCACTAAATGTTCATCCAGTCTCTATTTAAAACATTCCAATAATAAAATCTCAGTAACTTCTGAGCTAATTCACTCCAACTGTGGACAGCTCTAATGGTTGGGAAGACTTCCCTTACACGAAATAAAAACCTGCCTCTCTCAAAAATTCTATTCACTATTCCTGCTCTGCCCTCTGCAGCAACAAAATAAGTCTAATCTATTTTCCAAATGAAAAGAATTATCAGATTTCCTCAGTCTTCTCTTCCCCTAAGCTAAACATCCTCAGCCCCTTCAACCCATCACCAAACAGCACTGTCTTCCAGTGCTTATCTTGCTGGTCAACCTTCTCTAGATGAATTCTAATTTGCTAGTATCCTTCCTAAAATCTGTTTAGTGGCTTCTCAGGATCTCTAGGATAAAATATAAATTCCTCTGGCATTTAAAACCCTTCATTATATGGTTTCAGTCTATCTTTTCAGGCTATTATATTTATTCTCCTTTATACACTCTATGCTCCAGTCACAATTCCCCATATGTGACATTCAATCTCCCACTTCCCACATTCAATTCCAGAAATGCTTGCCCTTTTCACCTCCCCTGTTTAGAATCACTGCTTTAAACATTCAGTTCAAGTGCTACCTCCATCTGTGAACATTCTGTATCAGTAGAATATTAAGTTCATTGAGATCTGGGCCAGTTTTATCTTTATATATCCAGATAACAAATCACCAGGCATACAGTAGGCACTTAATGAATGTTTACTAATTCATTGGCTATGCCCAGGCAGTTCAATTCCATTCAATTAAAAAAAAAAACCTTTGTTAAGCATTTACTTGGAGCAAAGTGTTAGTTATGCTAGGTACTGCAGATGAACATGAAGATAGTAATGAGAATGCCTGCATTCAAGGAGCTTTTATTCTAATGGTGACAGAATATGTACACAGATAAGTAAACAGAAGTCAATCTGAAGAAAAATCACAACCGGGTCAATGAAGAGAAGCTTCATGGAGGGATTGGAATTTAAAACACAATCTAGACAAAAGACTGTAAATGAGGTAGTACTTAGAAATCAGACATCTAGATGTAACTTGGTAATAACTATCATATTAATAGGTGACAGTTATATTAGACCTTAAGGTTTATGAAACACTTTATGTATATTCATTATCTCTTTTGAGCCTCACAACCATCCTGTGAGGAGGGTACTACAAGTAGCACAATCCCTACTTCACAAATGAGGAAGCTGAGGCTCAAAGAGGTTAAGTTACTTGCCTGTGCTCAGACAAGTTACTAGGCACTGCAAGCAGGATTCCAACTCAGGTCTTCTTAACTTGGAAGTCCAGCAGTCTTTCCGCAATGCTTTTCCAAGGTATAACAATGAGCTATGTATTTTCTGTTTATGAACTCAATGAATTTTATATCCAATGAACTGACAAATAGTGCAATGTTATAGAAAAAAAGCATGGGCCTGGAAAACAGGAGACCAAGCGCTGTTATTAATATGAAATTAATATGTTATTAATATGAAACCTTATTAATAAGTCAACAGGTTTCAGACAGCTCATAAGTAAAATCAGGCAATCTGATTAGGTTATAAACTGAGGGTCTACAAACTCTGGTTTTTGGCTTCTTTTGTAATGTTATACATTTTTATGCACTTAAAAATATTACTCTGAAAAGGCGGTACATGGACTCTATCAGACCATCAAGAGTCCATAACACAAAAATGGTTAAGAACCCTTAGACTAAATACTCTCTAGAGCATTTTGCAGTTTTAATAGCATTCTCTATTTTCAGGTTCCATCCAACTCTAAAATTCTATTCTAAAGTACACGCCAGCCCTATAATTCCATTCAAGTAGCAAGCCTTTTCAAGTTTAACAATTCCCTTAAGAAAAGAAAGCGAATATAAATCAAATAGATGGCAGGTAACACACATATTTCAACATAATGAAGAAACACACACAAACAAAACCCTATCAGACTCAACTTGGTCATCATACAGTTTTAGATTTTCTGGTTCACAATGTGAAACTAGGCTTACAGAGTATACTAAGCTCCTCCTGCACAAGAACTACCTTATCTGAGTTTCCCCCAAGTGTCTTCCACTGGACCTTATACATAGTAGGTACTCAAAGGTTCGCTTCCCCTGCCTCCAACCTCACATGACATTTTAAACTTGTATTCTTATATGCTCTAATATAATGTATTATTTTCTATTATAGTTATCAATGTATCAAACTTGAAGCTTCGGGAGGGCAGGGACAATGTCTTAACTAAACTATGTATTTCCTTAAGTACCTAGTACTATAGTGCTCAATACATAATAAGTTCTTAATGTCAGTGGGAATGAATAAACAAAACAACTCACAGAATCAAATGTGCTAACAAAACAGTCAACCATATACTTTTTGTTTCTCAATTTAAACTGCTCCAACCCATTAAATGGCAGATGAGGAAGCACAGTATCACAAAAAGAGCACAGGTCTGGTCACCAAAAGACCTACATTCTAATCTTAGCTTGATTAATTAGCTTGGTCACCTCAGGCAAATTCTTGAGCAAGTCATGCCCTGCATTTATTACATGTATTTCATAAAAGATGACTCAAGAAATTTACTGGCTATGTGACTTTGGATACATGATAACTTCTCTTGACCTCAGTTTCCTTATGTTAAATGAGAGATTTGGACTAATGTTCCTTCTAACTCTAAATCTATAATTCAAGGAGGCAAAGTGATATAGAGAAAAGAGTCCTTGTTAAAAGACCTGGGTTGGAATCCTAACTCTACTACCTATGCTACCTTAGACAAGTCACAACCTCTCAGAGCTCAATTAGCCTCATCTGCAAAATGCTGGGTTTGGACCCATGTTCCCTCCAATTCTAAATGCTTCTAAGTACAGTATCTAAGAACAAGGTCTATTACTTACTTAAGATTTTTTTTAAAACCTTGGTAAGTAGTGTAATACTACAATGAAAATAAGTAAGTCATTGAGTTACCTAAAAAGCATCTGTTTAAGCATTCGATTAGCTGTAACAACTCTGGGTAGGCGTCCAGTAGAAAGGGAATGGAGCTCCAGGTTGGAAGAAATCAGCTGAGTTGTCATGTCAGTGTCTGCTGCAGTCCCAGCACCACAGCAACTGGAAAATATGTTAGTAATTTAGAAATTTCAAAGGCTCAACTACCTAGACGTTGTCAGACACAAACTTCTCAGGTAATTTCCATAAAGACAGAAAAAGAAAAATGGGGCGGGGCGGCTAGGTGGCTCAGTGAGAAGAGCGCTGGCCCTGGAGTCAGAAGGACCTGAGTTCAGATCCGGCCTCAGACACTTAACACACACAAACAAAAAAAACCTAGCCGTGTAACCTTGGGCAAGCTACTTAACCCCAATTGCCCTCCAAAAAGCAAAAAAAAAAAAAAAGAAAAATGGGGCTATGACATTAAAACCATTCAGCCTAATTCACCCAATCTATCCCTTGCTTCAATTTAAAATCCAGACTGTTGAAAAACAGATAAAATACTAAAATTCTCTCTGTATAATGAGAAAAGCACTAGCCTAGGAAGGAGATGAGGAGGTTTTCATTTTGTCTCCACCATTACCTTTTCATGTGGCCTTGGGCAAGTCACTGTACCTATACAGGCATCAGCTTTTTCAAAAGAAAAAGTGAGAACTAACTAAATCCCAAGAATCCAATATGCAATCTGTAATCCAAATGTAGCTTATCTGACCCTGGAGTACAATTTGCCAAGTATTTTTAGCGCAAAAAAAAAGTTTACCTCAATAGCTAGAAGGTATGCAGGTAAGTAGGTAGGGCCTAACCATTGGCTCACTGTTCCTCTTTATAACTAAATGCCTGCAGATGTCATATTAGCAGGTTTGGATCAATTATTTGTTAACTGTCATTAAAGATAAATATAATAAATTAACACAGTCTGAACATATGGTTCACTATTGTAAAACTTGGATATCTCTGGATCATTTTCATTGTCCCTTCCAGAAAGACAGTTTATGATCTCAGTTCAAACATTCTAAGTCCTGAGATTCCTGTAAGCATTCTATGTTCTAACATTGTGTTCTATTCTAAGGTGCAGCTCTGTCATTTTATAATCTCTCTTCTAACATCCTATTTCTAAGGTCCCTTCCAATTCTAATATTCTATGTTCTAACAGTTCCCAACTTCTTCATATATGAAGAACCTTCCTGGGGCGGCTAGGTGGCACAGCGCAGGCCCTGGAGTCAGAAGGACCTGAGTTCAGAGCCAGCCTCAGACACTTAATCCACACAAACAAAAACCTAGCCGTGTAACCTTGGGCAAGTTACTTAACCCCAATTGCCCTAAAGGGGCGGCTAGGTGGCACAGTGAGTAAGAGCTCCGGCCTCGGAGTTGGGATGACCCGAGATCAAATCCGGCCTCAGAAAATGAGCACCCACACATAAATAATGACTAGCCGTGTAACCTTGAGCAAGTTACTTAACCCCAATTGCTTTAAAAAAAAAAAAAGAACCTTCCTAAACATCAAAATATTTCACTGACTCCACACGATAGCAGTAGCTGTCCTATTAGTATCTGCTGATTGAGAAAAATACACAACGAAAGAGCTATTACAAACTGAGTAACACTTAAGTGAATATGTCTTTTATTAACCACAAAACTTGCATTTTTTTGCAAGAGTGATATGTATGTTTGGAACATATTAGTTACCCAATCCAGAGAAAACAGATTTCCTTATTTATTATACTGAGGCTATATGAAGTAGCCAGTGCTATTTTACAGCTCTCAGAGACTACAAGTCTGGTGGAAGGAAACCTTAGATCTAGGTTCCACAGTAGGATTCCAAGATTCTTTGCAGTAACTCTATGGCACATACACACTAACTAAGAATTATTATTCTAACATTCTATGTTCCAAATTCCTTTGAGTACTAATGTTTTTAAAGATATGAGATCTTTAAAACAGAACATCTTCTGATACATTCTAATTTGTGGGATCATGGATCATACATTGCAAGCTGTAAGGAACTTCAGAAAAGTATTAGTTGAAAGATTTTATATATGATGGAAACAGCACTGGACTTGAAGAAAAAGACTTCAGCTTAATATGATTGGTGTGACTGGCCACTTAACCAAAATAGGTCTTAGCTTCCTCCTACAAAATAAGGAGAATTGAACTCAATGACCTCTTAAGTCTATTCCAGTTCTAAATCTTATGATCCAAAAATATCTTCATACCCACAGAGTTTGTATTATTAAAACCAAACAGTAGAGCATTAAAAACTGCAAATATGAACAGTCAATACTTACTAAATATTAGGAGATATAAAATGTATTTTTGAACAGTTCTTGTCAGCAACAACCATTCCTTCTGTTGCTCTAGTATCTGCCCCAAGAACTATGCCATCCTATTAAAAAAAAAAAAGTGCACTTAATAAACACATAGACATAACACAAAATGTCTGCCTCATGTCAGTGTGGCATAGTAGAAATTATATTGGATTTGAGTGTTAAAAAACATGTATATGAATCACAGCTCTGACAATTAGTAGCTATGTCACCATGTACAAGTCACTTTACCTCTATATACTTCAATTTATTCATCTGTAAAAGAGGGATAACAGGGTGGCTAGGTGGCGCAGTGAGTAGAGCGTCGGCCCTGGAGTCAGAAGGACCTGAGTTCAGATCCGGCCTCAGACACTTAACACACACACACAAACAAAAACCTAGCCGTGTGACCTTGGGCAAGTTACTTAACCCCAATTGCCCTCCAAAAAGCAAAAAAAAAAAAAAAAAGAAAAAGAAAAAAGAAAAGGAAAGAAAAGATGGATAATAAATCAAGAGTTGAAAACAGAAACATTTTAAATTCATATTGAACACACATACACAATGTGCACATTAAGAGAATGGGTAAAAGAATGAATCATCGATGAAAGACAAAAATCACTAGCAATTCAAATTCTTTCCCAGTGAAAGATCAACAATCATGCTTAAAAAATATATTCTACTAGGCTATACTCTTAATGGACTCATGTCAAGGACTTACAGTAGAAATAGCAACAGAATTAGAAGCAGAGGACTAGGATTCAAATCCAAGTTCTGTCATGTCTGTGACTTGGACATGATATCTACCTCTCTAGAGATTAGTTTCCTTTTCTAAAGAAATGAGAGAACTAGATCACAATTTACCAAATCCACTCCTATTCTAAAATTCTATGATTATAAAAGGAATTCAAACAACAACTGAGCCAAATGACTTCCCAAGATGCTTCCATCACAATGTTTCAATTCAGCAAATGTTTCACTTAAGTCCCAGCATGTACACAATAATGTGACAAGTACTGGGGAAGATACCAAAGATGCTAAAATATAGTTAAGCTCCCCACAGCACCCTTTATTCACCAGAATCACGGTCTCTGAAATGTAAAGTATTACAATTCTAAGATTCTGGTCTATCAACAAAAGTTTGGTATTCTTAACAATTCTTTCTGTACCTTGTATACCACTCCAGCAATGGTAGTGCCTGTTTTCCGAGCTGTTGGAAGTTTATAGCCCTTTTTCGAAAACTCAGCTTCAAGGATGGCATTTCTGAAATTGAGAAGAAAAATCTGGTTAAACTGAACCCTACTTTTCTGTGTGAGACTGGCTCAAAGGAAGAGGTAATCCATGAGAGAAAAACTTGAAAAAGGAGGCACCAGTTTGTTAGAGTGGGAAGAACACAGGATTAAAATTCAGGAGACTCATTCTGAGTGATAAAGCAAAAGGTTTCTTTCTGCAAGTGGTCTTGTAGTTATAGACCTGAGGTCAAATTCCAGTTTTGACACTTGCTAGCTTATGTAACTTGGGCAAGTCACTTCACCAGTTTCCTCAAGTGTAAAATGAGATGTTAGACTTAATGATCTCTTAGGTACCTTCTAATTCTATTCTTTATGGGATGGAGGGGGAAGCAGTAAGGACTTGTATGACACCCAGACCAGGGTATAGGATCTACGCTACCTAGGCAAGGTAGAAAATACAGCTAGACTATTAAAAAAAAAAGCAAAGTACAGCTACTGGACCTATGATTTCATTGATATAGTGAACCCCTGGATAAGAAAACTCCCTCAATCAACAGGTCAGCACCTTCTCTACAACTAAAGTCACCTCCAGCATCAAAAGGTTAAGTGACTTACCCTGGGTCAAATGGCCAGTTTATATCAGAAATGGGACTAGAACACAGGTGTTCTTGGTTCCAAGGCCAGGTCTTTATTCACTATGCCACATTCACTCCTTTTCAAAACTACTCATTATAAATGGACATACATCTCCACAATCTCCAGGGTTTGAGTACAGTTATGATTTCTTCCCAAAAATGATTACTGTAAAATACTGTATCATTTATTTAATTGTTATTTTAAGAAGTATTTTACCAAATTGTGTTCAGATCTTGCCCATGATATATAATATTTTGGTAAAGTCCAGCTTTCCAGATTCTCCGAACTGAACCCCAGGGGGATGGGCCTAAAAAACCCACTACGGTGAGATAACAGGTAAATTCCCCATATATCAGCATAGTGTTGGACTAGATAAAGTCTCTTCTATTCTGCATAAAGGAGCTGACTGGAGATACTCATCATCGTGCTTCAGAACAGGATGGGGGCAGACCTTCCGAAAAAGTGACCCTAACACATACAGGAGAAAATTTTAAAGGAAAAGGAGTAGGTAAGAATAGAATGAACAGAAGATTCAATTTAACTAATCAAATATTTATTAAAGTTGAAGTGGGAACTCAAAGCCCAAAGAAACAGTCCCTATGTAAAGAAGCCTACTTTAAAAAAAAAGAAGTAGCAGCAGCCCAGCAGGGGTGTGGCTAGGTGGCTCAGTGAATAGAGCCAGAGCCCAGGAGTCAGGAGGACCTGCATTCAAATTCATCCTCAGACACTTAACACTTAAGTAGCCATGTGACTTTGGGAATGTCACTTAACCCCAACTGCCCCTCCAAAAAAAAAAGCCTAGCAGGAAGGGAGGATAAGTAAACTGTACCCAGAAAAGTAAACAGGTCCTAGTTAGGAGAAAGGGATTCTACAAGTCAAAGATAAACAGGGAATGCATTTTCTATGTGTTAAAGCCCAAGAAGGTAATATCTATAATGCAATTTTAAAGCACCATAAGAAATAAGAAACATGAAAAAATCAGATATACAAGGGAAGATTTACAAGATGCAGAATGAAGAACTGGCAAAACAATACACACAATAACTACGCCGTAAATAGGAAAAAATTTTTAAGGAAATTAAATGCTGTGTAATTATAATGACTAGGCTTGGAACTAAGAGTTGAGAAAATGGAACTCATTTTCATTTAAGAAATGAAGGACTTAGTATATGCAATGTTAAATATGTTAATGCATCATTTGTTTTTGCTGAACTGTTTCTTTTTTTAAAACTTCTGTTAGGGGGAAGGACATACCTGGAAATTAATATGCTATAAAAACAAAAATCATCAGTGAAACAAAAAAGAGGCCAAAAATACAAGAGCAAAATTCAATGCAGATGAGAGAACATGGAGAAAGCATCAGAGAAATGAAGAGGGAGAGGGAAAAAAAAGGGGAGAGAATGATAAGTGAAAGAGACAACAGAAGAGTGGGGAGATATGAAGAAAAAAAAAGACAGGAGAGAGAACAAGAAGAAATAGCATAGTAGGGGAGAAAGAGCACTGTCTCCTGGGTTTAAGTATTACTTCTGTTGCTTCGAACCCTTGGGCAGTTCACTTCACTTCTCTGGGCCTCAGTTGTCCTATTAATAAAAAGGAGGGAGTTGTACTGAAAAGCCTCTAGGGTCCCTTTTTTCTGTGGAGTATATGACACTGAGGGAAAAATGTACAGACAGGCTTCTACATATACACACATTTATCCAACACTTACATGTCCCAAACTGAACTCATCTTCTTCCCCAAATATCCTCTTTCTAATTTCTCTATTACTGCCACTCTCCCAGTCCCCCAGGCTCAAAATCTAGGTAATTCTCTTCTACTCCTCACTCTCATCACCTTCCCTCCTCCAAATCTAATCTGCTGCCAAGGTCTGTCAATTTAACGTCTCTTAAATACACACCTTACCCCCCTTCTCTCCTCTGATACTGCCACCAAACTGGTGCTGGTCCTCCAAGTCTTCACGCCTGGACTTATGTAACAGCCTGCCGGTAGGTCAGTCACACAAGTCTCTCTCACTCCTGCCCATCCCCATTAGGCTGCCAAAAGTGATCTTCCTAAAGTGCGTCCGTCCATGCCTCTCTCTCTCTTTCTCTCTCTCTCTCTCACACACACACACACACACACACACACACACACACACACACACACACACACACTCTCTCTCTCTCTCTCTCTCTCTCTCTCAACTCCAATGGCTCTCTCACTTCCAGGTTCAAATATAAATCCTCTGCAATTCAAAGCCCTTCCTAACACTTGTGCACTTTTCTTACACCACCCAAAAGACACTACATTTCTCAACTGAGGGCATTTTCTCGGGCTGGAATGTCCTCCCTCCTCATCTCTGCCCCCAGGATTTCTTTGCTTCCTTCTAATCTACTAAAATCTCACTTTCTACAGGAAGCCTTTCTTGACACCTCTTCATCCTAGTGCCTTCCCTCTATCATCTTCGGTTCATCCCATACGTAGCATGTTTGTACATACGTGTTTTTCTCCTCCACTGGGCTGGGAGCTCCCTGAGGGTAGAGCCAGGCTTTCGCCTTGCTTTGTATGCCCAGCACAAAGTACAGTGCATGCACACCATAGGCGCTTAGTCAATGTTACCTCGTCAGCACGCAAGACCCCCCTCCCAGACCCCCGACAAGAACAGCAGAGCAGAGGAGGGGGGCAGAATAAGGCCTCCCACAGCCACCACGGGCCCGCGCTCCCGATCCCGAATCCCTGAGTCACGAGCGCCGCCGGGCCGCTCCCGCCAACCCTCCTCCCTCCCTCTCCCGCCCCGCCCCGAGCCTCGTTTCCGGGCCACCCGCACCGCATCCGGCTGCGCCTCCCTATCCCAGCCACGGCCCTGGCCCAATCCCTCTCCGCACCTGCGGCAATTATCGAAAGAGAAACCGCCGGCCGGAGCCTGGCACACGGAGACAGCCGCCATCTTTCCCTGGGGAGCACTTCCGGGCCGGGGTGGGGCGGGACCTTAGGAGCAGGCGCAGCACTTCCGGCGCGGCGCCGGCGTTGGCTCGGACGGAAGTGGGGGGAGAGGCGGGCCCTAGGAGGACGCGGAGCTCGTTGGTTCTCCGGCTCTCCTCCTGGAGACCCGGTTGGCTCTTTCTTACCAAGAAGGAAGTCACGATTCCGGCTTCCGGCTCCCTACATTTTCTTATTTCTTCCCTGCCCCAACATAGTGTTCAACTCCCTCCACCTCTACTATTCTTTTGTAATTGTTGGGACTTACTATTGTAAGTGCTTGGGGGGAGAGTGGCCTAGTAGTGGCCTAGTAGACTTGTCACTGAGTCTGGGAGACCTGAGTTCAAGTTTTGCCCGACTCATCCTGGGCGTCCGACCCTGAGCTAGTCACTTAACCCTTCAATATTACAATAGGGACAGGTACTGGACCTGTGGTTTCATTTATATAGGCCCTACCATTGTCACTCTTGTTACATTATGTTCTATTGTCCCAGGTCTGGCACCCTGTCATATCAAAGAGCTGAAAGAGGAAAGGGAGGGAAGAAGGAGAGTAAGGAGGGAAGGGAGGGAGAAAGAAAAGAAAGGAAACAAAGATCTATTAATCATATGTTATGTGCCAGCTACTGCTAAGTGCTTTGCAAATATCTTGATCCTCACAACAACCCTTGGAGGTAGGTGCTAATGTTCTCATTTTACATTTGGGGAAACTGAGGCAGACAGGTTAAGTGACTTGTCCAGGATCACATAACTAGTAGTAAGAAGGAAGGGCCCCCTCCCTTTTGTATTCCTACTTCTCATTGGTACCTCATCTCTGATAACCTTGGTACAGATATTGTTACAATAACATCACATATGGGTATGCATATACATATACACATACACATACACATACATATACATATATGTCACTTATCCAGCAACTCCAAATATCCTGCATTCAGTCCAGAGTTAGAAAGTAAGTCCCTTCCAATTCCTCTCTGAGCACCTAAAACAGAGACATTCATAGACATGTTCTCACAGTGCTGCTGGGTTCCAGTCTTCACCCCCATCCAACTCAGGTACCTATTTCCCACCTTAGTTCCCTGGGTTTCTGACCAATGAGACCTTCTAGCTAGATCCAGACCTCCAGGGTTGTTCCTCGACCATTTTTGTGGCATGCAGCCACAGATACCCTTTACCCTTTCCATCTCCAGTTTTCAGAACAATAATCAGTTAGCACTGACTTCCTGGAAAGAGAGTGTCACTCAGCTGCTCTGTGGTTCCACTCACTATCCCAGTGATTTTCCTGATCAAAACATTCCACTCCAAATGTATGTGTGTGTGTGTGTGAATATACATGCACACATACTCACACATATCTATACATATGTATGTATCTGTATATGCATAAGTATATGTATACATATGTATATGAATAGGCATATATAGATAGAGATATTAGTCTTCCTTTGTTAGAATATAAACTCCTTGAGCAGAACTTTTAAAGTATGTCCCCAGTGCTTAACAGAGTTCCTGTTACATAGTAAGTACTTAGTAAAATTTTTTAAAATCATTCATTAAGGCTCATAACACTTTGTTGATTATATAGACCAATCCATATCTTTAACATGTTATTTGCTTTTGTGCAACTTCTCGTTCCTGTAAAATACTAAATAAGCAAAGTACAACCATGTTAATTAGTATACATGAATGAAAAAAATTTATTAAGTGATTACTATATGTACTGGGCTAATGCTACAAATCTAAATACAGAAGCAACAGTCCCAGCCCTTAAAAAACTGTCAAGGCTCCCTCTAGAAGAGAAGGGACACACCTAGGGTGTGTTGTTGGCTAGGGAATATTATTTTCATTTGAATAATTACAGGAATGGTGAAGAGAGACATAAAGGAATCAAATGACCCACGTTCTGGAGAAGCAATGGGAGTAATGATTTGTTTAGCTATTCCCAGAGCAATAAGTGAAAAGGTGAAGTTAGATAGAAGAATTTTAAGAATTTGGTGGCAGGGTCAATGGCCAGTCTGGCCTATTAAGCATGGTTTAGGATCTGGGGTTGGCTACATATGCCTTTGCACTAGCTGATTTACCAATCTGGAAAGTCCATTCTTAAGCCAATGGCTCCAAAGCTGGTGGATTAAGTCACCTAGGCATGGTTTCAGGAGATCCTGTAGTCCAAAAGAGGTTCTTAGAACTTCTTTTTGTTGTTTTAATATATTTTGATAAACTATATTTCCCTTTTTAATTTTTTGAATGTTTGTCTTTTCTTTGTCAGATAGCATGAAATCTACTCCTACTTTTTTTGGATTCACTTGATGCATAGTAAATTTTTTTCTCACCCCCCTCCCTCAGTTTTATTCTGCGTATGTCTTTGTTTTTTAAATGAGTTTCTTGTAAGCAACAGATTGTGGGGTTTTGTTTTCTTATCCAATCTGTCACTCTTTTTTCATTTTATTGGATTGTTTAATCCATTCATATTTAAAGTTATGAGAGTCAGGTTTATTTTTTCCTCCATTTCTCTCTGATTTTTTTTTCAAGTTGTGATTTTTTTCCTCTTCCATTGTAAACATAGTACTATGCCTCTTTGGTTACTTTAGCTTGTTCTTTTTAAGGTGTCATTCCAACTGGCTTTCTAACTCTGACTCCTGATCCCTCTCTCCCATTTGATACTCCTTTTCCTTTGGAGTTTTGCTTTATTTCCTTTTTCTTTCCTACTTTTATCTGATTTCATTCTTACCCTCTGTTTTACCTCTCAGTAGGTCAAGTAGATTTCCCCTTCCTCTCTTCCCCTTCAGCTAGTTCTGTTCATTAATTTTGATTTCATTTTGCACCCTTTTCCAGAGAACATCTCACTCCCTCACCTTCTTTACTCTATATGCTTCCTTTCTATCTACTCCACACCGTCATTCTCTTATTCATGACCTCTGTACTTACCTAGTTACTCTCTATTCTCTGCACTCTTCAAGCAATAAAAATTTCTGAGGTCCCTGTTCTGGGGTTTCTCCTCTAAGTAATTTCTGCTTTGTGGATCTTGTCCCCTGACTCTCCCTTTTCTATTATGACTCTCTCCCAGAAAAATGGCAATTCCTAGAGGTGATAGAGAGGACACTTCCCTATGGCAGGACCTCTCCCCTGATCCGACATCCACAAGTATGCAGCCCACAACAGACCTATAACCTTCCCTGCTCCACTTCCTTCCTGATTTGCATCCAAATCTCCTCCCTGGAAACATGTCCTCCCATTTCCCCAGGCTTCAACAAGTTATCTCTTCAAGCCCCAAATCCCCACTGACAACACCTGGCACAAAGTCCCTATCTCCCTACATAGAACATCTCTCTTCATCCATAAGAGCATTTATCAGTAGCACCTCCTCCAACCACCAAAACAAGACCTCCCCATTCCTTACCCTTTTCAATCTCTCCCCTCAGCTACCCACTCATCCACTCTCCTATTGGCTCTTCCTTCCTGGGAGACCAGAGGAATCACCTTCCCTTCATTACTGGTCCTTGACTTAACCAGGGCACGTTACACACTCTCCTCCACCCTCCTTATCCTCCCTGCCTCATGCACCCTCCCATTCTATAAATTAGTCCCAGGAAAAAAAAAAAAAAAAAAACACTGATTTACCTATACGTGGTGTCTCTTGAGGTTCTGCCCACAGTGCCCCAGATCTGCCTCTTCACTGTCAACTCTAATTAACTTTCATCTTTACTCCGTCTCCTTGTGTATTTTTAGGAAGTTTCTCACTGGTGTCATTGCTGTCACTCTGTTGCTTTGACTCTTGTCCTGTGGCTGTTTGTCCTTGGCTGTTGCATTTCTCTCCTGCACTTCTGTTGTCTGGGGGTGTTTAAGAAGTAAATAATCACTTTAGGTTTCATTTCCTTTCTAAGAATCTTTCTAATTCTTCTTTATTGAATGTCCATCAAAATGAGACCTGGGAAAGACATTAGCTTAAAAAGGCCAAGTCCTCCCACCACTGCATCCAGGGCCATTTCCACTTGTCTTGACCTATGTCTTGCCACTGGACTCTGATGACTCTGCACAACTCTGCCTCACTTAAATCCAGTTCACTTGCAAGTCAAGACATCATTTTCCTGATGTCATTGGTTCTCTTTAAGAACAAAGGACAAACAAAAATTGAATGTACATTTTTTTTTCATGTATGGTTAAGATTTGCATAGTTTGTCAACTTGGGTGACATCTTGAGCTCTGTTTTCTGGTGGGTGCACAACAGTCTTATCTTATTTAAATTCCCTTTCTTTTGTATTTGAAAGTCTTTCTCTTGAACACTTTCAGAATTTGTTGTTTCTTAATGGAATTGTTCAATTTAACCACTATGTATCTTGGAGTGTGCAGCCTTCCTTTTTTTTCCCCTGGAGACAATCTATGGATTATTTATTTCAGTTGGCACTTTGTTTTCTATGTTCAGAAGTTCAGGGCAATTTTCTTACATTGTACATGTGGAGAGCTGTACAGGACTCTACCAAGAACACAGCATCTAACTGGGGCCAGTTCTGACTACCCAGAAGTCAGCTAGGACAAAGACCTAGGTGAATGAACCATGAAATGGGGAAGTGAGGAAGGAGGATGAGATGCTTTGAGATCTAGTCCACAAGGAAACCACAATCAGAGGGGATAGTCAGGTAGTAAGTGATAAAGAAAATGGGGGAGGGGTAGGCAGAAAGAATAAACAGAAGAATAAAACTCAAAGACCTTGAATATAAATAAATAAATCGATAGGAAAAAAAACAGTAACAATAGAAGGAAATATAGTCTCCAGATATGGCCTGCAAAATAAAGGATCTAACACTTGATGAGGCAGAGGACCCTGTGGAATTTGAGGAGAACATGGAACCCCACATGCTGTTCCTGAGTGGTTTAAAAGGTGGGGGGCATAGCCAAGATGACAGAGTAGAAGCCCAAACTTGGTGTGAGTTCCCATTCCAATCACTTCTCTTTTTTTATCTATAAACTTTAGTGTAAAATATCTGTGTACAAAACTTTTTTGTTCTCTATTTTACTCAAATCCAGCAGCAAGTGTCTATATATGTAGCATATGAATTCTCAAAACTGGACTGTGTCCATTTCCTGGTTTGAACTGTAATTATATTGGTTTTTTTCTGCAGAGTTGCTCATGACAAATTGAGAGGGTTCTTGAACTCGTCATGTGGCAGAGTAAAGCTCCAAAGGGATCTAGAAAGGAGCATGATCCTGCAGAGGTTTATCGCTGCTTCCTGTTGGTGACGGAAGGTTGTCACTGCCATTCTCCCTGCCACCAACGACTTTGGACTTTATGGTCCCAACTTGATCTTCAAAAGACTTGAAGGTTGCAGAGTTCCTCATAACTCCAATTTTCCTGCTGATAGCAGAGCCCACATTGGATAGGGCAGCTGAAGTCTTCTGTCCTGCCTGGGAAAGAGTTTCCTGAGTCTTCTTGTAAAGGTCAGACTGTGTCACTTTCTCATTCCACTCTCCAAGTTTCTCAGATGTTTTCACATAGGCATTAGAGACCTGAACATCATGCCAACTCTTTGAAAGATTCTGCTTCAGTCCATCCAAGGGAGTCAGGCCCAGTTTCCTCTTCAGCTCACTACAGTGTCTTTCTTTGGCTGCCAGGACCTGCCGTAATGTCACAATTTCTTCTTCCACCTTAGTAAGTTCAGATCTGAGCTCTTCTTCCTCTGCCTCTGTCAGGCCCTCAGGAATGGAGGTCCTGGCAGTCCCTGTATCCACAGGCACATCTGTCATGGTATCTGATAGCAGACCTTTGTTAGGAGAATTCAGGTTGATATCTTGGCTGGCGGGATCCATGTCCGAGGCCGGCGCTCTTACTCACTGCGCCATCTAGCTGCCCCTTTAGGGCAATTGGGGTTAAGTAACTTGCCCAAGGTTACACGGCTAGGTTTTTTTTGTTTGTGTGGATTAAGTGTCGGAGGCCGGCTCCGAACTCAGGTCCTTCTGACTCCAGGGCCGGCGCTCTATTCACTGCGCCACCTAGCTGCCCCTAAAAATGTGTTTTTTACATGCAACTGGGAAATAAGATATACAGGCACTGGGGTATAAAAATCCATCTTGCCCTACTAGAAAGTTAGGGGAGTGATGGGGAAGGATATAAGAAAGAACAGATTGGGGGAAGGGGTATACAGTAGGCTTCCTATTTTGGGGTGGGATAGAGGAAAGACGGGGAGAAAAATTGTAACTCAAAATATTGTGGAAATGAATGTTGTAAACTAAAAATAAATAATTTTTTTAAAAAGAGAGAGAGGTGGAGGTGGCAGAATAGAGGTTCAGCTAAACTCTCCCAACATTCCCTTCCAAACAGCTTTAAAATAAAGACTCAAATCAAATTCTGGAGTGGCACAGCCCACAAGAGGTCAAGGTGAGACATTTCTCCAGCCCAAGACAATTTAGAAGGTCCAAGAGAGATGTCTGTGACATCAAGGTGGGGGCCAGTCCAGAGTGTGCATGGCAGCAACATCAGCAGCAGAGGTTGGAGGTGCCCCTGACAGTGGCAGGAACAGCTTCAGGAGCTCTTATCCCAGAGACAGTAAGGGGATAGGACAAAGGATCAGAAAGAGAGCACAGGGGACTCTGCTGGCACTGGGTACAAGACCATCCTGCATTGCCCATAGGTAGCTCTGAGTTGCAGCTCTAGAGCAAAGAGAAACAATAGCACTTATGGCCCCAGGGGAGCAGAGAATCTGAGGCAGAGAGGAGCACTAGCACTTGTGGTCACAAGAAAGCAGGGGACCTGGTGACAGGTCCATGGCTAGGAAGAAAATCAGTACTTGTGACTGCAGGGGATTAGGGGCTCTGATCACAGTTCCAGGGTAGAGAAGAGTGCTTGGGTCACTCACAAGGGGAGTAGAGGTCCTAGTCTCAGTTCTAAGGCAGAAAGGATCACTAGTGCTTGTGTCTATAGGAGACCATGGGACCTGGTAACAGTTCTGGGGCCCAGAGGAGTGCTAATCCTTGTAGCTTCAGAGGATCAAGGTCCCTTCTGTGTAAAGGGCAGAGCACAGGCCAGGAGAGCAGTGACCAACACTCTCCTTGGATCATAACACCTTGGAAGCACCAAAACCTTACAAACCCACAGAACTAGCTCTGAAAATAACAGCACACAAAACCTGAAGCTTGGGCCAATGTCCCATCCCCCAAGGGAGCAGAGCCCAACTTTAACATAAAGTTATAAGTCAAGAAATAGACTGGGAAAATAAGCAAACAACAACAACAACAAAAGTACATGACCATAAAGTGCTGCTGTGGTGACAAGGAAGGTCAAAACACAAACTCAGAAAAAAAAACAATGATGTCAAAACATCTACAAGCAAAACCTCAAAGGGCAAAATGTGAAATGGACATAAGCCCAATAAGAATTCCTAGAAGAACATTAAAAACATTTTAGAAATCAAATAAGAAAGATAGAGGAAAAAATGGGAAAATAGAATAAGGGTGATGCAAGAAAACTGTGAAAAGAAAGTCAATAGCTTGGTAAAAGAGGTACCAAAAAACGGAAGACAATAACACCTTAAAAGACAGAATTGGCCAAATATAAAAGAGGCACAATTATATTTTATTTGAAAATTTTGAATTAATATTCATTAGAGAAATTGGTCTGTAGTATTCTTTCTCTTTTATGACACAAATATGGTTTTGATACCTAAACTAGGAAGAACAAAAATAGAGAAAGAAAACTATAGACCAATTTCCTTAATGACTATTGGTACAAAAAAAAAAAATAAAATACTAGCAAGGAAATTACAGCAATATATCACAAAGATCACATACTATGACCATGTGAGATTTATACAAGAAACATAGGGCTGGTTCAGCATTATGAAAACTATCAGCATAATTGACCATCTCAACAACAAAAAGAACAGAAATCATATTACCTCAATAGATTTTGAAATAGCCTTTGACAAAATAGAACGCTCATTCCTATTTAACACACTAGAAAGCAAAGGAATAAATGGAACTTTCCTTAAAATCATAAGCAATATCTATCTAAAACTATCAGCAAGCATTTATTTTTTGTAATGGTATAAGCTTGAAACCTTCCCAATAAGGTCAGGACTGAAAGCAAGGACGTCCATTTTCAGCACTGTTATTCAATATTGTACTAGAAATGATAGGCATAGCAGTAAGGCAAGAAAAAGAAGTTGGAGGAATTAGAATAGGCAATGAGGAAACAAACTATCACCCTTTGCTCTATGATGTTATACTTAGAGAATTCTAAAGAACCAACTAAGAAACTAGTTGAAAACATAACTTTAGCAAAGCTGCAGGTTCTAAACTCACATAAAACATCAGCATTTCTATTTATTACCATCAAAGCCCAGCAGGAAGACATAGAAAGAGACATGCCATTTAAAATAACTGCAGACAATATAAAATACTTGGGACTTAACCTGCCAAGACAAACTCATGAACTACATGAAAACAGTTGCAAAACACTTACACAAAGAAATATCTAAATAATTGACAAAATATTCATTGCTCATGGGTAGACTGAGCCAATGTAACAAAACTGACAATCTATCTAAATTAATTTATTTGTTCAATGGCATACCAAACTACCAAAGTTTTATTTTTTCATTTATTTTTATTTTATTACCAAAGAATTATTTTTTATAGAGCTAGAAAAGTAATAACAGAATTCATCTGAAGAACAAAATGGTAACAATATCATGGGAATCAATTTTTTTAAATGTGAAGGAAGGTGACCTAGCATTTCACTAAGCGGTGATCATCAAAGTAATATAGTACTAGCTAAGAAATAGAGTGATAGATAAGTAGAATAGATTAGGTACACAATATAAAGTAGTAAATGACCATAGTAATCTAGTATTTGATAAAACTCAAAGATGTAAGCTTTTTGGACAAGACATCACTATTTAACAAAAATTGCTAGAAAAGCTAGAAAGCAGTTTTACAGAAATTAGGTATAAACCAGCATCTCACACTGTATACCAAGATAAGGTCAAAATGAATATATGATTTACACATAAAGGGTGATATGATGAGCAAATTAAAGGAGCATGGAAAAATTTAACTGTCATAGCTATGGTTAAGGGATGAATTTATACCCAATAAGAGATAGAAACAACCAGAGGAAGTAAAATAGACCATTTTAATTACGTGAACTTAAAAGGGGTTTGTATAAACAGAACCAATGCAAAACAAAACAAAACAAAATCAATTCAGCCAAGATTAGGAAGAAAGCAGGAGACTGGGGGGAAATTTTATAGCAAGTTTCTCTGATAAAGGCCTCATTTCTCAGATATATAGAGAACTGAACCAAAATATAAAAATAGGAGTTATTACCCAATTGATAAGTGATCAAAGAATATGAAGTTTTCCCAAGAAAAATCAAAGCTATTAATAGTCATATAAAAATGCTCTAAATCACTACTAATTAGAGAAATGCAAACTAAAACAACTCAGAAGCCATATCACTCCTGTCATACTGACTAACATTACAGAAAAGGAAAATGACAAATGTTGGAGGAGATATGGAAAAATTGGGACACTAATGCACTGTTGGTGGAGTTGTGAATTAGTCCAACCATTCTGGAGAACAATTTGGAACTATGACCAAAGGGCTATAAAACTATGCATACCCTTTGACCTAGCAATGCCACTATTAGGTCTATCTTCCAAAGAAATCAAAGAAAAAGGAAAAGGACCTATATGTGCAAAAATATTTATAGAAGCTCTTATTGTGGTAGCAAAGAATTGGAAAATGAGGGGATGTCCATCAATTGGGGAATGGCTGAACAAGTTGTAGTAGATGATTGTGAGGGAATAGTATTATGCTGTAAGAAATTATGATCAGGGTAGTTTCAGAAAAACCTGGGAAGACATATGAAATGATGCAAAGTGAAGTGAGCAGAACTGGGAGAAGATAGTACACAGTAACAGCAATATTGTAAAGATGATCAGCTGTGATGAATGACAGCTATAATAATCAAGACAATGATCCAACACAATTCTGAAGGTCTTACGATGTAAAATGCTGTCTACCTCCAAAGAGAGAACTGATGGAGTTTAGTGCAGATTAAAGCATTATTTTTCACTTTAATTTTCTTACTTTTTTGCAATATTGCTAATATGTAAATATGTTTTGTCTAATTAATATTACATTTCTTGCCTTCTCAATGAGTGAGGAAAGGACCAGAGGGAGAGGGAGAGTCTGGAACTTAATTTTTAAATGAATATTAAAAATAAATAAATGATAATTTGGAAAGAGAAATGGGAGTTGTGAGAGCAGAATTTATGTCCTCCATAGCAAAAAGGAGCATGAGGGAATTGAGGGGATTAAAACAGCAAGTGGTGATGGGAATTGAGTGAACTACACTGACTCCTTGTAACTCAATTCTGGAACTAGCTCAGTTTCCTTTCTGTTCAATTATGGGTCTAATCCAATTTCTGTCCTGTGAGAAAAATTCTTCAATTGTGGGAATTGAAAGAAAACCTTATTGTATTGTTTGAACCTAGCCCTGCATGATTGGGAAGCTGGACCATCTCTACCTGCTCTTTAAACATCCTTTATTAAGGACCTAGGTTATGATGACAAGAAACCCAGTCAGATCCGAAAATTGATACAAGGAGTTTTATAACAACTTCCATCTCAAGCAACCCATATGTCTTATCTGAAAACTGGCCCCATACTGATCAGTTGTTGTTTCCTTGTTCCTTTGATTGTTCACAGATACTTGGGGATAGTCTGACACCTCTTTTTCTGATTTCAGGGAATTTCACCTCTTCACTCCTTCCCAACTTGGAAAGTCCCTAATCTTTCCTCTAATTAGAAATGAGATTGCCACAGATATTGGTGCTTCCCTCTCTGGTGGCTGTGATTTGATGTTGGTGATAGTTGAACAGTTTGGAGGCCTGTCTGCTTGATCTGTTTGTTTCTCTGTTTTGGAACTTCTGTCTGTGTGCTCTGAAGTTCGGGGTGCTGACCTTTTTCCCCTGAAGTAGGTAATGTGTTTTTGGTTGATTGAGGTAAGCTTGTTAACCCTCCCCCCCCAAAAAAAGAAAAAGAAATGATATTGCCTAATGTTGTATCCTGGTTAATTGTTTCCTTTTAATTAATTGACCTTATTTAATTGTTTTAAATGTATAAATGTCTGTCTCTGTATTTGGAGTCCAGGGCCAAAGCTGAGGAAGTGACTGGTCCAGATTTAGGTAATTGGCATGCATTGCTTAATAAATTAATATGCTCAGGAATTCAGACCTTTGTTTCTTCAGTCATTTCATCTTTCACTTGCCACAAGTATAATAGAAAAATTGAATCACAAAGGTAAGCCTCACCAAAAAGACAAAAGAGAGAACAGATTGAGAATTCGACTACACAAAAGTCAAAGACAACCTAGAACAGAAACAAAACCCAATAACATTAAAAGAAAATATGTTCATTATGCAAGGAAAATATATAGATCTTAAAAACAGTATGCATTGAGACAATGTAAAAATCATGTTTTCCAGAACATGAAAAGGAGGCTTCCATTGATGAATGGGTGAAATGAGATAGTCAGTGAAGGGAGATGAGGGTCTTACACTGAATGAGACCTACAGGATTTGGTTCTTGAAAAGTCTACTCGTCTTGCAAGTGGGGGAATTTGGAACCGTTGGGGGCAACTGACACCTGCAGGAATGGGAGAGCATGGATGCAGGGAGGAGATTTCTAGGCAAATGTAGGGGGAAAGATTAATAAGAAAGGATATAAATCAGTAATGGGACGGTGTCCTCTCTAACACCTGCAATGATTGGCATTGTTATGGGAGCAAGACACAATAGAAAAAGGGAATCCATGAAGTCCTACAAGGCAGTGGCAGAAAGCCCCTAAAGGGAAGAGCCTAGAATGGATATCTTAAAAACTTTACACTAAAAGTACAGAAAAGAGAGAGAGACCAAATAATAAAAGGGGTCATGAATCAGAGAATGAGGGTCTATAGTAAATTGAAAGAGAAGATGGATAATGAAGAGAGAAAATTCTTTTTTTGTAAAGGAGCACAAAAATGAAATAAAAAAAAAATTAATGAATAGAATGAGCCAAAAGGGATGAGAAGGGGAATCTACTTGACTGAGAGGGAAAAAGAGGGAAAGTAAATAAATATATATCTAGATAAAATCAGGAGATTTTTGAAAAAGGAACTAATAAACAAAACCCTAAAGGGAAAGAGGTAACAAACAAGAAGATAGGATGGAGGGAAGGAAGCAAAGAAAGTCATTGGAAACAAGGACACCTTAAACTTCTAGTAACATTAAATGTGAATGAATTAAATAATCCAATAAAATGAAAAAAGTAACACATTGCATAAGAAAACAAAAGCCTACAATCTGTTGCTTATAAGAAACACATTTTTAAAACAGGCATATACAAAATAAAACTGAGGGGATAGGAAAAAATCGCTATGTATCAAGTGAATCAAAAAAAAGCAAGCCTTGCCATAATACTATCAGACAAAGCAAAAACAAATATTCAAAACATTAAAAAAAGATAAACAAGGAAACTATATTATACCAAAAGAAACCATAAACAACAAATTGATATCAGTAATAAGCTTATGCACTCCAAGTGCCTTAGCATCCAAATTTATAAAAGAAACATTATCTGAGGTTTAAGAAAATATAGATAGTAACACAATAGTGGCAGGAGATGTCAATATCTCTCTATCAGTTTTGGATAAGTCTAACAGAAAGATAAACAAAAGGGAAAATATGTGGGGTGGCTGGGTGGCTCAGTGAATAGAGCACCAGCCCTGGAGTCAGGAGGACCTGAGTTCAAATTTGGCCTCAGACACTTGACACACTTACTAGCCAGGGGACTTTGGACAAGTCTCAATCCCACTTGCCCTCCAAAAAGCGAAAAAAAAAAAAAAAAAAAGGAAAAATATGTAACTGAACAAATTTCTGGAGAAATTAGAGTTTAAAAGACCCAAGGCATCTCCTAAATGGGAGAGCAAAGTAATATACATATTTCTTTCCACCACATGAAACTGTTACAAAAATTAACCATTTACTAGGTCACAGAAGCATTGTAAATAAATATTTTAAAAGGCAAATATCATTAGTATATCCTTTGTATAGCACAATGTGATAAAATAGAAATTGGTTCAGGGACCACAAAGAAAAAAATATAGAGTCAATTGGAGAACAATGAAATCTTAAATAATGAATGAGTCAAAGAGCAAATCATAGAAACAATCAATAACTATATAAAAGAAAAGTATAGCAATGAAACAAGATACAAAAATTTATGGGATGTTACTAATGCATTCCTCAGGGGGGGAAATCATATCCTTATAATCTTACTTTAATAAAATAGAAAAGGAGAGGGTTCATGAAATGAATATACATTTTTAAATTATAAATCCAACAAATAAATGTAAAATAAGCACAATAGGGGAGACATTAAAAACTAGAGGTGAAATAGGTAAATTGTAAATTAAAAAACACAGACATAATAAATAAAACTAAAAGCTGATTCTTTGAAAAGACTCACAGAAATGATAAACCATTAGCTAATCTAATTAAAAAGAAGACAACAGAAAATAAAATCAATAAAACAATAAATAAGCAAGGTGAGATTGTAGCAAAACTAGAAGAAATAAAAAAATAATCAGAGTATATTGTTCAGTTACATACTAACAAAACTGAGAATGCAAAATAAATAGAGAAATATGTTTGAAAATATAAAATACCCAAAAGATCAAAAGACCAGATAGAGATATTAAATAACCTGATCTCAGGAAAGGATGTAGCTCTAGCTGTAAAAGAAGTATGAAAAGATTATTCTAATAAATTTACAGGAGAATTCTATCAAACTCTTAAAGAACAATTATGATAATTCTTCACAAAATATTCTCAAAAATTGAGAAAGGACCCTACCAGAATCCTTTTATAAGACAAATGTAGTCCTAATACCTAAACTAGGGGAAAATTAAACATAAAAAGAACACTATGGGGCAATATAATTAATGAATATTGACTCAAAATTTAAACAAAATCCTATTAGACTACAGGAATTTATCCAACAAATTGTTCACCAGGGATTCAAAGAAAATTAGAAAACATTAGAAAAACAACATTAGAACATTAGAAAAACATTAGAAAAACAAATCAATAGAATTAATCATATTAAAAATCTAAAACATCAAAAACCAC
This sequence comes from Gymnobelideus leadbeateri, assembly GCA_011680675.1. NCBI lineage: Eukaryota > Metazoa > Chordata > Mammalia > Diprotodontia > Petauridae > Gymnobelideus > Gymnobelideus leadbeateri. The sequence continues at coordinate 184,870 of WOXC01006279.1, read as the reverse complement.
ATGATCATCTCAATAGATGCAGAAAAATTATTTGACAAAGTACAGCACATTTTTATGCTGAAAACCCTATAAAGGGTAAACACAGAGGGACTTTTTTTTAATATGAAGAACATTTAAAGCAAGTATCATATGCAATGAGAATATACTAGGACCTTTTCCAAAAAATATGGGAGTGAAACAAGGATGCCCACTCTTCCCACTATTATTTTATATACTTCAGGAAATATTAGCAATAGCAATAAAACAAGAGAAAGGAATTAAAGGAATAAAGACAGGTAAAGAGGAGGTAAAATGTTCCCTGTTTGCTGATAGTATGATAGTTTATTTGGAAAACCCCAGTAAATCAACAAAAATATTAATATTTTGCTTCAGCAAAGTTATGAGCTACAAAGTAAATCCTCAAAAGTCAGCAGCATTTCTATATGATAACAGCAAAGCACAGGAAGCAATAATAGACAAGAAAATCCCATTTCAAACAGTTTCAAAAATGCATAAGCTATCTGAGGATCGACCTCCCAAAGCACACACATACAAAAAAACTTGTATAGCTTCAATTACAAAGCATTCCTTAAAGAAATAAAGAACAACCTAAATAGCTGAAGGAATATTCAGTGCTCATTGCTAGGTTGTACCAATGTAATAAACATGACAATATTGCTAAAATTAATTTATACTTTTAACAATATACCAATCACATTACCAAGGATATACTTTATGGAAATTGATAAAATAATAAGAAAATTTATTTGGAAAAACAAAAGATCTAGACTATCAATGGAAATAATGCCATTTTTTTTTTTTTGCTTTTTGGAGGGGGGAGGCAGGGCAATTGGGGTTAAGTGACTTGCCCAAGGTCACACAGCTAGTAAGTGTTGTGTCTGAGGCCAGATTTGAACTTAGGTCCTCCTGACTCCTGGGCCAGTGCTCTATTCACTGTGCCACCTAGTCACCTCAATCAATGGAAATAATGAAAAGAAGTAAGAACAAAGGTGGAATAGCACCCTCAAACTTCAAACTATATTATAAAGCAGCAGTCATCAAAACCATCTGGCATTGGTTAAAGAACGGTGAAATAGATCAATGGAATAGAATAGACAAGGGAGATTCAGAAACAATAGACCTCAGTAACCCAATATTTAGTTAAGTGGAAAACATAAATTACCTTTGGAAAAAAACTCCCTATTGGATAAAAACTGCTGGGAAAACTGAAAAGCAGTTTGGCAGAAATTAGGCTTAGACCAGCAACTTATACAACATTCTTTAATACATTCTAAATAGATATTTGACTTTAATATTAAAAATCATACTATAAAAAATTAGAGGAGAAAAAATTATATACTTCTTACAGCTATGGGTAGGAGATCACGGCAATTACAAAGCACAAAATATTTAACTTTGACCACTTGAAACTGAAAAATTTCTGCACACACAATGATGCTTCTAGGATAAGAAGACAAATGATTGAATGGGGAAAAAAATCTTTGTCACATTTTTAAGGGTTTGGAATCTAGATATGTGTGTATACGTATACATCTGTATGCATGTATACACACATACAGATACATAGATATACATATGCCAATATATATACACACATATATGTATATGTGTTTATGTATGTGTGTATATATATATGTATATGACCAATAGTTATTCCCTATAGTCAAAGGATATGAACAAATAGTTCTCAAAAGAACTGAAAAGTATTCACGACCACATAAAAAAGGGCCCCAAATCACTAGTAATAAGAGAAATGCAAATAAAAAACCCTGAGGCTTTGTCTCACACCCTGCAAATTTGCAAAAAAATCACCTCAAAATGGCAATGATCAATGTTTCAGGATTGTGGAAAGATAAGCACACTAATACATTATTGTGGAGCTGTGAAATGGTATATCCATTTTGGAAAGCAATTTGGAATTATGCAAATAAAGTGGCTAAAATGTCCATACTCTTTGAACCAGAGACTCCATTACTGGACTTGTACCCCAAGGAAGCCATTGATAAGAAGTTCCCATATACTCCAAAATATTCGTAGCAGCACTTTTTGTGATAGCTTAGAACTGGAAACAAAGTAGATGCCCATCATTTGGGGAAGGGCTAAACAAACTGTGGTACATGAATGTAATGGAATATTACTGTGCTATAAGAAATTATGTTTGTGTAATGCATATAGAGAAGCATGGAAAGATCTACCAATGCAAAGTAAGCATTCAAGAAAACAGCATACACATTAACTAAAACAAGGTAAATGGAAAGAATAATGATATACCAAAAAATCTAAAGTAAATAAAACAATTACAAAGAGCAAGTGGTACTGGAATGAAGAGTTGTAAGAAGACACACCTAACCTGGAGATGAGAGGTCCATAGGCATTACACATTGAACATGTTTTTGGACTCATTTAATATATCGATCAATTATGCTGACTTTTTTCCTTTCTAAAAAATACTACTTGTTATATGGAATGGCTTTCTGGAAGGGGGAGGGAGAGAGATACCATGGTAATGTAAGAAACATAAATGGCTCGTGGGCTGAATCTTAAAGGATTTTAAAGATTCTGAGAAGTAGAGGCAAAGAGAGAGTGTATTCAAGGCATGAGGGAATAGCCTATGCAAAATACAAAAGAGGGAGATGGCCATAGAAAGTAAAACATTGAGAAGAAAATATGGCAGAGCTGAAAGATGCCTATTCTAGTGTCCTGCTATGAGGAGGGCATTTTAAAAGAACTTCACAATGCTTTATGAAGAGGATAGCAATGTGACCAGGCAGATCTCAAAGGAATAAATTCAAGCTATCAACAACCACGTGAAAAATGCTCCATGGAAAAATGTAGAATTTAAAAACTTTGAGCTTCTATCTCATGCCCATCAAACTGGAAAAAAGAAGAGGGAAGAAGAAGAAGGAGGAGGAGGAGGAGGAGGAGGAGAAGGAGAAGGAGGAGGAAGAGGAGGAGAAGATCATCATCATCATCATCATCATCATGACAATTTCTCCAGGAAGACAAGTACACTAATTCACTGTGGTGGAGCCATTAAGCCATGTTGGAACCCTTTTGGAAAGTAATTTGGAGCAAAATAACTAAATTAGGATTGATTTTTTACTCAGAAATAGCACTAGTAGACCTGTACCACAAAGAGATTGAAGACAGGGGGGAAAAACATATATGTTAAAAAATATTTGTTGCAGCAAAGAATTGGAAGTTAAGGGATACCCACAGATTGGGGAATAGTTGAACAAATTATGTCATATGAATATAATGGAATATTATTTAATCATAAATATTATGAAAGGAATGGTTTCAGGGAAATTTGGGAATTCATATATGAACTGATGCACAGTGAAGTGAGCAGAACCAGGTAAACTATCTACACAATATCAGCAATACTGTAAGGGAAAACAACTCTGAAAGACAATATATTCGATCAATGAAATGGTCAACCATGTTTCCAGAGGGCTGATGAAGTATACTAGCCACCTTCTTACACAGAGAAAGATGATGGTCTTAGGTTTCAGAATGAAACATGCATTTTTGGACACAATTTTGGAATTGTTTAGCTTGACTATGAGTATTTATTTCAAAGGCTTCACTTTTCCTTTGTTTCAAATGCTGTGCTAGGGGGATATTGTTAGAGGATAGAGGGGGGAATTGTAATCATATTATCCACCCCAAAAAAGAAGAAAAGAAAAAATAGGGTCATTGAAACTCTTATTTAATGCACAGAAGCTAACAGAAAGAAACTCAGAAAGAAACACAAAAAAGGAAATTTTCATGTAACATATTGAATTTACTACATACTTTAAAATAAAAGCAAGCTGTGCATAATAGGAATTCACAGCTAAAGATACAATCCTTATTATCTGCTCTGCTTTTTATGTAGAAATGTTCATTTTATTTTGCGACTAAGTTCCAAATAATTTTTAAAAGAAAAGGTGCAGAGGCTAAATGTTAAATTTAGAGGACAGTAGTTAGTCCAGTTTGGCTAGAATGTAGAATATATGATGTAGAGAAATATGAAATCAATCAGGAAAGGTAGGGATAGGTAAGCAGACTTGTAAAGGAAAGGCAATATGATACAGTGAAAATTTGCACATTGAATTTGGAGTCAGAACATCTAGATTCAAATTTGGATTCTACTGATTATCTATTTGATTGTGGGCAAGCCACTTAACTATTTGTTCCCCATACGTTTAAAATGTTAACTATTGTTTTTCCCCCTTTGGTGTCCTGGATATTTTAGGAATTATAAAGAAGGGGAAATGTGGGACTGGGATGACTTTAAATCATGTAACATAAATAGTATGCCTGAAACCATTCTAGTGTCCTGCTATGAATAGGGCATTTTAAAAGAAAATCACAATGCTTTTTGAAGAGGATAGTGAAGAGAAACCCTGGACATCTGTGGGAGAAGATAAAAAAAAATGGCATCTGACCAATAGCCCTGTAATGATCAGCCTTTGAGCTATCCAGAAGTAGCATCACCATACTAAAGGCTAGGATAAAACTATAGATCTCATGAAGGCACTGGTAGCAGTCAGTAAAGGAGCAGCTTGATGGTGGGAAGAGAATGTGTTGAGCCAAGAAAGAGACCATCCACTGACTCTCTTTGAGACTGAAATGCTTGTGAAGCATAAAGGAATTGATCAAGATACTCTTGATCAATTGATTTTCTCTGGACCAGTTAATGAAATACCGGAAGGCAATGGGCAGGTAACAGAGTAAATGAAGTATTAAGGTCCTCAGCAAAGTACAGAGAAGTAGCTATACTCTGTTATTCCTTTATTAGATATGAAGTGGATATGTAGAGAGGCTGAGCAATGAGAGCTTTATAAGTTATTATTTTAGCTCTTTCCATTCCTATATATAAAACCCAGACATGCACTGAGAGAAACCAAGGATAGCAAAACTAAAATTTCACACATTTACCAGGAGTGACTTAGTGCAGTTCAAGCTTTGAACAATATCATGATCAGATATAGCAAACAACAGGGGTAGCTGTTTCATTCACTCATGCCTAGTGAGTGGGTTGGAACAGTGGTTCTAAGCACTGTGGTTGAACCTAGAGCACTTCATGGTGGCTCACTCAGATATAACTGCCTGAGCTATACCATACCTCCTAGTGCTATTAACTGATAAGACACCAGACCTGACTGTGTCAAAGTAGAGCAAAATGTTTCATCTAAAATGAAGGATTTGGACTAGATATCCAGTTTCCTTGTAGCTCACTCCTTTCTGTCTCTATTTCTGTCTTGGTGTGTGTGTGTGTGTGTGTGTCTGTGTCTGTGTCTGTGTGTGTCTGTGTGTTTGTGTGTGTCTGTGTCTATTTCTCTCTCTTGATTTCTCTCTCTTGATATAGCTATATGATTTAATGACCTTATAAATGAAGTATGTTATAAAAGAAATGCATAATCAAAAAGAAAATGAACTTAGTGTGATGTAATACCTCCCTGTAATCCCTTCTACTGGGGAGGCTGACTGGTGGATTGCTTGAGTTAAAGAATTCTGAGCTACAGCGAATTAATCTTATTGGATAATCTCACTAATTTCAGCATCAATATGGAAAGAACATGGGAGCAGGGGGCCACCAGGTTACATAAGGAAGGGAAAACTAGTCAAGAATGGGAGGTCAAAGCTCAGTAGTGGGGCCAGGCCCATGAGTAGCCCCTACTAGCCTCACAGTAACATTGTGAGCATTATATTCAAGCTACATTTTCAGCCTAGGGAAGACTTAGTCAGAAAAAAAAGAGTGACAGGGAGGAGAAAGGGGGCCAAGGGGATAGCATGTACCTGGAAGGTTAAACCACTGCCACCATCTTGACCAATACCCTGTGCCCAAAAGCCCCAAGAAGAGCAGTGCTCCTCAGTCCCCTGACCCTGCCTCCAGCATGGCCCCTGCAGTCAACATTTAGAGTAGCAACTCCTGTGGACAGAGAGTCTAATATAACTCCCACCTCCTACTCCCACTATCAGCTTCAGACTAACTGCAGCCTATAGACAGGTAATAGCAGTATCTCTTAGACCACAAACATTTTTGAAAAAGAAAGTATACTGGGCACATGTCAAGAGTGATGGATAACCTTTGCAAAGTCAATGTGATCCATTACTATCTTTGTAAAGTAGAAAGAAAGCAAAGAAGGCCCCTTACACATTGAGCAGACTTCCTGTGGCCATCTTGTGGAAAAACATGGACAAGAATCTCATGATGCTGGCAAGCATGGATTGTGATCTGTATTACTGGAGCATCCACATTAATGAAATAATAGATCCATTCCTGTGTTTGAGAGTGTATACATTTGTGTATCAATACCTTGTGTAGCCTTTATTCTTCCCTAGAACCTAGCACAGTGCTCTGCATCTGCAGGCTGATTAATATGCATTTGTTTAGTAAATAAGTGGATGAATAACTATGAATTAATTCAGGACAACCCATCTCATGATCCTTTGGATCAGAGGAAGGCAAATTAAAGCAATAGCAATAACTGTCTTCATTCCCAGGAACAACCTGGAAATAAGGGATAGTAAAAGGAGTCAATGAGAAAGACAGGGAGAGTCAGCAAACACACTAACTGAGATGATTAATAGCTTCAGTCAAATAGAAGGATACAAAATAAATACATAAAATCATTGGCATTTCTTTATAGCAATAAGAACAATGAAGGAGGAAATGATAGAAAAACCCCTTTCAAAATAAATACGTGACACATTCAAATATCTGGGAGTCAACATACCAAGACACTCTTAAGACAAAGATAATAGAATTCTGAAAATGCTCTTTATAGAAATAAATGGAGATTAAATAATTGGAGGAATTTTCATTGCTCATTTTGGGCCATACTGTTAAGTAAAATGACCATTTAAATCTGGAAAAACTTACATGAACTTATACAAAGTGAAATGAGTAGAACCAGGAGAACATTATATATAATAACAGCAATATTGTATGATGATCAACTATTAGCTATTCTCAGTAATACAATGATCCAAGACAGTTCTGAAGGACTTATGGTGAAAATTATATCCATCTTCAGAGAATGCTTATGATGGAGGCTTAATACAGATTGAGGCATACTTTTTTCTTTACTTTTAAAAATTTTTCCTGGGTCTTTAGTCTATGTTTTCTTTAAAAACATGCCTAACATGGAAGCATGTTTTGTATGACTGCACATGTATAACCTATACTAAATTGCTTGCTTTCTCAATGAGGTGGGGAAGGGGAAGAATCTCCTGACTGAGAGGTGATGGACTTATAATAGAGACTAAGGCATACATTTTTGGACACAGACAATGTGGGAATTTGTTTTGCATGACTATGAATATTTATAAGAGTTTTATATTTTCCCCATGGGTGAGATGGGAAGTAGAGAAAATAAATGCTTACTAATTGTTTTTTTGAAAATTTAATTAAATGAAAGGATTGAACTAGATGCCCTCTAAAGTCCCTTCCAGCTCTAAATATATGATCCTGTGAGAGAGGCAAACATTGTGCTAAATATTGGGGAATGCACAAAGATAAATAAGAAATATTCCTTATCCTCATGAAGTTTATAGTCTGGTAGGGAAAACAAGGAACAATTTAACATGCAATTCAGTTTGATAGACATTTACTAAGCACTTACAAAGCTTAAGATATTGTGCTAGATAATGTGGATATAAAGATGAAAAATGACACATTCGCTGCCCTCAAGGACTTTACCATCTAATGGGGGAAGAGAGCTATGACATGTACACAGTAAAAAATTAAATCTGTGTCACTTTCTTGTGCACAAATTATTATAGCTGTTGCACAACTCCCAGGCTCTGTGCTTCCCACAATCCCTTGCCCAAGGCCTCCTGCTTTCCATTGTATGGTGGAAAGCTGGCTTCTCAATCAGTCCAGAGTCATTAGTTTTCCACTTATGTGACTCTATCTTTTGAAGAAAGCACAATGTAATTATGAGTGTCATTCTGGTATATCAAGAAGAGCCCTCAACTTAGAGGCAAAAGACTTGGGTTTGACATGAGATTGGGATAATGGAAAAATCTAGGAGAGAATCAGAACCATAGATCGTTCCTGTGCAGGTAATATGCTATAAGGAATCAGAGAAATAAATCATTTTCACTTGGAGATTCTCAGAGAGGTGAGCCTTTAATAGAGGGACTTTAATAGATGGGGGGATATTTATTTCAAGCATGTGGGATGGTGTGAGTAAAGGCACAGAGAAGGCAGACAGAAAGATAAGAACAGGAAATGAATAGTGATCCAGTTTAGCTGGATGGCCATCAAGGAGTACCTGGCACAAGGGCATCTTGTGCTTGGATTTGAAATCAGGCAGAGTAATAGATGCAGAGTGGAATGAGCCAAAATATTCAGTTTCAGTTTTCTATAAAGGAAGGCGTTAGAAGAAATTTGGTACTCCACATTCTAGCCCTCTAGTCAGAGGGGAGGGAAGGCTTAGAGAGGTGATGTCAGAGGTTTGAGTTAGTAGCTTGGTGATAAAATTAAAGATAAGCTTTACCTGGAAAGGGCATCTTATACCATGGAGTTGAAACCAAGCAGAGAAGCAGATGCAGAGTAGAGCAGGACTTTCACTTTTATCTCTGTATTCCCAGTGTTTAGCACATAGTAGGCACTTAATAAATGCTTATTTGTTGAGTAATTGATAGTTCAGGAAGAGTTGATAAGAGCCTGAGCTAGGATATTTGTGTGAGTGAAGAGAAGGGTATGGATGAGCGATGTTGTGGCAATGGGATGGGAGAATGAAGAGCACAAATATGTAAGTAGTTATAATACATGGTGCTGCATTACAAATTCATTATAGAAGGGCAAAGTTCTCTGTGAGGTATAAGAAGGGAAAATTCATTTCCATGGGATGGGGGTTGGGACCAGAGGAGGCTTCCTGGAGGAGGGACCATTGAAGCTAAATATATGCCCTTCCATTCTGCTGACTTGTTTCTCTGACAAACTGGTCATCAGTACAGTCTGAGATGAAGACTTTAGAAGAGTCTCCCCCATTCTCTGTAAGGGTAGGCATATGTGATCAGATTATGGAGTGGGGGGAGGGGTGGTGTGGGAAAAGTGTGTACCACCTCCTATTCACAGTCCTACTAGTTAGTGCACAGTGCACTAGTTGCTAGGGCAACAATGGATCTCTCTCTCTCTCTCTCTCTCTCTCTCTCTCTCTCTCTCTCTCTCTCTCTCTCTCTCTCAACAGTTATAAATAGACATAACAAACCTGTGTCGCTTTCTTGTGCACAAATTACTGTAGCTGCTGCACAGCTCCCAGGCTCTGTGCTTCCCACAATCCCTTGCCCAAGCTCTCCTGCTTTTCATTGTATGGTGGAAAGCTGGCTTCTCAATAAGTCCAGAGTCATTAGTTTTCCTCTTATGTGACTCTACCTTTTGAATAAAGGACAATGTAATTATGAGAGTGTCACTCTGGTATATCAAGAAGAGCCCTCAACTTAGAGGCAAAAGACTTGGGTTAGAAATACAAGCCTGCTACTAAGTCACTTCTCTTTGGGCATCAGCTTCCCGTTCTATAAAATTAGAGTGTTGGACCAGATGATCTCTAAGGTGCTTTCCAATTCTAATGTTCTTTGTTCTAACATTCTGCATACAATACTCAAATATTCTCTGTTCCATGTTTAAACATTCTGTATCCCTTTGGACACCTTCTAGATCTAATATTCTATAATCTCTGATTCTCTGACATACCAACTCCCTGAGCTTTCTCATGTGTAAAATTAAAGGATTGGTATAAATGATCTCCAATGCACCTTCCAGTTCAGATCGGTGATCCTAAGTCACATCTGTTCATTTGGCTTCAAGCTCTTTCTCTCTCTCTCTCTCTCTCTCTCTCTCTCTCTCTCTCTCTCTCTCTCTCACACACACACACACACACACACACACACACACACACACACACAGGATTACTGTGAGAGGAACATTGCATAAATGTTAAAGCACTATAGAAATGAAAATGATGAAGATGATGATCATTATGTAATAGTTTTGTGACCTAAGGGAAGTAACATCTCTCTTGACTTTCCCTATCTGTGAAATTGGAATTATATAATCCACTTTTCCTATTTCACAAAACATGGGGAAAAGATTTTAGAAAGTTAAATGAACTATACATAGGTATAACAGAGGACCGGCCAGAATGGGTTCAATTCTGGGACCTTGTACAGGGAACCCATGTGAATGTTTGGTGAGCCTGCTTCTGGAAGTCTACAAGTATGAGAATGACTCTCTGAGTTCTGGAGAGCCAGTGGGAGGGAAGTATCCTTTTTTCCCCGCTGCATTGCCTTCCCCCCACCCCCATGGGTCTATGAAATTGTGGCCTCTTGGGCCAACATGTGACTTGGATGGGAACACCTCCCTCTTGTGTCTTTTTTCCCTTTGATGAAGGAACTTGTATGACTTCACAAGGTTAGGGAAGCAGAGGTTCCTGTGATGGAAATCCTTGGCATACTATAGCAACTGAGCCCATAGAGGAAAGATTTACAGGAGCAAGTCCAGCTATGGCTCAATAACAGCATACAAAGATGTTATGTCCTACAAAACAATGGAGTGCCAAATTCTGAAGTGAACTTGGTGGGATAAATGCTTTGCAACAACATCTTTATATCTGAGCCTATCCTCCCCAGGAGTGTGTACTCCCAAACTGGGTGAATATTTTGTATTTTGTTTTTTGATATATCTTTTCAATAAATATGCCTTTGCAAAATGAAATTGATACTAATTAGCTAACCAATATTGGGACAGTAAACATTGGTGATACTACTGGGCAGAACACACCAGAATGGGGGCTAATTCTGATAGTATTAGAAAGACCCCTTAAGGCTTTACTTAGAACCCTGATAGGGAAATCTAGTTGCCCTCTGGGAATCCAACTAACCAGTGCAATTGCTTATGGGATATACTTGCAAAGGGAATAAAAGTGAGAAACTAATGCCCAGTCCCCCATCAGCTGCCCCCACATAGCACTAGATATGACTGAGGGCACCTTACTTTGCAGCATGCCTTGTAGCTTCATTAAATAGTAATGTTAACTAGCATTCCCATGGTATTTTGCAATCTACAAAACACTTCACATCTGTTATTTCACAACACTGAGGTGAATAAAGCACACAATATTTTTATTGCCCTTTCTAGCTCTAGATTTTTGATCCAATCATATCCAGTTTACAAATAGTAAAACGAGGCAGAGAAGATCTGCTATAAATATTTTTGTACAAATATTTTCCCTTTAATCTCTTTGGGCTATACTTTGGGATATATAGTAGAGGTATTGCTGGATCAAAGGATATGCACAGTTTTCTAGCATTTATAGCAAATATTGCTTCAAATTATTCTCCAGAATGGTTGGATTAGTTCACAATTCCAACAGTAGTGTATTAGTGTACCAATTTTTCCACATCCTCTCCAGTATTTGTCATTTTCCTTTTCTGTCATATTAACCAATCAGACAGGTATGAGGTGGTATCTCAAAGTTGTTTTAATTTGCATTTCTCTAATTAGTAGTGATTTAGAGCATTTTTTCATGTGACTATTGGCTTTGATGGCTTTGATTTTTTCTTCTGAAAACTGTTCATACTCTTTGACCATTTATCAACTGGGAAATGGGTCTTATTTTTATAAATTTCACTCAATTCCATATATATATATTTAGAAATGAGGGTTTTATCAGAGAAACTTGCCATAAATCCCCTCCTCCATCCTAGTTTCTTGTTTTTCTTCTAATTTGGGGATACATTAGTTTGGTTTTTGCAGAAGCTTTTTTTCAAATTTCATGTAATCAGAATTATTTATTTTACTTTCTGTGATCCTCTCTATCTCTTGTTTAGTCAAAATTTCTTCCCTTATCCATAGATCTAGCATAGATCTTTTTCCATATTTCCCTAATTTACTTATAATACCACCCTTTATGTTTAAAACATTTATCCATTTTAACCTTATATTGATTTATGATGTGAAATGTTGGTGTACGCCTAGTTTTTGCCAAACTGCTTTCCAGTTTTCCCAGAAATTTTTGTCAAATGTTAAATTCTTATCCTCAAAAGCTTAGATCTATGAGTTTATCAAACACTGGGTTACTATGGTCATTTACTACTATATATTGCGTACCTAATCTATTCCATTGATCCACTCCTTTATTTCTTAGCCAGTACCAGATTGCTTTCCACTTTGGAATATAGTCTGAAATCTGGAACTGCTAGGCTGCCTTCCTTCACATTTTGTCCCACTGATTCCCTTGATATTCTTGATCATTTGTTCTTCCAGGTGAATTTTGTTGTTCTGTCTAGCTCTGTAAAGTAATTCTTTGGTAGTTTGATCAGTATAGCATTGAATAAATAAATTAACTTAGGTAGAATTATTAGCTCAGCCTACTCATGAGCAACTAATATTTCTCCAATTATTCCTATCTCTCATTATTTGTGTGAAATAGTTTGTAATTATGTTCATATAATCCCTGGGTTTATCTTAACAAGTAGATTCCCAGATTTTTACATTGCCCGCAGCCATTTTTTTCCAAATGCTTTATTAACTTCTGTTTTACATCATTCATTTCCGCCAGATTTTGAGTTACAATCATTTTCCCCCCATTATTCCCCTACCCAACCTCCCAGAATAGCAGTCCCACAAGATATCGCTTCCTCCAATCTGCTCTCTCCTATACCTTCTCCCATACCCCCATCGACTTTTCCATTAGAGGAAGATGAATCTTTGTGTCCCAATGACTGCACATCTTATCTCCCAATTATAGGCAAAAAGAGTATTAATAATAGTATTTATATATATATTTGAAACATTTAATGTTACGACCTCGAATTTCAGATCCATTTCCTTCCTCCCTTGTCACCCATTCCTTCTTGGGAGATAAGTAATTCAGTATATGTTGTACATGTCTAGGTATGCAAAACATTATCATAGTAGATATATTGTACAAGGCTGGTTATAATTCCCTCCCACTCATCCCACCCCCCACCTGGTCCATTCCCTACATGATCCTGTCCCTCTTCTATAGTGGGTACTTCCAACCGCCCCTCACCCCAAGGATGCCCTCCCATCTATCATCCCTCCTCTCATCCCCCTTCCCCCTATCCTGCTGCAGGTTGAGATATCCCATTTAGTATGTATGTCATTTTTCTCCCTGAACCAAATTCAATGTGAATGTGGTTTTGCCTTTTTAGCCTTCCTTATTCTCCCCCTCCTTTGCACCCACTTCCCCTACATGAGATAGTTTACCCTATCATGTCTCTCCCCATCTCCTCTGCCACTTTCCTCTCTCACCTCATAATTTCATCCCTTGAGTACTCTCCCTTCCCAACAAAATCAACCTATGCCCTCTATCCATATATAACTGTAACCATATACACACACATTCACATATGTATTCGTATGACCACACCCCTTCTTCCATTATTTTCATAGTGAGAAAGATATCATCAGTCACAGATATTGCTTTTCCATATAGGAATGTAAATAGTTCAACTTTGATAAGTTCCTTTTGATTTATTTTCACTGATTACCTTCTCAGGCATCTCTTGCTTCTTGTGTCTGGATGTCAAATTTTCTATTCAATTCTGGTTTTTTCTCAAGAATGCTTGAAAGTCCTCTATTCCACTGAATGACCATATTTTCCCTGAAACAAAATACTCAGTTTTGCTGGGTAGGTGACCCTTGGGTTCATTCCCAGTTCTTTTGCCCTCTGGAATATCATATTCCATGCCCTTCGATCCCTCAGTGTAGAAGCTGCCGGGTCCTGGGCTATTCTGATTGTGTTTCCAAAATATTGAAATTGTTTCTTCCTGGCTGCTTGTAGTATTTTCTCCTTGATCTGGGGATTCTGGAACCTGGCTATAATATTCCTGGGAGTTTTCTTTTTGGGATCTTTTCAGGAGGTGATCTGTGGATTCTTTCAACCTCTATTTTGCCCTCTGATCTAAAACATCAGGGCAGTTTTCCTTGAGAATTTCTTGAAGGGTGATTTCTAGGTTCTTTCTTTGATCATGGCTTTCAGGTAGTCCAATAATTTTTAAATTGTCTCTCCTGGATCTATTTTCCAGGTCAGTGGTTTTTCCCATGAGATATTTCACATTGCCTTGTAATCTTTCGTTTGTTTGGATCTGCTTAACAGCATCTTGATTTCTCATAAAGTCATTAGCTTCCATTTGCTCCAGTCTAACTCTGAAGGAATGAATCTCCTCAGTGAACTTTGAGATTCTTTTTCCATCTGGCAAATTCGACTTTTTAAGGCATTCTTCTCCTCATTGCCCTTTGGGCCTCCTTTGCCATTTGAGTTAGTCTATTTTTTTAAGGTGTTGTTTTCCTCAGTCAGGCTGTTGACCCTCATTTCATACTTTTCCTGCATCCTTCTCATTTCTCTTTCCAATTTTTCCTCCACTCTCTTATTTGATTTTTAAAGTCCTTCTTAAGGTCCTCTATGGCCTGCAACCCGCTCATGTTTTCCCCTGGGGCTTTTGGAGCAGGACTTCTGACCTCACAGTCCTTTTCCCACTCTATGCCCCAAAATAGGAGTCTAGGGTTGCATTTTTCTGTTTCCTTTGCCTTGGCATGTTGCCACTTGATTGCTTGACTTTGGGGCTTGTTGCCACACTATGGCTTTAAGGCCAGCTAGAGGAATTTTCGTCCTGAACGTGTGGGGGGCAACTTCCGTTTCTGGCAAGTTGTAAACCCACCCACAACTTCCACCCTAGATCACAATCCAGATCCAGGGAGGTTAAAGCAAGAGCGATTACCCCCAAGACTGATCGCTGGATCTCCCCACGATTTGTAGGCTGGGAGCCGGAAATGCCTCTGAAAACTACAAAATGGCGTGTCTCCTCAGCGGCTTCTAGCCCCCAGGGGAGGGAGCTGACGCATTCCCTAATACCAGTCCCAAAGTCCATAGGACACCAACCTCTTACTTTGTCCTAGGCATGTCTATGTTGATAATTCTGGAGTCGCCACTGCTCCTGGTGTTCTGGGGTTCCTCCAGCTGGCTGCTGGCCCTGCTGCCCTGGGGCTAAAACCTCGGCTCACGCGGACCTGGGCTCGGCTCCGCTCCTGCTCGGTGCCGGCTCCCAGACTGCTGCACTGGTCCTTCCTGCAGGGCTGCTGGGCTGTCCTCAGCGGGAGGTTAGCTTCTCTGTGTCATTCTGTGGGTGCTGGGGCTCCAGAAGTTGTTCAGAGTCCTTTTTTACATAGTTTGTGGGGAATCTGGGGGCAGAGAGGCTTGGATGAGCTGTTTCTACTCCGCCATCTTGGCTCCCCGCAGCTATTTTTATATGGCACTTCTCTATCTCTTTCTGCTGGGTTTTATTGTTACAGAAATGCTGATGATTTATGTGGGTTTGTTTTATAACCTGCAACTTTGCTAAAGTTAATTTTTTCAAGTAGTTTTTAGTTGATTCTCCAGGGTCCTCTATGTATACCATCATATCATCTGAAAAGAATGAATTTTGTTTCCTCATTGCCTATTTTATTAATTTATTTTTCTTGTCTAATTGCTATAGCTAGCATTTTCTAATGCAATGTTGAATAATAGTAGTGATAACTGACATCCTTGCTTCATCTTGATCTCACCAAGAAGGTTTCCAATTTATCTCTGTTACAGATAATGTCTACTCTTGGTTTTAGAGAAATACTACTTACCATTTTTTTTTTTTTTTGCTTTTTGGAAGGCAATTGGGATTAAGTAACTTGCCCAAGGTCACATGGCTAGGTTTTTGTTTGTGTGTGCATTAAGTGTCTGAGGCCGTATCCGAACTCAGGTCCTTCTAACTCCAGGGCCGACGCTCTACTCACTGAGACACCTAGCCGCCCCTACTTACCATTTTTTTTAATCTCCATTTATTCTTATGCTTTCTGGTGTTTTTAATAGGAATGGGTGTTTTATTTTGTCAAAGGCTTTTTCTGTGTCTATTGAGATAATATGATTTTTGTTGGTTTTTTTATTGATATGGTCAATTATGTTGTCAGTTTTCCCAATATTTAACTAGTCCTGCATTCCTGGTATAAATCCCACCTGGTCGTAGTGTGTGATCTTTGTAATATATTGCTGTAATCTCCTTGCTGGTGTTTTATTTTAAAATGTTTGCATTGATATTCATTGAGAAAAATGGCCTAGACTTTTCTTTCTCTGTTTTTGTTCTTCCTGATTTAAGTATAAAAATCATAGTTACATCATAAAAGGAATTTGACAGGACTCCTTTTATTTTGAGGGGGGGGTTAAGTGGCAATTGGGGTTAAGTGACTTGCCCAAGGTCATACAGCTAGTTTTTGTGTGTGTGTGTCAAGTGTCTGAGGCCAGATCCAAACCCAGGTCCTCCTGACTCCGCCACCTAGCTGCCCCCCAGGACTCCTTCTTTACCTAATTTTTTCAAAAAGTTTACATAGTATTGGGATTAATTGTCTCTCAAATGTTTGGTAGAATTCACTTGTAAATTCAACTTAAGGAGTTCTTTCATGGCTTGTTCAATTTCTTTTTCTAAGATAGGGTAATGTAAATATTCTATTTCCTCTTCTATTAATCTGGGCAATTTATATTTTTGTAAACATTAATCCACATCACTTAGATTGTCAGTTTTTCTGGCATTTAATTGGGTAATATAACTCCTAATAAATGCTTTAATTTCATCTTCATTGATCATGCATTCACCCATTTCATTTTTGCTACTAGTAATTTGGTTTTCTTCTTTCCTTTTCAAAATAAAATTAACCAATGGTTTGTCTATTTTATTGAGGTTTTACCCCATAAAATCAGCTTTTAATTTTATTTATTAGTTCAAATTTTTTACCTTTTAATTTTATTAATCTCTCCTTTGATTTTCAGGATTTAAATTTTGGTGTTTAATTGGGGATTTTTAATTTGTTCTTTTCCTAGTTTTTCTTTTAGTTGCATGTCCAATTTATTGATCTGCTCCTTCTCTCTTTTATTGACATATGCTTTTAGAGATATAAATTTTCCCCTAAGTACTGCTTCTGTTGTATCCCACAAATTTTGGAATGTTGTCTAGAATTCACCGTGGCACCTACCTATGCTGATTATGGATTTTTTTTCACTATTTTACTCTCTGTTTCTAGGTTATCAGAATAGTTTTCCTTGATAATTTCTTGCATTATGATATCTAGGTTGTTTCTTTGATCATGACATTTAGGTGGTTCAATAGTTCTTAAATTATTTCTCCTCAATCTATTTTCCAAATCAATTGTTTCTCTGATGAGGTATTTCACATTTTCTTTTTTTATTATTGTTTTGACTTTGTTTTGTTGTTTCTTGGTGTCTCATGGAGTCACTAGCTTCCATTTGTCCAATTCTAATTTGTAATGAATTATTTTCTTCAGTGAGTTTTTGCATCTCTTTTTCTGTTTGTCCAGTTCTGCTTTTTATGGAGTTATTTTGATCAATGAATTTTCATACCTCTTTTTCCGTTTGGCCAATTCTATTTTTGAAGTGTTATTTTCTTCAGTATTTTTGTGCCTCTTTTGCCAAGCAGTTAATTGTTTTTCATCTTTTCTCCATTTCCTTTCATTTCTTTGCCTAATTTTTCTTCAATTTAATTTTGAAAATCAAAATTTTATCTCTTCCCAGAATTTCTGGGTTTGTGTTTAATTTACAGCAAAAGAGCTGGGACTGAACCCAAAGGTCACCTACCCAGCAAAACTGAGTATTTTGTTTCAGGGGAAAATATGGTCATTCAGTGGAATAGAGGACTTTCAAGCATTTTTGAAGAAAAAAACAGAGTTGAATAGAAAATTTGACATCCAGACACAAAAAGCAAGAGATGCCTGAGAAGGTAATCAGGGAAAAGAAATCAAAAGGAACTTATCAAAGTTAACCTATTTACATTCCTACATGGAAAAACAATAACTGTGACTGATGAAATCTTTCTCAGTATGAAAATAATGGAAGAAGGGTATATGGTCACATGAATACATATGTGAATGTGTGTATATATGTTTATAGTTATACATAGATAGAGGGCATAGGTTGAATTTGTTGGGAAGGGATGATACTTAAGGGGTGAAATTATGAGGTGAGAGGAAAGTGGCAAGAGGAGATGGGGAGAGACAGGGTAGGGTAAACTATCTCATGTAGAAGAAGCAAGGGGAAGTGGCTGCAGGGGAGGGGAAGAATAGGAAGGCAAAAAGGCAAAATCACATTCTCATTGATTTTGGTTCAGGGAGAGAATGACATACATACTAAATGGGATATCTCAACCTGCAGCAGAATAGGGGGAAGGGGGAGGAGAGGAGGGATGATGGATGGGAGGGCATCCTTGGGGTGAGGGGAGATTGGAAGTACCCACTATAAAAGAGGGACAGGATCAAGTAGGGAATGGACCAGGTGGGGGATGGAATGGGTGGGAGGGAATTATAAGCAGCCTTGTACAATATATCTACTATGGTAATATTTTGCATAGCTATACATGTACAACACATACTGAATTACTTATCTTCCCAGAGGGAATGGGTGACAAGGGAAGAAGGGAATGGATCTGAAATTTGAGGTCTTAAAATTAAATGTTTCAAATATATATAGATACTATTCAAAAAAAGTTCAAGAATTTGCCAAGTTATCAAGAGATATAGGTTTAAAATTTGAGTTTAAAAAATTGTTAAATGAGTTTTGACTTGGGATTAGGACAGAATTTCCAACAATTTCTGAAATGGCCCTAAACATACTTCTGTCATTTTATACTATTTTATGCTGAAGCAGCATTCTCAGAACTTAAAATTATAAAATAAAAATATCAATCAACTCTGAAAAAATTCTGAAGATGCTCTACATCCTTTAGTATCAAATATTCCACCAAGATTTAATTCTTTATGTAAAAATGAACAAGAAAATAAAATCTTGTGGAAATGAATGTTGAAAAGTAAAAATAAATAAATAAATTGGAAAAAAAAAAGGAAAAAGTTGACCAGAGGCAGTGTGGTAGACTGGGTAGGGTGCTGGACGGTTTGTCTGGGTACAGATCCCTATGTGACCTCTGAGGAAGTCCCTCCCTGGGACTCAGTTTATTCATCTCTAAAATGAGGGGATTAGACTCTATGGCCTCTGAGGCCCCTTCCAGCTCTAGACCTAGTATCCTCTGAGCTTCTCTCACCAAGTCTGGGAATTTTAGATGCCTAAACTGCTTCCCTTCCCTCCACAGCCAAGTCACCAAGGATTTTAATATTTGACCTTCCATTTTTATATTACCTTTATTTTCTATTATAGTTCTGTTCATTCAGCCAGCCTTCTCAGGGAGCAAAGAATAAAAAAAGAAAGAAAAAAAAGACAGCTGAAAAAAAAGACAGCTGATAAAAAAGTGATCAATATATTAACTGAGTGTGGCAATATAATTGCATTATTCAACAGTCAAAGATTCCACTTCTACCAAGAGGGGAAGGAGATATATTTACTTATCTCTTGATAAGACATTAGAGGTATATTTACTTATCTCTTGACAAGACATTAGAGGTAGCCAGGTAAGCCTTATACACTTAGCTGTATGACCTCGGGAAAGTCACTTAACATTTATTTGCCTTGGTTATCTCAGTTGTAAAATGTGATAATAATCTGTTGTTGTAAGGATCAAATGAGATCATATTTGTAAAGCACTTAGCAGAGCATACAGTAAAAGTTTAAGAAATGCTTTTTCCCTTCCTTCTTTTTTTCCTTTTTCTTTTGGAGGGGGTACGGCAGGGCAATTGGAGTTAAGTGATTTGCCCAAGGTCACACAGCTGTGGGTATTGAGTATTTGAGGCTGGATTTGGGCTCAGGTCCTTCTGACTCCAGGGCTGGTGCTCTGTTCACTGCACCACCTAGCTGCCCTATGTTCCCTTCCTTCCTGACTAAAGCCAAGTTGTTTGTTTGTTTAATATTTACACAATATTTCAGTTTTGTTTGCTATTCTTCCCATTTATATTGTTGCAACCAATCAGGTACATTGTTTTCTTGATTTCAGCTTTCTTCCCTCTGCATCAGTTTATAAACATCTTCCCATGCTTCTGTGAATTCTTCAATCAATAAATTACTTATTAAACATAAAAAAGAAATGTACTATGTACAAAGTAACAGCAATATTGTAAGATGATCAGTTGTGAATAATTTAGCTTTTCTCAGCACTACAGTGATCCAAGACAACTCTTGCAGGACTTATGGTAAAACATGCTGTACATTCTCAGACAAAGAACTGATCATGTCTGAATATAGATTGAAGCATACTTTTTTTTACATTCTTTATTTTTCCTGAGGGTTGGTTTTTTTTTGGTCTATGTTTTCTTTCACAACATGACAGAAATATTTTACATGACTACACATGTATAACCTAGATCGAATTGCTTGCCTTCTCAATGAACAGGAATGAGGAGGGAGAAAGGAAGAGAATTTGGAACTCAAAGTTATAAAAATGAATGTTAAAAATTGCTTTTTACATTTAACTGGGGAAAAACAAAATACCAAATTAAAAATCCCCAAACAATCCAATACTTTGCCCAAAACAATCCAATGAAATAGGTGGATATATACTGACTTGAACTGTAATTTCATTGGCATAGGGAACTCCTACTGGGGAAACACCTTATATCAATGCACAGAGGAACACTTGCTATACAACTCAATTTCTTAGAGTTGCTTGAAGGAACTAATAAGTTAAATAACATGTTCAGGGAGCTAGTATAATAGAATGATCACTGGTTCTGGAGTTAAGGAACCAGAGTTCAAATCCTGCCGCTGATGCTTGATTAATGTGTGACCTAGGCTAAGCATCCAACCTCTCTGACATTGTTTGCTCATCTGTAAAATGATAGGGCTGGACAAAAATGACCTTTGGAATCCCTTCACTCTAGAACTATGATCCCAGGGTCGCACAGCCAATATGTGTCAGGGATGGAACCTACCCATAGGTCATCTCTCTAGCTACTGAACAGCAGCTCAAGTGTTATTGTCCCCATTTTATAGATAAGGGAACTGAGTCTCAGAGAACATACTTGACTTGCCAAGAATCATACTAATTGTAGGTGACAGAACAGGGAAGAAAACCCAAAAGATGGAAGCAGGTCTCTTCATCCCAAAATGTGCTCTCTTGTTGAAGTAAGAGCCTTGGGTAACAAAAATTCTGCAAATCAGTGGTTGGAAATCCTTGATTTATAGCCCCCTAAAAAAAGAACCTCAGAAACTTGGGACAGAGGTCCATAGTTGATAGAGCAAAAAGCCTCTGAGGTCTTCTGGCCAGTTTCTTGATTTTGAAAACTTAGAAACACAAACTCTGGCTGGTAAAGTGACTTGCCTAAAAGTTGCTGTTAACTCTTAGCAAAGCTGAGACTTGAAGCTGGCATGCTGACCTTTTCCACAGCACTACATTATTATTAGAGGCCAAGACAGCTTGAACTCAAGCCTCCCTTCCTCCAATATATTCTCAGCCAGCTGTAATCATACCTGCACATCAAACTCCACTTTCCATGACAGTACCAGGGATGAGGAAATATAAATAATTCAACTAAACTCAAGTAACATTTTTATGCTTTGTTTAGCATTTTATTTTTCCCCAGTTACATGTAAAAACAATTTTTAACATTCGTTTTTAAAACTTTGATTTCCTAGTTGTCTTCCTACCTCCCTCTCCACACCCTCCCCCACCATTGAGACGGCAAACAATTTGATATAGGTTATGTGTCTAGTCATGCAAAATATTTCCATAATAGTCATGTTGCAAAAGAAAACATAAACAAAAAAAATCAAGAAAAATAAAGAACGTAAAAAAAAAGCATAGTTCAATCTGTATTCAGACACCATCAGTTCTTTGTCTGGAGATGGATAGCATTTTTCATCCTAAGTCCTTCAGAGCTGTCTTGGATCTCTGTATTGCTGAGAATAGCTAATCAACTAACATTTATTACACAACCACTGTGTCTCATTACCACCTTCTCAATTGCTTCTCATTCTTTAAAGCCCAACTAAAATGTCACCCTCTCTAGGAAATGTTCCCTGAATAAATGACCTTTCCCCTCAGCCTCTCAGAGTACTTTGTTTGCATTCTCTAATACTCTTGTAATGGTGCCTTTGGGCCATGTCCAAATTGCCAAACATGGAGGTGCTCTGTGTCCCCCACCACATGTAGCAAAATCCACCTCCTCTTTGTAACATCTCATACCCTGAGAAAGGGAAGGAGAATTTGATTAATAGCTTAGCAGAATCCCAGGTCCAAGTCCAAATCCCTCCTTGGGCTTGACTCCCAGACACCCTGGCTGCTGGGGGCTTCCATGACAAGCTGGCAGGTTACAACACCCTGTCTGCAATCCTGACTCCAAGGTACCCATGGCTGGAAACCCCTGGTCCAGTAGGGAGTATTGCCAGTACCCAAAACTGAGAAGGACAAATGACAAAGAAAAAGCACAAACACCCTACACTTATTTCTCAGAACTTAGGTAAAGGAGAGGGAGAGCAAGGATAGAAAGTCCTTTCTCTCTCACCTGTTCAGTTTTGTGGTTTTGGTTTTGGGTTGTTTTTATTTTATACAACAATTCTTGCCGCAAATTCAGAAAGGTTCTTTGTGTTTCTGGAGAGACATAAGCAATTTCCATTTACTTGTTTCCCCAATACCATGCAGTAAAGTCTCAATACAACCAGTGTAAAAGGTTTTCCAGTATCCTTAAGGGGGTGGGGGTACCTAGACATTGTACAAATGCTATTTTCCACTCAAGGTTTTCCCCAAATACAACCATCCTACATGTACAGGTGAAAATCACAATTACCCCAAACACAAAGGCTTGCAGATTTACAAAAACAAGCAACATTTCAAAAAGTTCACCAGATATTTCTGCCTGCTTAGCCTTAGGCTTACAGGGCCTTTCTTAACCAACAAGCAAAAGAAAGAGCAAAGACAAGGAAAACTTATTCTCACATAGAACAGAAACCTAGTCCACATTGAGTTTTCCAACTACACGGAGCTCTCCCCACAGGGACGTGGGTCATGGAGTCTGTGACCCCTTTCTCAAATGAAAAACTATCCAATGGAAGCTCTTCCAATGAATCCCTTAGTGCATAAGGCCATCAAACTGGGATCTGCACAAAGTGTTCCTGTATACACAGGAGACGTCAATGTTCTCCAGGGGTCCCTCAAGTATAGGTGGTTATCATAAAAGTGCAGACAATTTCCTCTGTACCCCTTATCCCAAAAGGCACCCTGTATTCCCCTATGGATCCTTGCAACTGCCAGGGCAAACTCATTGTAAATTCACATTAGGACAAGAAGAAAAGTAGGCTCATTTAGAGAAGTGGTAAGGAATAATAGGTACTTTTAGACACAGGGTTTCCCACCCTGTGAAGCTGGAGGATATTTTGCTTTCATACGAGGCAAGCAATCTAGGTCTATTTAAATTCAAAAAGAATATGAACATTTCTACTAGCTATGTAGTGATTCCAGATTTGTTACATTAAATTTAATATCAATTCTTATACAGGATTCAGTCATACAGAACAGTATCAGTATGTAACAGTTTATTGATACATAGAATCCAATAATATAAGAAATAACAATATTTAAATAGAGAAGCAATCAACAAATGAAAATTTGCAAAGTTAAATCACTGGGAACTGAATACTTATACAAAATTTAATCATACAAAAAAGGATCAATACTTAGCAGTCAAGCATTCAACAAAATGAAAAATTAGCAAAATGCAAAAAATGAAAATGACTTATGAAGGAACATTCATTCACTAGGGAGAAAAAAAAACAACTTTATAGGCTAAAAAACCCTTCCAAATTTCTCTAGGATCTTGCAGGATAAGATATCTAGAAACAAACTAACTACAAGTAAACTAGCAAAGTCAGGTAGGTTACATTTCACCCCATTTTCAAGGTTTTCTAGTATCCTTAAGGGGGAATGGGGGGGTACCTAGATATTCTACAAATGCTATTTCCCACCAAAGGTGTTTCCCAAAGTATGGGAGGAGAGTCTTTTGCTCTCCAGTTCCATTTAGTTATTAACAATAAAATTAGCTTTTACAAAGAAATACTTTCAAAAATATAAATCACAAGTATAACAAACTTCCTCCCTCAACATGTGAGAGGCATAATCTGCCCCTCCCCACACTACCACCACCAGCACCACCTCAATCCCTGGGGAAAGGTGTGGATTATTAGATTCATAGATTAACTCAGTTCCTTTTGTCACTGTGCTAAGCCTAAAACCCACCTGTGGCTTGAGTCCCAGGCATTCTGGCTTCTCAACGTTTTTCTGTTGGGCTTGCTGACTGTACTAGTTCTCGTGATACTGATTCTGAGGTCACCGTGGCTCAGACTCCTGGGTCTGGTGGGCATCACTGATATCTTCTGAAAGTGAGAAGGAGAAAAGACACAGAAGAGAAACAAACACTTCCAGGCTCATTTCTGGGATATGGAGTTAAAAAGTGGGAGTGCAGAGGAAGGAAGTCCTTTCCCTCTTTACCCACAGTGGGTGAACTGTGATTTTTGCCCTCTGCACAGGACAGAGGGATCCAGAAAGAATGTGAAGCAGACAGATTTCAGAAAAACCTGGAAAGACTTACACGAACTGATGCTCAGTGAAGTGAGCAGAACCTGGAAAACACTTGTACACAGTAACAGCAAAAGTATGCAATGATAAACTATGATAGACTTAGTTCTTCCCAGCAATACAAGAATCCAAGACAAGTCCAAAGACTCAGGATGGAAACTTACTATCCACATCCAGAGAAAGAGCTATGCAGTCTGAATGCAGATCAAAGTATGCTATTTTCACTTGTGTTTTTTCTTTCACAACATGACTGATGTGGAAATATGTTTAACATGCTTGCACATGTATAACTTAAAAAATAAAAATAATTTCTTGAGAAAAAAAAAGAATGAGAGCCAGAAAGAAGGACTGTCTCACAATTTTACCAGTTTTAAAGACAACTTGTTCCCAATTAGGTAGCCAATTAAAACAGACTACCTCCACATGGTAAGAGACTCAGAGCACCTCTGTGTTAGGTAACCTGGGCACACTCTAAGGGCTCCATTGCACACATCATTTAGTATTGCATGTTACATTTATCTGTATGTGTTTCATACCTATCTAACAGAACATGAGCTCCTTGAGTTCAGGGATGATGTCTTATCTAAGTTGTATCTTCCTTGTTCTCCCCAGGGAGATGTGCTTTGCATATAGTAGGTATTTAGAGGTTGGATTGGGGAATTTCTGGTACTGATTATCTGATTAGTCCCTTTTCAGGTTTGCTGTGTAGTTCTCACATAGTGGGGACTCTTTGTATACAGAGAGCATGGATATTTACAACCAACTGGTATTTATTAAGCATCTATAATGCCCCTAGCACTGTGCTAGGTTCATAGGATACAAAGACAAAACCAAAAATAAATAGTTCCTGCTCTCAAGAAAATTACATTCTACTAGAGTGGAGGAGGGCAATGTGGAGGAAGGAAGGCAACAGGTGTGGCTACAGCAATAGAAGACTGTGCCAGCATTTCTACCAATTCTGAGAATGCATGTAGCTTGTATATGTAAGGGATGGGGTGGTATAGGCCCCTTCACCCTGGAGGAAGATAATCATAGATTAAGAACTGAAAATAATGAACATCCACCAGTGTAGCCCTTGACTCCAAAGGAATACTATTAACTTCTGTGTTTAGCCTTATCTGAACTACTCATGGTTGATGTATACAAATATACATAAGGTCTGCTTACCTTATGATCAGTACATTTGTAAGAAGCTCCAGCTCCCTTCATTTATCTCAGTAAAAAAATATCACAGCACCTAAAGTCTGGGGGCCATTCAGTGGCCAAGCTATGTGCTGATAGGGCTGACTTATTGAGAACAGTAACAAATATTGCTTCGTTTCCCTGAACTAGATCAATATGGAACCTAGTGGGGAGTAATAAAGTGAAATATATGTACTTTCTTAGTACCTTTACTAGTATGACAATGTTTGTGTAATTTGTACATTATCCAATAAACCCTGAAGTTAGATCAAATGAGTGTGAAGTTTTTGTCTATGAACCCTGAACAAGGCACAATCAATATCTTTAAACCAGTGGTTAACAATACTACGAATCAGCAACAGAGTTAGCAACGAATCAGCACCAGAAAAGTATGTGGTCAGTAGACTTGGAGGTATTTTTGTTGTATGAGTTTTGTGCTCTACTAAAACCATTGGGAGAGAGGAATCAGTAGGAACACATCTTGTTTGTGTCCCCTTGGTAGGATGTGTTGGGATTTGTACTGTAGGCTGTCACTGGTTCCAATGTCTGTAACAACATAAGAATGACTAGAGATAAACTAAGTTCTCCAGGATCATTTGAACCCCTATTTCTTTTCTTTTAAAAATTATTAATACCTTAATTTTTAAAAATCACAATATTTCCTTAGATACTCTTTATCATTACCCAGAACACTCTTGATAACAAAGAAAAACAGTCAAGAAAAGCTGACAAATAAAACAATGTTTGTTGGAGTCTGCCATATTCAACATCTGTAGTCATCTGGCCTCTGGATTCAGTATTGGTCAGTGCATTTTATTCGGAGTTCAGTTGCTTTTTTGGTTGTTTTCCATGGTCATTCTTGTAGTCATTATGTATATTGTTCTGGTTCTGCTTACTTCAATCTATGTCAGTTTATACAAGACTTCCTGTGTTTCTCTGAATTGAATTCCCCATCTTTGTTTCTAATAGTACAGAAATATTCTGTTTTAAGCATACACTGGAATATGTTCAACCACTTTCTTAATTTATGAATAAACATTTTCAAGTTGTTTTTTTTTTTTGCTCCCAAAAATGGTGAGGTTTTTTTTATATCAAATGAGATGAAATATGTAAAATGCTTTGCAAACTATAAGGAACTATATAATTGCTAATATGATGATAATGATGATCTTTTCCATATCTGACTTCCTTGGGATAGATGCCGAATGGTAAGATTTCTAGATCAAAAGATATGAACAGCTTAGTAAATATTCTTGTATAATTCCAAACGTATTTCTAGAATAGTTGAACCAACTTGCAGCTCCATCAAGAGTGTCCTAGTGTGTCTAACTCCTCACAACCTCTCAGCATTGAGTATTTCTGTTTTTATCCTCTTTGCCAATTCATACAATGTGAAGTAAAACTCTAAAGCACCATAAAATATTAGGTAGTAGTAGGGGCAGCTAGGTGATGCAGTGGATGGAACACTGAGCATGGAGTTAGGAATACCTATGTTCAAATTCAGCCTCGGACATTTACTAGCTGTATAATCCTGGGCAACTCACTTAATTTCTGTTTGCTTCAGTTTCCTCATCTGTAAAATGGGAATAATAAGAGCACCCATCTCCCAGGATTGTTATGAGGATCAAATGAGATAATTGCAAGGTGCTTAGCATAGAGTACCTGCTGCATAGTAGGACTTAACATAACTGTTGGTGATCATTATTAATAATAGCAGCAATAGTAGTATGTACTCTTCAATTTTTTTAATCAGTATCCAATCATTTTATAGTATAATTTGAGATTTGGGGATGCCAGACACTTCCTTCTAGCATTTTTTCCATTATTTCCCTTGAGATTCTTGACCTTTTGTTCCTCCAAATGAATGTTATTATTTTGTCTAGAAGCTCTTTGGTAGTTTGATTGATATAGTATTAAACCTTTAAATTAATTTAAGTAACACGGTAGAGGGAGACCATTTGTCATTTTTATTATACTGGGATGGCCTAGCCATGAAAAATTAATTTCTAATTTTTTGCCTTCATTTATTTTTGTAAATGGTGCTTTGTAGTTGTAATTATATGAATCCTGAGTATATCTCTGTAGGTTAACTCTGAAGAGGTTCAATATATTTTGTAATTATTTTGAATGGAATTTTTCTATCATTTCCTCTGGATTTTATTAATTATATACAGAAAGGCTAATGATATTATGTGTTCATTTTTCATCCTACTCCTTTATGAAGTTATTGATTACTTTGGCTAATTTTTTTATGGAATCACTGAGATTCTCTGAATCACAGACTCAACCACTCTTCTTCACTTCAGCCATCTTCTTTTCTACTACTATGAGCAGCCCCTCTCCTCCCCAAATCTCTATGTCTTGCTTTCGGATCTGTAATCAAAGCAACACTACCATGCTTCTGGAAAAGGTGCCTCCCTATTGGAAAAGTTGACATCCCTATTGTCCTACTCACCATCCCTGTGACTACCTAGATCCAAACCTCTTTCCCTGGCCATTACTGCTACAGGATGTTGTTCCCCTACTGCTCCTTGTGGGAAGGGATTGTTTCACATCTGGATTTGTAATACCAACACTTAGTACAGTGTCTGGAACATATTAAGTGCTTAATAAATGCTTTTTCTTTCACTTATCATCTACAAATAGAAATCATTTTGCCTATGATTATATATTTACTTTCTATTTGCTATGGCCAGCATTTCTAGCACTATCTCTAAAGTAGCACTGGAGATGATAAATAATCTTTTCTATGCATGATCCTATTAGGAAATGTTTTAGTGTTTATTGCAAATAATTCTATTAGTTTTAGATTCATATTTTGGATCATATTAAGGAAAGAGCCTTATATTCTCATGCATTTTAGTATCCTTAACACAAATAGGTATTGTTTTTTGTTGGAGTTTTTTTTTTATCTATTGCTATAATAAATGATTTTTAAAAGATTTTATTAGTCATATGTTATTTATGTTAAGAGTTTTCCTTAAGATATACAGGCAATGGGGTATAGAAATCCATCTTGCCCTCCAAGAAAGTAAGGGGAATGGGGGAGGACATAAAAGAGAACAGACTGGGGAAGGGGTATTCAGTATGCTTACTATCTTGGGGTGGGGGTAGGGGAGAGACAGGGAGAAAATTTGTAACATGATGTTGTGGAAATGAATGTTGAAAACTAATAAATAAATAAATATAGTTTTTTTTTAAAAAAGGAGTTTTCCTAATGTTAATCTTTGAATTCTTGGTATAAATCCAACTTGGTCATAGTAAACAAATTTTTAAATAGACATCCTCTTTGCTAATATTTTATTTAATATCTTACATCAGTATACATCAGTGATATCGGTGTATGGTTTTGTTTTTCTGCTTTATTTCTCCCTGTTTGGGGCATTAGGGCAACATGTATCTCATAGAAGGAATTTACTAAAGTACCTTCTTCCTCCATGCCTGAGAACAGACATTTAGTGGCATTCACTTGTAGAACATTTCCCTCTCTGTGGATGTTATTTTATGGCTTGTTCAAGCTATCTTTCCAAGATTTGACTATTTAAAATTAGTTCCTGTTCTTTCAGTATGTGTGTTTTATATTTTTGTAAATATTCATCTACTTCATCGAGAAGCAATGAAATACAGTAAAAAGAACCCTGGTCCTAGAATCAGAGGACCTGGGTTCAAATCCTGCTTGTCATTACCTTTATGTCCTTGAAAAAATCATTCAACTTTTCTTTAGACTAGATAATCCTACAATTAGTTTTTGATTTGGGGTTTTGTTTTGCTTTGTTTTGCATCATGGGATATAATAGATTTCAATCATTTCCCTTATTTTCTATCCATTTGCTTATATTTTTCCTCATTTTTTTATTTTATTTTTTAAATCAAGTCTAATGGCGTGTCTTTTGTCTTCAAAAATAGCTTCTATTTTATTATCACAAAGAAAAATATTAAAATGTTAGAATGTTAAAAATAGATTATAATGAGTATCATATTTCTTGCCTTCTCAATTGGTAGGAGAGGGGCTGAGTGGAGGGAGAGAATTTGGAATTTTAAAAAAATGAATGTTATTATCACAATGGTATTTTTGCTTTCAGTGTTGTTCATCTCTTCTTTGATTCTCAGGATTTCTATTTTTGTGCCTCTTTGGGGACTTTTTTGATTGTTGATTTCTGTATCTTTTAAAAATTATATGCTCAATTCATCAGTCTTCTCTTTCTCTAATATGCTTTTTTTTCCTCATTGACAGTATCTTATGCCTAGAGAATAGAATAGGATTATATGTAGATTTAGAGCTGAAAGCAGATTATCCAGTCCAAACACTTCATGTTATAGTGAGGAATCTGAGAGTCAGAAATGAAAGGACTCACTGAAGGTCACAGTTAAAAATAGTGTAGAGGAAAGAGAACTAGACTGGAGGTAGGAGAACTAGATTTAGCAATACTCTCTAGCTCTGATACCTTGAACAAGTCACTTCCCCTCTTTCAATTCCATTCATTGAATTCAACAAGGACTTATTAAATACCCAATACAGATGTTGTCTTACAAAGAATTGTGCTAAACCCTGGGGAAAACAAAGCTGTCGTGCTCTCAAGGAGCTTCTATTCCACTAGATGAGCTTTCTCTCTAGGCCTCAGTTTCCTCATCTGTAAAAGGAAGATGATTATTTTCCATGACCATTATGCAAAAAACACTTTCCGAACCATAAAATGCTAAAGAAACATGACTTATCATTCCTATTGGAGCAGGGATGTCCAGTGGCCGGCATTAGTATATGACAAGCTAGTCTGGTTAGATCTAGCCCTAGATTTAGAATCTGGAGACATGGGTTTAAATCCCAGCTCTGATATTTGCTCCCTATATGACTATGGGCAAATCACTTCCGAGCCCTTACTATATTTAAAATGATGAGGGATGAAGTGCATAGTCTTTAAGGCCCCTTCTAGCTTTATACCTTCTACTTCAGGGATTCTCCTTTCAGCTTTAAATGCTGTTTCACCAGGGGCCCTCAGAACTAAAGAGGTTACTAAGCACTTACCTTCACATTACTCAAAACTAGCAGGACATGGTGTCCCCTTGTACTTTACCCTCTGCAGGGTACCTCTCACCTCATCAGGAGGATTCTGGGGTGAAATTCTTGCATGGGAAATGAGAGTAGTTGTATTTTCACGCTGGCTTGGTAGCTTACCAGCTCTGTGACTTCAGGCCTGTCAGCATCCCTCCCTGTGTCTCAGTATCCCAATCCTAAAAATGAGGAGGCTGGGACAGATGATTACTCAGCTCCCTCCCAAACTGGAAATCTAATCTTCTGATGCTATGACTTGTGCCTGAGAATACCGTTCTGAGGCACCACTTCCCCCACCTTCATCCTTAATAGTGAGGGAGAAGAACCAGGGGAGAGACAGTCCCTTCAGAGGCACAGGAGGGGGGAAGTGATGATCTGTTCACACTTTCTCTAATAAACGCTACAAACTTGATCTTTACCAAACATTCCCACTCTGGAGAGATGGAGACAGATGCCTTGTTCTCAGTAGCTGGCACCAGTGTGCCATCCCTCTCTGGTGTCTCTATTTTATGTCTAATATATTTATTTCTCACATGGAGATGGAATGTTAATTACTCTCGAGAGATAGAGACAAATGCTGTCTCCCCTTTTAGCTATACTGAGGTGTAAAACTCCCAGGAAGCTCTCAGGGGGAGGGAAGAAGAGGAGAAGGGAGGAGGGACCTGTATTTAAAAAAGGAAAAAAAACTTCTATATGTAGGGAAATTGGCTGTTAATTACTTGGCAGGTTTTTAGGACACAAGCTCTTGATCTCGTGGGGGCAAAAAGGAAGAGAGAAGGACAAAGTTCCCCAGGAAAAATGAGCAAGGGCAGTGAGACAGACTATGAACATAGTCTCTGAGTACAAAAAGTCCAAAAATTAAAAGGCTGCTTTTTCCAGAATTGGGCAGCTAGGTGACATAGTGGATAGAGTGCTGAACATGGAGACAGGAAGATGCCTCTTCCTGAGTTCCAGTCCAGCTTCAAATACTTACTAGCTGTGTGACCCTAGGAAAGTC
Organism: Gymnobelideus leadbeateri; assembly: GCA_011680675.1. NCBI lineage: Eukaryota > Metazoa > Chordata > Mammalia > Diprotodontia > Petauridae > Gymnobelideus > Gymnobelideus leadbeateri. The sequence goes on along the minus strand of WOXC01006279.1, from coordinate 153,128 downwards.
ACTTAACCATATTTGCCTCAGTTTCCTCATCTGTAAAAATGAGCTGGAGAAGGAAATGGTGAAGAAAATCCTCAATGGGATCATGAAGAGTCAGACATGACTGAAAGTGACTAAAAATCATTTCCCCAGAATATTCACCATCTCTGCAGGTTAAAATTCCGTCCATCATTCAAGACCCAACTCAAAAGCCATTTCTTCCTTGAAGCCTTTCCTGTTCTTCCCCTTGCCCCAAAAGCTTGAAGTTATCTCTCCTTCCTATAATTTATATGCTGTTTGTACATTACTTGTAAGACTTAGAATTATAGAACCACAAAATAGTGGAGCTGACAAGAACCTTCAGAACACAGAACATAGAACATTAGAGCTGAAAAGGACCTTCAAATAGAGTATTAGACTATAGATCATAGAAGGAACACTAAAACAAAGAGTAAGAACATAGGATATTAAAGTGAGAAGGAGCCTACAATATAGAATGTCAGAACGTAGAACATTTGAGCTGGAGGGGACTCTAGAACACAGCATGTTATAATACAAAATGTTAAGAGTCGGAAAGACTCTTAGACATAGACTAGTCACACATAGAACATAAGACATCAGAGCTAGAAGAGAGAATTAAAATATAAAATGTAAGACATAGAAGTGATTGAAATAAAAAGGTCAGAACATAGATCTTAGAGCAAAAACTATCAGAAAAGGGAATTGTAGAGTTGGAAGGGACCTTTCCTCCCACCGTTTCTGTTAGACAAAATTTTTCCTACTATCCTTCAAGTCTCAGCTCCTCTCTTCCTTGGTCAGCTTTCCCTGACCAAATTAGGCCAGGCTGATCTGTCTCTCATCTATACCCCCAGGACACTTATGACCTGTATCAGCTACCCGACATCTCTCAACACTGACTTATGCTGATGTCTTTTCTATTATATGTTTTATGCCCTAATGCTTTAACTAAACTGTAAACTCCTTGAAGGCAAGGATTATACATATTCATATACATATATATGTTTTAAACCCCTTAGCACTTTGCATAATATTGGTATATATTAAGTTCCCCAAAAACTAATGAATGATAAATGAAAAAGATAGCTGGCATGTATATGGCTCTTTAAGGTTTACAAAACATTTTGCATACATTATCTAATCTGGGCCTCACAACATCTCCATTTTACAGAGGAGGTAACTGAGGCTCAGAGGGGGAAAGTGACTTGCTCATGGTCAAACAGAGAGCCAGTAACTAGAATTTATTAAGAGTCTACCATGTGCCAGATATTGTGCCAAGCTCTAGGGATGCAAAGAATGACAAAAAACAGTCCCTACTCTAAAGGATTCACAATCTAATTGGAGGGAGGAGGAAATAGGCAAACAATTATATCCATCCAAGATACATACAGGACATATTGGAGGCAGTCTCAGAGAAAAGGTATTAAGATTAAGGAGGGCTAGGGAAGGCTTCCTGTAGAAGGTGAGACTTTAGCAAAGACTTGAAGGAATCCAGGGAAGCTAAGAGGAGGAGGGAGAATGTTCCAGGTGTGGGGACAACCAGGGAAAGTACTGAGGTGGAATATGGGCAGTGGAGGCTAGTGTCACTGAATCTGAGAGTGGGAGAGTACGGCAAGATTGGGGGGCAGGGAGGTAAGTCAGGGAGGGCTTTGAATACCAAACAGAGGGCTTTATATTTTATTCTAGGAATGATAAGAAACCACTGGATCTGACTGAATGTGTGTGTGACATGGTTAGATTTGTACTTTAAGAAGATTAATGTAGGGGCGGCTAGGTGGCTCAGTGAGTAAGAGCTCCAGCCCCAGAGTTGGGAGGACCCAGGATTGGTTCTGGCCTCAGAAAATTAGCACCCACACATAAAATATAACTAGCCATGTAACCTTGAGCAAGTTAATTAACCCCAGTTGCTTAAAAAAAAGAAGAAGAAGAAGATTAATGTGACAGCTGAGAAGAAGACAGGCTGGAGTGAAGGGAGACAAGGAAGAATGACCAAGCAGAGCACTGGAGGGGAATAAAGTGCTAAAAGCAGCCCTAATAACTTAGCAGTCTAGTAGGGGAGATGAGACATTGATGTGAATTATTAAAATAAAAACTAGAAAAAATATGTGGGGTGGCTCATAAGAGGATTGAAAGCTAGAAAAGACCTTAGAGAAAGCTTATCTAGTCCAAGTTCCTCATTTTACAAATGAGGAATTTGAGATCTAGAGAAGGGATGAGACTTGCCCAAGGTCACAAAAATTGGCAGAGCCAGTATTCAGATCCAGATCCTCTAACTCCAAACCCAGTCTTGTTTTCCCTACACTGCATCACACTGACAGTGACAAAGGGCCACGATCGGATGAGCTCACCATTGCTTAGGGCAGGGGCTCTTAATCTTTATTGTATGATAGACCCCTCTGGAAATCTGGTGAAGCCTATGTATACCTTCTCAGGTGTTTTAAATGCATAAAATGCATTTTGTGAAATCTACAGGATTGTAAAGAAAATCAGGACCCACAGAGGATAGAACACTGGGTCTGGAGTAAAAAAGACCAGAAAGAGTAAAATTCAAACCTGATCTCAGACACTTACAAGCTGTGTGACCCTGGGAAAATCACTAACTACTGCCTAAAACTGGAGAAGGAAATAGCAAACCACTCCAGTATCTCTGCCAAGAAAACCTGGTGGACAGATGGTCCAGGGGGTCACAAAGAGCTAGACACAACTGAACGACAAGGAAACCAATTATAATGAAATAGAGCAATTAAAATATTTTTGAAAACAAATACCCAGGTTAAGAGCCCCTGGATTAGGGGGAGTAGGGAAGGTTTGATGAGAGAAATGGTAGCATCTCTTGAAATCTCTGTATTAATAGAATCACGATTACAAATGAGGTCAGAATCCATTTGTACTCTGCCCTGGTCAGACATTGTGTGTGTGTGTGTGTGTGTGTGTGTGTGTGTGTGTGTGTGTGTGTGTGTGTGTATGAAAGATAGGTGAATAGATGTGAGAGAGAGAGAGGTGGGGAGGGGAAGAAGAGGGGGGAGAGAGAGAGAGAAAGAGAGACAGACAGAGACAGAGAGACAGAGAGAGACAGAGACAGCAAGAGAGATCTCACTGTGTTCAAGCGTGCAGTTCTGGGACCTATATTTTAACAAGGTTATTTTACAAATGGATGTGCATCCAGAAGAGAATGAACAGGAATGGGGGGGGGGGTGCAAACCACACCATAAAAATACTAGCTGAAGGAAATGGGTATATTTCCCCAAATGAGAAGATTTAGGAGGGGCCTGATCACTGTCTTGAAGTATTTAAATGGCTGTCACATGGAAAAGGGAAAGTAGAACTAACAGTGAATGGAAGCTGCAAGAAGGCAGATTTTAGCCTAAGACAGTGATGATAGAGGTGGTAGTAATAGTGGTGCTCCACCTTTATAGAGAGAAGACTTTATAGTTTAAAGAACGATTTCCTAACTATGTGAGGCAGGCACCACAAATATTATCATCCCCATTTTACAGATGAGAAAATACACAGAGAAGTCAAGTGACTTACTGAAAGTAATATAGATAATAACTGTCACAGTGGATTGAACCCAGGTGTCTGCCAGTTCCAATTTCAACATTCTCTCCACTCACACACATGAGAGTGAGCTACCTAATAATGATCTCTGCCCAAAAGTGAAATGGGTCACCCCAGGAGGTGGCAAGCTCCCATTTCTGAAGACTTTCAAGCTGTGGTCAATAGAGGAGGTTCCTGTTATAGTTTCCTCTGCCCGTCCACCCATAGGAAATTAAGCTGAAGGGGAAGTAGGACTCCCTCCTCTGGCACCTACCACTGGAGCACAGGATCTGCTGGCTGGCACCAGCCATACCTTTTCTTCTTTCACTGAGTAATGCCTTGTCATTATTGAGTCATTTCAGTTGTATCTGACTCTTCATGACCCCATTTGGGGTTTTCTTTGCAAAGATACTGAATTGGTTTGCCATTTCCTTCTCCAAATCATTTTACAGATTAAGGAAACTGAGGCAAACAGGGTTAAATGACTTGCTCAGGGTCACACAGCTAGTAAATGTCTGAGGTAGAATTTTAATTCAGGAAGATGAGTCTTCCTGACTCCAGGCCCAGCACTCTATCCACTGTGCCACCTAGCCACCTGAATCCAAACTTCACAGAACAAATCCCCTTTAAAAAATGCTTTGTTCAGTAAAACTTGGATTCAGTCAAAAAGCCGTACCAAAGGACCTAAAAAGGCCACATGTGGCCTCAAGGCCACAGGTTCCCCACCTCCACTAGTCACTACCCTGAAGAGATCTTTACCTGAAAATGCTCTTTATTCATTGAATGACCTTGGGCAAATTACTTAACTTTGATGAACTTCACCTGGAAAATGAAGGGGTAGGATTAGATGATCTCTTGGGTTCCTACTCCCTCCAATTCTATTATCCTATGATCTACAATCCTACTACAACTTATACCTGAACAGATGGACCTCATGGGGCATCCCAGACAAAGGGCATCCAGTCTTTGCTCAAAGATGTCCAACAAGGAAGGGGTGGGGGTGAGGGAAGATCATTAGGGACACTTCTTCTCTACTGTTTTTTTTGAAAATGCAAAATTTTTCCAACAAGATTGATATATTAGGAAGCAGTTTGAAAATTAGCTTGAATTTTGAATTTGCTTATATGTAGTTTCATCTGCAAGAAACAGTAGGAACATAGAAAACTGCATCACCTCAAAATAACTCACAAGCTACAACCCTTCTGATGCCCACTTCTACAAGAAAACTGGAGGGCTTTCTCAAGGTAATGTGCCAAATGTATTGTACATCTTCTGGTACAGGAGTAGCTGTGACCTGAGTAGGCCTCATGTGTACCCACACTCTCCAACCCCTCTCCCCCACCATCTCCATGGCCTGGGGCCCCTGCCCTGTGGGAATGAGGGTGCAAACTGAGCAAGCAGCCTGAGGGTGAAGACACCACCATTATTTATTATGGTATTTATGTACTGTACTCATCTTCCTGAGTTCAAATCCAATAAGTCATTTGACCCTATTTGCCTCAGTTTCCTCATCTGTAAAATGAAATGGAGAAGGAAATGGCAAACCACTCCAGTATCTTTGCCAAGAAAACCCCAAATAGGATCACAAAGAGTTGGACACGACTGAAAAACAACAACTTTTTAAAAAATTTCTTAACCATTTAAAATCTACGAAACTGTGCTACCACTTTATTATCTATTTTTTTGTTGCTGAGGAAGTTTTTGAGTTATAGTACCCCACCCCATTTTACCCATAAGCCCTGTTGTTTTTATTGTGAGATATTTCATAGCACAGTAATTTTTAGGAACACATATGTTGAGTTATAGCAGAACTGACTGTACTTCCTAAGGCAGTCCATTCTATTATTAGACTTCATTCTGCATGAGGATGTTCTACTTCATACTTATAAGCTTGAATTAATTGAACACAATGTCTAGAGAAGGGATCTCCAACTAGTAGATGACTGGCTACTAATGAATCTTAAAATGGTACCTGGTACATCTATGCACAAATCAGATTTACAAAATGATGTGTATTCCCTTTAGCTCATAGGGATTACCCATGGGACAAGGGACTATATAGAGTAGCTAGGTGGTACAGGGGATAGAACATGGGGCCTAGAGTCAGGAAAACTCATCTTCCTGGGTTCAAATCCAGCTTCAAATACTAACTCTGTGACCTGGGCGAGTCATTTAACTCAATTTCCTCATCCATAAAACTATCTGGAGAATGGAAAGGCAAACCACTCCAGTATCTTTGTCAAGAAAACATCAGATAGGGGCGGCTAGGTGGCACAGTGAGTAGAGCGTCGGCCCTGGAGTCAGAAGGACCTGAGTTTGGATCTGACTTCAGACACTTAACGCACACACAAACAAAAACCTAGCCGTGTGACCTTGGGCAAGTTACTTAACCCCAATTGCCCTCCAAAAAACAAACAAACAACAACAAAAAAAAAACATCAGATAGGTTCACAGAGAGTCAGACATGAGTGAAATGACTGAACATGGGACTATATACAAGAGCTCCCTGCCCTAGCACCTGTCACCACCTTGGTCCTTTACAATAAACACCCTCTGGTTTCCCCAAGAAATAATAAGACTTGGGCAATTTAAATGAGTTCTTTAGTAGGACAGGCAATGTGCTATAGCACATTGAAAAAAAACAAAGGATTCAGAATAAAAGGGCCTGGACTCATATCCTTATTCTGTCCTTTATTCCCTGTGATCTTGGACAAGCCACTTCTCCTCTTGGGACATAAGAGGGATTCATTTGTAACATAAGAGGGTTGGACTAGATGACATTTAAAATCCCTCCTGTCAACCAACAAACATGCACGTATCAAAATACCTATAATGTGCTGGGGACTGCATTGGGAGCTGGGGTACAAATACAAAGAATGAAATACCCTCTACTCTCAAAAATATATTTCTAATAAGGAGACAATTACATGTATAAGTAGTATAATAATCAATTTAAAAAATTTTTAGTTCAAAGTAGTTGGGGAAAGAGAGCATTATCAATCAATCAATCAATATTTATTAAGCACCCACTATGTGCTGGGGGCTGGGATACAAATAGAAAGAATGAAACATAGCAGTTGGGGGAGGGGGATCAGAAAAGGCTTTATGTAGAAGATGTGACTTATGGTGAGTGTTGAAGGAAGAGAGAAAATCCATGAGGCAGAGGTAAGGAGAGAGTGAACACTAAGCATGTGGAATGGCCACTGGGAAGGTGTGGAGACAAGACAGGGATAGAATGTCTTATATGAGAAACAGAGAGGGTCAGTTTGTCAGGGTCACAGAGTATAGGCGGGAGAGTCATACTCTACCTGCAAAGATAGCCTAGGGACTGGCTGGGAAGGGCTCTGAAAGCTGAACAGAGGAGGTTTATAGTTTATCCTAGAGGGAATACGAAGCCACTAGAGTTTATTTATTTAGAGAAGCAGAGTGGCCTGGTCAGATTTGCACTTAAGGAAAATAATTTTGGCAGCTACTCGGAGATGAGATTGGAGTCATTCAGTACTTGAAGGAAAGTCAATTAGGAAACTATTGCAAAAATCTAGATGAGAGGTGATGAGGGCCTGAACAAAGCAGTGATTGCAGGTGGAGAGGAGTCAGATGTAGGAGGACAAATGAGAAGATTTGGCAACTGATCGGATCTGTGGGGTGAAGTTGCCAAGGTTATGAACCTGGTGGGGCCTTTGACAGCAATAGGAAAGTCTGGAAGAGGAATGGATTTAAGGGGAAAGATAAAACAGTAAGTTCTGATTTCTACACGTTGAATTTGAGATGTTTCTGGGACATCCCATTTGAAATGTCTAATAAGCAGTTGATGGCACAGGGACTGAAGCTCCAAAGAGAAACTGAGGCTGTATACATAGACCTGTGAGTTATCCACATAGAGATGACAATGAAACCCATGGGAGCTGATGAGGTCAGCACTAGAGAAAGCATGAATAGAAAAGAGAAAAGAACTCAGGACAAGACAGAAAATACCTGTCAGTAAGTACCACCATAGAGATGGTGACCCAGGAAATGAACCTGAGAAGGATCAGTCATACAGGTCGAAGAGACAGGATAAATAGATGAGTGAGCATTTATTGGGCACTAACTATATGCAAAGCTCTTTGATAATTGCTGAAGATACAAAGAGAAAAGCCACAGTCTCTCTTCTCCAGAAGTTCACATTGTAGTAACAATAAAGTACACAGAGGAGGTTTTAGCTGCAAGTCAGATGGAAAGGTCCCACTGTCCTTTGGGTGCTGTGGTAAGGAAGATAGTAATGCATGGCTTTTAAATTTAATGCCACTTAAATAAAACGCCACTTTAATTATGGCATTTTAAATGTCATAAAACCATGTCCACTTCTGATGGTTAGTTCTGATGTTTCTCCTGAATGGTTTTGATGAACCAAATACCCACAGGAATCTAAATATGAAGTACCAAAGATGCTGATGGTGAGAAGTTTCTCTTCAGGGTCATCAGTAGCTGTGGTTGCTAAGGAGGTAGGGGCTGGAGCATTTGAGAAGCAAGTGCCAGGAGTCACCTCCAAAAGGGTTGATTTTCTACATGATGGCTATGGGGGCCTGGCTGGAAGCCAAGCTGGTGGTCTGGGTGTACTTCATTCCCAGGGCTCTGGATTTTACCTGCCTATCAGTGGTGGCTGGGCTCAGGGCCCTGGGTTGTTTCAACCAAATTTTGAGGAGATATAAAAATAGTGTTGTGAAAACCCAAAGAATAGAGAATATCCCAGAGTAAGGAGTGGTCAGCAGTGTCAGATGTGTCAGATAGGATGGGAAATGAGAAAAGATCACACTAAGGCTTTTGGCACATTCTGCGGAGAATGATAGGGTCTAGTGAAATTTTTTTTGTTGTTGTTTTTTAAAGGATAGAGGAGCCTTTGGCATGTTTGAAGGCAATAGGGAAGGGGGTTATCAGCTAGAGAAGACAAGAGTAGATGGGATCAAAGACACATGTAGAGGGGCTGGCTTTTGCAAGGTGAAGGGCCATGGGGACTGGGGGGTGGTGGTAGAAGGAGAGGGTGGAAGATGATGGGAAGGGGTTTCAAGATGATGCCATTCATCAAGGTGGAAGAGCGAGCTCTAGAGAAACGGCCTTTGTGGAGAGGCCCTTTGTTGAGAGGGTGGAGCTCGAGGCAAGAGGAGACAGAATGGCTTCTGTGGGGAGTGAAATAAGGGCCCAGGAGGGAACAATAAAAGGACTGACTTGCTGTAGTGATACATTTGTAGTCCTATCTGCTCATTTGCAAAATATTGGAGTCTCCAAACTTTCTGATTCTGTCATTCTCACTTTGAGCTTTTGTATTCTCTATAAACAGGCCTATGAATCACTTCCAGGCCATTTCCAAGTCTTGCCACCTTCTGCAATGCTTCCCTTTTCCCCTCCTTCTAGAAACAGAGGCAAATAGATGCTAAGTGATTTGCCCAGGGTTACACAGCTAGTAAATGCCTGAGGTCAGATTTGAACTCAGCTCTTCCTAACTCCAGGCCTGATGCTCTATCCACTGCACCACTTAACTGCCCCAATCATTTCACTACCCTGCTCAAAAATCTTTCATGGCTCCCTACTATCTATAAGCTAAAATGCAAATTCCTTTGTCTCGTCTGGAGACCCTCCAAAGTCTCACTCCTCCCTGCTTTTTCAGCCTTATTTCCAGGCACGCTGGCAAATGGTTAACAACTAGCTCTCTGGCAGGACATACTTTTAAGCTTAATCTTCATTATCTCCAATTATTTGAGGGGTGGCTAGGTGGCGCAGTGAGTAGAGCGTCGGCCCTGGAGTCAGAAGGACCTGAGTTCGGATCCGGCCTCAGACACTTAACACACACAAACAAAAACCTAGCCATGTGACCTTGGGCAAGTTACTTAACCCCAGTTGCCCTCCAAAAAAAAAAAAAAAGCAATTATTTGAAGGGCTCTAATATGGAAAAGGGACCAATCTTCTTCTGGTTGGCTTCAGAAGGCAGAAATAGAAGCAATGAGTGGGAGTTATGGAGAGACAGATTCCTACCTGCCATAAGAAAAATATCCTAACAATTAATGCTGCTGAAAAATCATCAAGGCATAGTGCTGGCAATAGCTGGTGCTTAATAAATGCCTAGCTCTCTATCCATCTGGCCACCTAGCTACCTACATATGATAGGTCATTATATATTGTAGAAGTCATATAATGACTATTTCATTTCTCTTCTCTAGGCCTCAGTTTCTCCATCTGAAAAATGAGGGGGTTGGATTAGATAATCCTTAAAGTCACTTCCAACTTTAAAAACCTATAAAAACAGCCTCCTTGTTCCCATTCTGCCAGCTCTTCTCCCTCGCCCCCTAACTCCTTCTCTCCCCCCAGTTCCATTTCTTCACACCCCAGAAAGTTCAGCCCCTAACAAAGTTCCTTCCCTTCCCAGCCTGGCTTCCCCTGCACTTGGTCTCAGCCAGAGCTGCTGTGAACAGCTACATGCTCAGCCCCTGGGGGGCCCAGGTACATTAAGCTTCATGTCATGGCCAGCTCCTGCTCCTTTGCTCGCCTTCTCCTCGTCCTTCTGTCACCTTTTAATAGATTTCTTGGGGAACGAGTAATTTGTTCCTGGTGCCGGCTTTACACTCGACATGAAATCCCGGCAGGCCTCAGAGGTCAGCAAGGAGAAGCTCAAAGCCGGCTGTGAGAGGCAGATGCTGGGTTATTCATGACCCCTAAGCCAGACCACTCTACCAATTACCGCCCAGCCGGCTCCCTGCCATGGAGCTGCCCAGGGCCAAGTGTTTGAAGTCCATGCGAGGAACCGGCTGCCGGTAAACAAAACTTCCACAGCAGCCTGGATTGATGGGCAGCAGAGATGTGCACCATCCTATCAACACAGGCCCAGGCACGCTGGTCCTGGCTCCCGCTGGACCCCGCTTCAGGGTGCCTGCAACAGCGAGGAGTTTCCAGTCCAGCCCCCGGCTCACCCACAGCCACTAGGGCTGGAGCTCCTTGGGGGAGAGGCTGCTGGAAAGAATCCAGCCTGGAGTTACAGCAGAGGCAGCTTGGTTTCTGGGTCACTGCTCTTATTACAGTCTCAGAAGCACAGAATGTTAGAGCTGGAAGGGAGTTCAAGACCAACCTGTCCAACTGCATCATTTTATAGAAAAAGGAAACTGAGGCTCAGAGAGAAGAAAAGATTTACTCAAGGCGACACAGCCCAGTTGGAGATTAGGGGATTTAGACCTGGAAGGGTCCTTAAAAGGTCATGTGACCCTCCCACTCCCCTCATTTTACAGAGGGGAAACAGAGGCCCAGAAAAGGGAAGGAGCTTGCCCAAAGACACACAGGAAGTCAGTAGCAGAGCTAGGACTTCAGATTCTGATCTCATGTCTGTAAGACCCAAGTTCTTTCCACTGCATCATATCTCACTTTCTAAGGTGCTATTCTTAACAATAATTATAACCCCCATTTCTACAATTCTGTAATTTTACAAAATGCTTTCCCCACAGCAACCTTATAAAATAAACAGTAAAAGCATTAAATTTACAGATAACAACAATAATACCTCACATCTGTGAGCTTGCAAGGTTTGTAAAGCATTTTCTGTCCATGATCTCATTTGGTTCCCTTGGCCTCTGAAGGAGGTTCCATTTTACAGCTTTGACATGTTGGAATCAGAGGTGAAATCTGAGGCTTCCCGACTCCAGGTCCAACATTGTGCCTACAACTTCATGAAATGAAGACTTGAAGAGATTAAATGACTGGTCTAGGGTCACACAGCTGCTCACTGTCCATGCATTCTGCCTAATCCATTCTAGACCCAGCTCTACTAAGAGCCCACCAAGAGCAGCCTGACCTCTTGATGTTCCTACTCCCATAGTTACAAGATGGGAAGATTACTTTTTAATGGAGAGTTCCACTTATGTTGCTGCCACACTCAAAAAACCTTCAGTAATTACCCAGTAGCTAGGGGACAAAACTCAGACTCCTCACCCAGCTACTTGGGATAATTTGTACAGTGGTTAGAATCCTGGGCCTGGACCTCAGTCACTAACTAGCTGTGTGACCCTGAGCAAGCAGCTATAAAATGGGTTAATAAGAGCACCTACACCACAAGGCTGTTATGTGGATCAGATGAAATATTTGTAAAGTGCCTGGCCCATAATAGGTGCTATTAAATGCTTATTCACTTCCTCCTCCCTCCCTAGGCAACCTCACCCCCAACCTACTTCTCTAGCCTCATTTCACACTATTCCCCTTCATGTACTCCAGCGAGGCTGGGGTGCCTGGTCATGCCCTATATATTCCTGCTTTCCCCATCCCTGCGCCTTTGTTTATGGCCATTCTATAGGCCAAAAGACCCTCCTCCCATCTCTGCTAGCTGACATTCTACCCAGCCTTTTAAGGTTCATCTCAGGGACTATCTCCTCCACTAAGACACCTTATAACTCCCTTATATAACAGCCTAGTGCTATTCCTGACCTTATCATTTGCAATGTTTTCCTCTCCCTTCTATCATCATTAAACATGTACCTTTGTTTCAAGGCAGAGCCCCTGCCTTTAAGGAATTTAAGGCCTAGAATCTCAAAGGATTAGTGAGACATCTATAGTAGTAATAATGGTAACCCACATTTCTAAAGTGCTTTAGGGTTTACGAAGGGTTTTCTGCACAGTGATCTGAGGTAGGTAGTGTAAGTTATTATAATCATTTTAAAGATGAGGACTGAAGCTCAGGGGGTGAAAAGACCTGCGTTTGGTTGCATAGCTAGGAAGAGTCAGGATCCATATTCAAATTCAGGTCTCCCAGTGTGCCTTAATCCTTAGCATGAGGACTTAGTTTCTAGTAATTTCTCAGAAGGAAGGAAGGAAGGAAGGAAGGAAGGAAGGAAGAAGAGAGGGAAGAAAGGAAGGAAAGTAAGAAGGAAGGATGGAGAGGAGAGAAGAATATCTAGGAAAGAAGGAAGATAGGAAGGAAAAGAGAGGAGAGAAGTTACTAGGAAAGATGGAAGGAAGGAAGAAGGAAGAAGGAAAGAGGGAGGGAGAAAGGGAAAAAGGAATGGAGGGAAGGAGCACCCTAATCAAAAACAGTTCCTCCCTTTCCCAAGCTAGCTAGCCAGTGTTCCAGGTAAGTCTAAGATACTGATATGAAAATGTCAGCCTCCTCATTAACATCACCCCCTCCCCGCCCTCTGCCATGGCTCTTAATTGCCTACCTAAAAGGTCCATAGTCTGCCTGGCATTCAGGGTAGTGAGAGGAGCCTTGGACCAGGAATCTGAAGACCTGGGCTGAAGTTCTAGCTCTGTCATTTACTAGCTGTGTGACATTGGACAAGAACCTTCTTTCTGTTTCAGTTTCCTCATCTCTAAAATGATATGTTTGGACCAAGTGAAAACTAAATTCCCTTCCAGAGCATACATTCTATGTGCTGCTTTCTAACTTTCTATGTTCTAAGGTTCCAGCTCCAACATTGGATTCTAATGTCTTCTTCAACTAAAAGTTATATGATCTTAAGCTCCATTATTCTACCTCTCCAGGCTTATCTCCCATTACTTCCCTATGAGATCTGAAGAACTCAAATATTTGAATTTCAATCTCTGTACTTCATCCAGCCCAGAATCTTGTCCCTGGAAAACATCACAGCATGGTTTGGAGGGAGACCATTATCTTGTCTTTCTGGGTTAGGGTTGCACCTAACTCCCAGAAACTCATATAGGAAACCATCATGATTGTCATCCTGCAATTTATCTAAATCCATCTTAAATTTAGTTATATTTCCAACCTCTTCTGCTTCTGGGGAAATAAGTGCCATCTGTTTTCTTGCTTCCAGCTTTCAGGGGCCCTTAGCTCTGGTGTCTAGAATAATATATTGGAGAATTGGGGAATATTTACTTGATTTTTCTTTTTTATCTCCTTCATGAATTTATAGACATCTCCCTCTCTCAGTCTGGGACTCCAGACTAGGCACTCTATCCACTGCACAACCTGGTACATAGAATGCTAGAGCATAAACCCCAGAATGTACAATGCCAGGTATGTTATAGAGGAGATTTCCTATTTCAGGCATGTGTTTGACTGGATCAATGAAGTCTCTCCCAGATCCGAGAAGTCCAAAATCATGTGGATTTTCTTGGACACAATGGTGCCATTGGACCAAAGCCTTTAAGTCACTCTCTAACAGTAACTCCCAGGTCATTTCCTTATCAGGGTTCATCCTATAGATGGTCAAGCAGAGGAATGTTGACTGCTCACTACGGATATTTTTAAGGGGATCCATGCTTGGAACAGGGGAGTTGGATTAGATGATATCAAAGGTTCCTTCCAGCTCTAATAGTCTACATCCTAATATTCTACAATCTAGGGAAACTAAGTGTATGGTGAAGACAGGTGCTGAGTCTGGAGTCAGGAAGACTTGAGTTCAAATCTAGTCTCAGATATTTATTAATTATGTGACCCCTTCCCTTCTCTTATATCTATTTCCTAATTGAGGAAATAGATATAAAAACTTCATCTCCCTCCTAGAGTTGTTGTGAGGATCCAATGAATTAATATTTGAAAAGCACTTAGAACAGTGGCTGACACATAATAGGTGCTCAATAAATGTTTTTTTTTCTTCCTTCCTCCCTCTCTCCCTCCCTTTCTTCCTTCCTGTTTAACCATTCTATGTTCTTACCCTAGAAGCAGGTGAAGCAGGTAGATAGCTCCTAGTTTTGTCTCCAAGTGCTTTAGTGAAAAGCACCACAGATGAATAGATGGGAGACCTATCTAGGCTCTCTCACTCACTGTGTTATCCTAATGAGTAATGTTAGTCCTTTCTTGATGCCCCTTAATTCTAATCCCTTCCCTCTAACGATTATTTCCAATTTATCCTATGTAATGTTTGGTCCGAGTTGTTTGCTTGTTGTTTCCCCCATTAGACTGTAAGCTCCTTGAAAGCTGGGGTTGGCTTTTGGCTTTGTTTTTCCAGAGCTCAACATATTGCTTAGCCTGGCACATATCGGGTACTTAATAAATGCTTGTTGACTGACTGGCTAATGTCACTTCCCCAATCTCATCTCTAAGATGAGAATGAGAGTACAATGATGCTACCCCCACACCAGCCTCTGCCCCCATCTCGCTTTAGATGATGGACAGAAACATGCTTTGTCTTTGGAAACTGCTATATAAATTCAGCTGTTAATAGATACTTAAGTGGACCCCTGGGCACATCTACATGGGCTCTCCCTCTGCTGGCACAGACTGAAGCTACCCCATGCTGCTGAATTCTTGCTCATATCTTCCAATACATTCTCCCCAGCAGATCCATACACACAGTGGATGAGAAGCCTTCCCCCTTTCTTTGAACATCTAAGCCATATTCTTCCTTTCTTCTGAATGTGTGGCTTAGAATTCCAACACCTCTCCCCTAGATTGCTGGGATGGAGGGAGGATGGGAAGGGAAGAGATTTCGGCTTCCTCTCCTTTTCTTTCCTTGCCCCTCCCTCCAGGATTTTTGGCTGCTACAAGCACCTGGAAGGAAGGAAACATGCATTTATTAGGTACCTTAAAAAACCCCTAAAAATTAAGCACCTTTGATCCTTCACAACAGCCCTGGGAGGTAAATGCTAATATCTAGGTGAGGAAACTGAGGCAGACAGTTTAAGTGATTTGCCCAATGTCACACTGCTAATAAGTTTCTGAGGCTGGCTTTGAACTTGGGTTTCCTAACTTCAAACATAGCACTTTATCCACTGCACCACCCAGCTGCCTCACATGTGTATATCTGAGTTTGACACCTAAGTTTTTGGCTAAATCCTTTACTTGATATTTCTTTATTTGAGCAAAGGGATCCTGAAAGGGGGCTATTTCTAGCTTTGGTAGTAATATTATAAGTTCAAGAGGGTGCAAGTTCTTGGGCCCAGAGACTGCTGGTCCAATAGGAAGTGATTTCTAAAACAACTTTTCAAAGGAGATGACCATCACTCAGAGGATGAGCCCAAGTCACATCCATGGCTTGCCAGAAGATATGAACCTTAAGGGATTTGCTTAGACAGTATAAAGCCAAAGCAAAAATGAAAGGCCTGTTGAACAGTTTTACAAAGTAGTTCATATTATAATGTTTCAAGTATTAACTTCCTGGAAAAGTATAATAAGAGTTATAGGTTACTGTTTTATGTTTGTAACATGATGTCAGTGGTGCCTGGGGCAGGGGTGGGGTACCCTAACTGTATTGCTTCTACTTTCTTCCAGGGGACATGGAGACATGTACTCAACCTCTAGCCCGGCTTATTCATTCCAACCTGCCCTCACATGGGCAAGTTTAGGTTCCCAGAGAAAGACCTCTATGACATGGTTGCACTCAGAATTTCTCAGGGTACTAAGATAACCCTGTGGTTTAGTAATATGCTCCCCCCACTCACTACTTTAGCCCTCAAGCCCCCACCAATGCACTCCCATTCACACAAATCAGCCACCCACAATGACACATTAAAATCCTAAACATATTTACTTAACAATAGAGCAAAAAGTTAGTTACAACAGTACAGATACTTATGGATTTACATCAAATACAGAAATAATAAGTACATTAAAGTCCACACAAAAATATGTATCACACTTTCCTATCAATAAACTCAGTAGCTGAATAAAAGGGAAAAAGGACACTGATAAGTAAAATGTAACCAAGTTTCAAAAGAATAAATAAAATTAGCATTTAACTGGGGGGAAAAGAGTGGGCTCATGCTTACAGGTATCTGGCTAGGAAACATTGGAATGAAGAAAACCCATGTTCTCAGGTAATTCATAACCCTGTAGGCTTCAGCATCATCGGTTCATTAAGAACATCTGCACCACATCTTTGCTAACTGTCCACTTCTGATTTCACTATTCTTCAAGTGAGAAGACCCTCTTCTCTTCTCTTCTCCAACCAAGAAGCAATGACAGCTCCTTTAACTTCCAATCACCCTTGTAAAGGAATTGGAAGTGTTATGTTGCTGAACTGCCCAGAAGTTCCCATTAATCCTGACCTCTGCAGAGATCATCTGGCTGTCTCTTAATGGGCAATGCAGACAGACCTAGCCAACTCTTCACGCATACCATACCATTAGATCTCAGCATCTCTTCCTACAGAGCAAAACAGCAGCAAAATCTATCTTTCCCCTGTTGACTTTTTTTCTCTCAAAGCAGAAAGGTTAACAAAGAAAAAGAACAACTCCTGAAAGGCTTCATCTCTCTCAAATTATAGATGGCACCAAGGAGCCAATAGCTGAAATTGAAGTTTACTTTCAATGAACTTAAACCTTTATTTAGCCAACCAGGAACTAGCACCCTTGCTAGATGACTGCTACTCCTATTGATTTCTTCATAAAGCCTTTTCTAGGGGCGGCTAGGTGGCGCACTGAGTAGAGCGTCAGCCCTGGAGTCAGAAGGACCTGAGTTCAGATCCAGCCTCAGACACTTAACGCACACACAAAGAAAAACCTAGCCGTGTGACCTTGGGCAAGTTACTTAACCCCAATTGCCCTCCAAAAAAAAAAAAAAAGCCAAAAGCCATAAAGCCTTTTCTTTTTCACTTGCCAGTTCTTGACCCCTCCAGCTAGGTTCTTCACCACTACTTTTAATGGCTTACATCAGAGCCTCCTGACACTTAATTAACTCATATTTTCCTTATGAGGTAAAAATTCTCCAAATCTCCCCTTAACAGTTCTTATTTAATAATTTCATAATTTACAAAGTTATATGTTTTCATTTTGTCAGTTTTAAGTCTTAAAAAGGGCCCTCCTGAGCTTTAAAATCATTACATGCAAATACATTGAAACACCACAATATCCTGCAGTTCCAGAAATTTTATAATCCTTCCTTTAAAATAACCTGGGCATAAGGGCAGATAGGTGGCGCAATGAGTAGAGTGCTGGCCCTGGAGTCAGAAGGACCTGAGTTCGGATTTGGCCTCAGACACTTAACACACACAAAAAAACAAAAACCTAGCCATGTGACTATGGGCAAGTTACTTAACCCCAATTGCCCTCCAAAAAGCAAAAAATAAAATAACATGGGCATTTTTTCTTCTAAGGGGTTCAAATGTCTTAAAGGGGCAGATAGCTCTTTACATATACTTTTGGAGGGGATCTAGAAGCAGTGCCTAAACGTCTGAAGTGGGGTAGAGATATCCAATATTTTCATACCTAATGGGATTGTATCCTTACCACCTTGTTATGGATCATGCAGCTAACATAGTAATATAATTTTACATACAGCTTAGGCAGCACCTAGAAGGCAAGTTTCTTGCTGATTTGCCTGATGGATGTGGCTTCCATGATGTGGTAGATAACAAAATTCTTGATGACGTTGTCTTTGGGAACACATTAGTCACAAGTGGTATATTGGATAAGCTGCACATAACTATGGACCCTGCTTACTAAATCTATTGTTCTGCTTCTTCTTGGACATTTTATGATCAAGGCACTGAAGGAGTAGCTCTTTAGTTTTCAAAGAGGTCCGCTGGAATGCCTCTGATAACTGTGTCTCTTTATACTCACATTTTTCTTCATTTTTAATAAATAAATGTTATTTTTCTGTGCCTTAAAAACATCAAACAGTTCACCATGCATCTTTTACATGGTGCTTTGAATCTTTACATTTAACATAAAGTGCAAAATTAAAAAATGGACAAGAAAAATGAGCAAACAACAAAAAAGAACTTAATCTATAAGGCTACTATGGGGGCAGAGAAGACCAAGACATAAATTCAAAAGAAAGATAGCATTATGAAAACAGCTACAACCAAAACCTCAAAGAATAATTCTAATTGGATCCAAGCCCAACAAGAATTATTGGAAGAGTTAAAGAAAGGGATAAGAGTGGTAGAGAATTGACAGCTTGGTTTTGAAAAGGGCACAAAAATATTGAAGAAAATAACACCTTAAAAAACAGAATTGGCCAAATGGGAAAAAGCACAAAAATTCACCGAAGAAAACAAATCCTTAAAAATTAGAGTTAGGCAACTGGAAGTTAATGACTCCACGAGATATCAAGAAACACTTAAACAGAATCAAAACAATGGAAAAATAGAATAAAATGTAAATATCTCATTGTAAAAAACAACTGACTTGGAAAATAGATTGAGAGATAATTTAAGAATAATTGGACTACCTGAAAGTCACGATTTTTAAAAAGAGTCTTGTCATCATATTTCAATAAATTATCAAGGCCAAACTTCCCTGATAACCTAGAAATATAGAGTAAAATAGAAAATTAAAGAATACACCAATCACCTCCTGAAAGAGATCTCAAAATGAAAACTCCCAGAAATATTATAATAAAATTCCAGAGTTCCAAGGTTAAGGAGAAAATATTGCAAACAGACAAAAAGAAACAATTCAAATATCATGGAGCCGCAGGCCAGATCACACAAGATTTAATAGCTTTCACATTAAAGGATTGGAGTGTTTGGAATATGATATTCCAGAAGGCACAGGAGCTAGGATTACAAGAATAACCTATCCAGCAAATCTGAGTGTAATTTTTCAGGGGAATGGATATTTAATTAAATAAAGGACTTTCAAGCATTCCAAATGAAAAGACTAGAGCTGAATAGAAAATTTTACATTCAGACACAAGACTGGAGAGAAGCATAAAAAGATAAACATGAAAGAGAAATCATAAAGGACTTAAACATAGTTAAACGATATACATTACTATCTAGGAAGATGATATGTGTGATTCCTCAGAACTTTGTCATTATCAGGGCAATTAGTAAGAGTCTACTTAGAGGGAATGAGTATAAATCAATTATCTTGGATCATCTCCAAAAAAACAAAGAAAGAAAATCTGAAGGAGTGAGAAAGAGGGATGCCCTGGGAGAAGGAGAAAGGGAGAAGAAGAGTGGGGAAAATTTCCTCACATACAAGAGGTGTGTAAGAAAGAGTTTTTGTAGTTGAAGGGAAAATGGGAAGATGATAGGCAATGTTTGAACCTCACTCTCATCGGAATTGGTTAAAAGAGGGAAGAATGTGTGTGTGTGTGTGTACATACACATATACATACATACACATATGAACACACTCAGTCAAGTATAGAACACTATCTTCCTCAACAAAGAAATAGAAGGGGAAGGGAATATAAGATATGGGGGGATGATAAAAAGGAGGGGATTAGGGAAGGCAGAAGGTCAGAAGCAAAACAGACTTTTGAAGAAGGGCAGGATAAAAAGAGAGAGAAAAGGATAAACCAAAGAAAACAGTATGGAAGGAAATACACAGTAATCATAACTGTGAATGTGAATTGTATAAACTGAGCCACAAGAATCCAATAATATATTGTTTACAACAATAATATATTGTTTATTGTTTACACTAAAAACATAAAGACACACACAGAGTTAAAGTAAAATATGACAGACTCTATTATGCTTCAGCTCAAGTACAAAAAGCAGGGGTAGCAATCATAATCTCAGACAAAGCAAAAGTAGAAACAGACCTAATTAAAAGAGATAATTGAGGGGCGGCTAGGTGGCGCAGTGAGTAGAGCGCCGGTCCTGGAGTCAGAAGGACCTGAGTTCGGATCCGGCCTCAGACACTTAAACCACACAAACAAAAACCTAGCCGTGTGACCTTGGGCAAGTTACTTAACCCCAATTGCCCTAAAAAGGGGCGGCTAGGTGGCGCAGTGAGTAAGAGCGCCGGCCTTGGAGTTGGGATGACCCGAGATCGAATCCAGCCTCAGAAAATGAGCACCCACACACAAGTAATGACTAGCCGTGTAACCTTGAGCAAGTTACTTAACCCCAATTGCTAAAAAAAAAAAAAAGAGATAATTGAGGAAACTACATTTTGCTAAAATGTACCATAGACAATGAAGTAAGATAAAAAAATTTTCAGCAAGTTTCTTGGATAAAGGCCTCATTTCTCAAGTCATTTTCCAATTGATAAATGATCAAAAGATGTGAACAGGCAGTTTTCAGAAAAAAATAAAAACTATCTATAGTCATATAAAAAAGGCTTTAAATCACTATTGATTAGAGAAATGCAAATTAAAATAATTCTGAGGTACTACCCCACACCTGTAGGGAACTGTAGGGAGATCCAGCAATCAGTCTGGGGGTTAATCGCTCTTGCTTTAAACTGCCTGGATCTGGATTGTGGTCTTGGGGGAGAGGTTTCGGGGGGAGGTTTGGGGTGGGTATCCAATTTGCCAGAGCGGGTGGAGGCTTTACAGAGGTCACCCAGCCTGCGGAAGTTGTGAAGACCCCACATTTGGGACGGAAGCTCTCCTGTCTGGTGGCAGAGTCCTACCGTGGCAACAAGCCCAAAAATCAAGTAATTAAGTGGCAACATGCCTAGGCAAAAGAAACAAAATAAACAGAAAAATTCAACATTGGACTCCTATTTTAGGGGCAAAGAGGATCAAAGCATGGAGGAGGACTGTGAGGTCAGAACTCCTACACCAAAAGCCCCAAATGAAAATACAAGCTGGCTACAGGCCATAGAGGACCTTAAGAAACAGATAAGAGAAGTGGGGGGAAAATTGGGAAGAGAAATGAGAAAGATGCAAGAAAAGTATGAAATGACAGTCAACAGCCTGACTGAGGAAAATAACACCTTGAAAAATAGACTAACTCAAATGGCAAAAGAGGCTCAGACAGGCAATGAGGAGAAGAATGCCTTAAAAAGCCAAATTTGCCAGATGGAAAAAGAATCTCAAAAGCTCACTGAGGAGATTCATTCCTTCAGAGTTAGACTGGAGCAAATGGAAGCTAGTGACTTTATGAGAAACCAAAATGCTGTTAAACAGATCCAAACAAATGAAAGAATAGAAGGCAATGTGAAATATCTCATGGGAAAAACCACTGACCTGGAAAATAGATCCAGGAGAGATAATTTAAAAATTATTGGACTACCTGGAAGCCATGATCAAAGAAAGAACTTAGAAATCATCCTTAAAGAGATTCTCAAGGAAAATTGCTGTGATGTTTTAGACCCAGAGGGGGAAATAGAGGTTGAAAGAATCCACCGATCACCTCCTGAAAAGGATCCCAAAAAGAAAACTCCTAGGAATATTATAGCCAGGTTCCAGAACTCCCAGATCAAGGAGAAAATACTACAAGCAGACAGGAAGAAACAATTTCAATATTGTGGAAACACAATTAGAATAGCCCAGGACCTGGCAGCTTCTACACTGAGGGATTGAAGGGCATGGAATATGATATTCCAGAGGGCAAAAGAGCTGGGACTGAACCCAAAAGTCACCTACCCAGCAAAACTGAGTATCTTGTTTCAGGGGAAAATATGGTCATTCAGTGGAATAGAGGACTTTCAAGCATTCTTTAACAAATGCTTTATTAACTTCTGTTTTACATCATTCATTTCCGCCAGATTTTGAGTTACAATCATTTTCCCCCCATTATTCCCCTACCCAACCTCCCAGAATAGCAGTCCCACAAGATATCGCTTCCTCCAATCTGCTCTCTCCCATACCTTCTCCCATACCCCCATCGACTTTTCCATTAGAGGAAGGTGAATCTTTGTGTCCCAATGCCTGCACATCTTATCTCCCAATTATAAGCAAAAGAGTATTAATAATAGTATTTATATATATTTGAAACATTTAATGTTACGACCTCGAATTTCAGATCCATTTCCTTCCTCCCTTGTCACCCATTCCTTCTTGGGAGATAAGTAATTCAGTATATGTTGTACATGTCTAGCTATGCAAAACATTATCATAGTAGATATATTGTACAAGGCTGCTTATAATTCCCTCCCACTCATCCCACCCCCCACCTGGTCCATTCCCTACATGATCCTGTCCCTCTTCTATAGTGGGTACTTCCAACCTCCCCTCACCCCAAGGATGCCCTCCCATCCATCATCCCTCCTCTCATCCCCCTTCCCCCTATCCTGCTGCAGGTTGAGATATCCCATTTAGTATGTATGTCATTTTCTCCCTGAACCAAATTCAATGTGAATGTGGTTTTGCCTTTTTAGCCTTCCTTATTCTCCCCCTCCTTTGCAACCACTTCCCCTTGCTTCTTCTACATGGGATAGTTTACCCTACCCTGTCTCTCCCCATCTCCTCTTGCCACTTTCCTCTCTCACCTCATAATTTCATCCCTTGAGTATTCTCCCTTCCCAACAAATTCAACCTATGCCCTCTATCCATATATAACTGTAACCATATACACACACATTCACATATGTATTCATATGACCACACCCCCTTCTTCCATTATTTTCATAGTGAGAAAGATATCATCAGTCACAGTTATTGCTTTTCCATATAGGAATGTAAATAGTTCAACTTTGATAAGTTCCTTTTGATTTCTTTTCCCTGATTACCTTCTCAGGCATCTCTTCCTTCTTGTGTCTGGATGTCAAATTTTCTATTCAACTCTGGTTTTTCCTCAAGAATGCTTGAAAGTCCTCTATTCCACTGAATGACCATATTTTCCCCTGAAACAAAATACTCAGTTTTGCTGGGTAGGTGACCCTTGGGTTCATTCCCAGTTCTTTTGCCCTCTGGAATATCATATTCCATGCCCTTCGATCCCTCAGTGTAGAAGCTGCCAGGTCCTGGGCTATTCTGATTGTGTTTCCACAATATTGAAATTGTTTCTTCCTGGCTGCTTGTAGTATTTTCTCCTTGATCTGGGGATTCTGGAACCTGGCTATAATATTCCTGGGAGTTTTCTTTTTGGGATCTTTTTCAGGAGGTGATCAGTGGATTCTTTCAACCTCTATTTTGCCCTCTGGATCTAAAACATCAGGGCAATTTTCCTTGAGAATTTCTTGAAGGGTGATTTCTAGGTTCTTTCCTTGATCATGGCTTTCAGGTAGTCCAATAATTTTTAAATTGTCTCTCCTGGATCTATTTTCCAGGTCAGTGGTTTTTCCCATGAGATATTTCACATTGCCTTCTAATCTTTCATTTGTTTGGATCTGCTTAACAGCATCTTGATTTCTCATAAAGTCACTAGCTTCCATTTGCTCCAGTCTAACTCTGAAGGAATGAATCTCCTCAGTGAACTTTTGAGATTCTTTTTCCATCTGGCAAATTCGACTTTTTAAGGCATTCTTCTCCTCATTGCCCTTTTGGGCCTCCTTTGCCATTTGAGTTAGTCTATTTTTTAAGGTATTGTTTTCCTCAGTCAGGCTGTTGACCCTCATTTCATACTTTTCCTGCATCCTTCTCATTTCTCTTTCCAATTTTTCCTCCACTTCTCTTATTTGATTTTTAAAGTCCTTCTTAAGGTCCTCTATGGCCTGCAACCCGCTCATGTTTTCCCCTGGGGCTTTTGGAGCAGGACTTCTGACCTCACAGTCCTTTTCCCGCTCTATGCCCCCAAAATAGGAGTCTAGGGTTGCATTTTTCTGTTTCCTTTGCCTTGGCATGTTGCCACTTAATTGCTTGACTTTTGGGCTTGTTGCCACACTATGGCTTTAAGGCCAGATAGAGGAATTTTCGTCCCGAACGTGTGGGGGGCAACTTCCGTTTCTGGCAAGCTGTAAACCCACCCACAACTTCCACCCTAGATCACAATCCAGATCCAGGGAGGTTAAAGCAAGAGCGATTACCCCCCAAGACTGATCGCTGGATCTCCCCACGATTTGTAGGCTGGGAGCCGGAAATGCCTATGAAAACTACAAAATGGCGTGTCTCCTCAGCGGCTTCTAGCCCCCAGGGGAGGGAGCTGACGCATTCCCCAAATACAGGTCCCAAAATCCATAGGACACTAACCTCTTACTTTGTCCTAGGCATGTCTATGTTGATAATTCTGGAGTCGCCACTGCTCCTGGTGTTCTGGGGTTCCTCTAGCTGGCTGCTGGCCCTGCCGCCCTGGGGCTAAAACCTCAGCTCATGAGGACCTGGGCTCGGCTCGGCTCCTTCGCTCTGCACTCTGCGCGTTGCCGGCTCCCAGACCGCTGCGCTGGTACTTCCTGCAGGGCTGCTGGGCTGTCCTCAGCAGGAGGTTAGCTTCTCTGTGTCGTTCTGTGGGTGCTGGGGCTCCAGAAGTTGTTCAGAGTCCTTTTTTACATAGTTTGTGGGGAATCTGGGGGCAGAGAGGCTTGGATGAGCTGTTTCTACTCTGCCATCTTGGTCCGCCCTGTCACTTTCAAGCATCTCTTGAGGAAACCAGAGTTGAATAGAAAATTTGACATTCAGACACAAGAAGCAAGAGATGCTTGAGAAGGTAATCAAGGAAAAGAAATCAAAAGGAACTTATCAAAGTTGAACTATTTACATTCCTACATGGAAAAACAATAACTGTGTCTGATGAAACCTTCTCATTATGAAAATAATTGAAGAAGGGTATATGGACATATGAATATATATGTGAATGTGTGTATATATGTTTACAGGTATACATGTATAGAGGGCACATGTTGAATTTGATGGGAAGGGATGATACTTAAGGGGTGAAGTTAAGAGGTGAGAGACGAAAGTGGCAAGAGGAGATGGGGAGAGACAGGGTAGGGTAAACTATCTCATGTAGAAGAAACAAGGGGAAGTAGTTGCAGGGTAGGGGAAGAACAGGAAGGCAAAAAGGCAAAACCATATTCTCATTGAAGTTGGCTCAAGGAGAGAATCATATACATACTAAATGGGATATCTCACCCTGCAGCAGAGTAGGGGAAAGGGGGATGAGAGGAGGGATGATGGAGGGGAGGGCATTCTGGGGGGAGGGGAGGTTGGAAGTACCCACTATCAAAGAGGGACAGGATCAAAGTAGGGAATGGACCAGGTGGGAGGTGAGATGGGTGGGAGGGAAATATAAGCAGTCTCTTACAATATATCTACTATGGTAATGTTTTGCATAGCTATACATGTACAACACATACTGAATTGCTTATCTTCTCAGAGGGAGTGGGTGACAAGGGAGGAAGGGAATGGATCTGAAAATCGAAGTTTTAAAATTAAATGTTTCATAAGATGTTCAGGCATTGGGGCTCAGAGATTCACCTTGTCCTAATGGCAAAGTCGAAGGGGTTATGGGAGAAGATATGGGAGAGAGCAGATTGGATGAGGGGATATCTAGTGGGACTGCTATTCTGGGGTGATGGGTGGGGAAAATGGGGGAAAAATTGTAACTCAAAATCTGGTGGAAATGAATGATGTAAACCAGAAGTTAATAAAGCATTTGTTTAACTTTTAAAAAATTGGAAATTGAGAGGCTGCTCATCAACTGTGGAATGGCTGAACAAGTTGTGGTATATGGTTGTGATAGAATACTATTGTGCTATAAAAAATGATGAGGGAGGTGATTTCAGGAAAACCATGGCAAGACATATATGAACCGAAATGAAGTGAGAAGAACCAAAAGATCATTGTGCACAGTAACAACAATATTGTAATAGTGAATCAAAAGTGAGACTTGGCTACTCTGATCTATATAATGATCCAAGACAATTCCAAAGGACTCATGATGAAAAAATGCTTTCCACCTCCAGAGAAGGACCTGCTGAACTCTGAGTGCAAATTGAAGTATAATTTTCTTTGCTTTCTTTGCCTTTTTGGTGATATGGCTAATAGGGAAATATGTTTTACATGATTTCACATGTGTAGTTAATATTATTTTGCTTGCTTAGTGGGTGGGGGAGGGATAGGAGGAAGGGAGAGAGCTTGAAATTCAAAATTTAAAAAGAAAAGAATATTAAAAATAAATAATGATTTTTTAATGAAAATAATAAAGTGATTGTCCTCAAAATTCTACTCTGGGCTGGGGGCATAATGAGCCAGAGAACATGAAAAGGGGCTAGACTCTCCCAGGATTAAATCCAATTTATAGGAGCCCAGAGCTCATATCTCTCAGTGAGAGAGGATACCCTAGTTTCCCAGTCCCAGTGCAATATAGGCTATTGCACTATAATAATGTAAATGAAAACAACCTCAAAGTCTTAAGAACAATGATCAATGCAAAGACCTATTATGACCTCAAAAGACTGACCATGAGACATGCTCCCATATCTTGGAAGCCAGGTGATAGACCAAAGGTGCACGTTGAGCCATACATTTTCAGACACAACCCATAGAAAATTTGTTTTGCACTAGTATATATAATTTATTGCAAGAGATGACTCTTATTTTAGTGGGGAGAGAGTGAGTGGGCAGTTTTGGTGACACCAAAAAGAAGAAAAAAAGAAAAGAACATCAGTGAAACATTAAAAATAAATTGAAGGGAAGAGAAGGAAGTGTAAAGGGTGACAGAGTAATTTTGTTACTATCACATTAAATATCTATGTATATACATATACATATAGACATAGACATACACACATATACATATGTGTATACCAAGACGCTGTTCCCTATACGTAGCATGGGACTGTCAAGTGGCTCAAAGAGAGCTGGCATAGATATCTCTAGCTTCTTCTCCCCTCATCCTTCTTCAAGGAAGACTTCCATTCCTTCCAGGAAGTAAACAGGAGATTGGGGCTAAGAGCTTGGTCACTCTGTTCTCCTTAGAGAGGTAGGGAGTACTGGGCTAGAGTAATGTTTATCTGCTCCCTTAAATATTGTTAGTCTATGGGATGTGATTTTTCAGGTTCATGAAAACTTCTAATCATTGTTTCATCAATTGGAGAAGCAGGACTCCAAGCTTAATACCCAAGACTTAACTACCTTCCCACCAAAAACCAGTTCCAAAATAAATACATGTAGCAGGTAGCAAAGAAACCCATTTATCCAAGTCAAATAGCCAAAAACAAAACAAAACAGAAAAAGAGAAAGTATATATAGGAGTATATATACCAGACAATACAGAGTGATGAAGCTCTCCCATTGAGAATGAGGTCCAATGGATCAGCTCAACCAAGGGAAAGAGAGAGATTTCACCCAAAGGGAAGTTCCTTAAAGTCTCTAGTGCAGCAAGCTAGAGACAAAAATATAATAGAGTTCTCCTCCCTCCTACTATTGTCAGGTCTTCCCCACCCTTCAAGCAGGGATCTTCACTAACAAGGAAAGAGTCTTATATCAATGGGCTTTGGGTATTGGGTTACATATTATATACACTAAAAATACTTCTATAATAAAATTTCAGTTCTCTCTCTGTGTCCCTTTCTGTCTCTCTGTCTCTGCTCTCTGTGCCTCTGTTTCTATCTCTCTGACCTCTGTCTCTGTCTCTCTGTCTCTGTCTCTCTCTCTGCCTCTGTGTCTCTGTCTCTGTGTGTCTCTCTGTCTGTGTGTGTCTCTCTGTCTCTGTATATCTCTCTGTCTCTCCCCCCTTCCATTTTATGGTCCTTTCCCTTTCAGTTAATAAGCAGTTCTTAAGTGCCTACTATGTGCCAGGAACCATGGTCAGTACTGGGAATATTTTTGAAAAAGGCACAAGATAGCTATATTCAGCTTTAATGGTGTCTTTTACATGACTTCTGCACCAGTCATTGTTGGTAACATGACAGTTATTTACAATCATTAGGAGCTGAATTAATTGTCTTTTGGGCTTCCTGTAATGGGGCTTCTCCTGAGACTCTGATGTTCCACAACTTAAAACCCTATAGTGTCACTAAGAGAATCCTAGTGCTATAAAGGGGCATTTGTGACAATGAGCCTTGTAGCATCTTGGCCCAATCATTGCCATCTACGGCAATTCCTTCTGTGCATATATAACACAGATCAGTATGTATATACTAATAGGCTACTTTGATGGACTGACCTTCCAATATTATAGTAAATCTGGCTGATGTGTATCATGCATTTCATTTTCCCCTAGAAGATAATTAGCTCAACCTCTCTCAAGTGCTGTCCATTTCACTGAAGAGGCTTTGCAGTATCCTGAGGTTTCATACAATTAGAAAACATCATCTAGAAACTGAAGCACTAAAGAATCCCTCTTCTATTTGGACTTTGCATAGCACACCCTGTATGACACTGATGAATGCCTCAAGGGAGCCCAAGTTGTATCTTCTTGATGTCTGTACTCAAAAGATCATTGACCAAAGATTTGTCCATAGTCACATACATTTCATAGAACCTCATGGGATTTTTAGCCTGAATAGAGAAGGTGCCTTATGTGAAGGGAGCCTTTAAGCCTAGGCTAGAAATCAAATGCTTTCTTGCAATCAGCAAACAATAGAGTGGGGTCAACTGTACTACTCAATTATGTAATTTTGAAGATGTCCCATCCAGTTAACCTCCTCAGGCATCTATCTGCCTTTAAGCTACCTCACTGCTCCATACAAAGAACTACACCAGGGGCAGCTAGGTAGTGCAGTGAATAGAGCACTGGCCCTGGAGTCAGGGGAACCTGAGTTCAAATCCAAACTCAGACACTTAACACTTACTAGCTGTATGACCTTGGGCAAGTCACTTAATCCCAACTGCCCTGCCTTTCCCCCTCCAAAAAAGACCAAAATAAAAACTACCCCAGACCCCCATCATGGAATTTCACTCAGGGCTGAGTTGTCCTGATCACCTAGCCTACAACATCTAGCCAGACTATGCTTCTCTGGGCATCACTGCATATCCCTTACCTTCATCTTCCACCTCTACCAAATCAATACTATCATTGGTTCTGGAAAGAGTGTGATCACTTATGCTTTATGGCTCCATTCACCATCTCTGTGACTCCCCAGAACAAAATTCCTTTCCCCGGCCACCATTGGTCTTCACCCACTGCCCACCAACTGGAACATAAGTTCCTTGAGGGCAAGGATTGTTTGACTTGTGTATGTATAGCCCCAGCACCCAGTATAGCATTCGGCATCACAGCGGGTACTTAATAAACATTTTTCTCATTCATTCGTTCATTCATTCATGTAATTTGCTGAGGAAAATTGTTTAAGAAAACCTGTTTCCGGGGTGGAGCCAAGATGGCGGAGTAGAAACAGCTCATCCAAGCCACTCTGCCCCCAGATTCCCCCCAAACTATGTAAAAGGGGACTCTGAACAACTTCTGGAGCCCCAGCACCCACAGAACGACACAGAGAAGCTAACCTCCTGCTGAGGACAGCCCAGCAGCCCGGCAGGAAGGACCAGCGCAGTGGTCTGGGACCTGGCAGCGCACAGTACACAGAGCGCAGGGAGCCGAGCTGAGCCCAGGTCCGCGTGAGCCGAGGTTTTAGCCCCAGGGCAGCAGGGCCAGCAGCCAGCTGGGGAACCCCAGAACACCAGGAGCTGTGGTGACTCCAGAATTATCAACATAGACATGCCTAGGACAAAGTAAGAGGTTAGTGTCCTATGGACTTTGGGACCTGTATTTGGGGAATGCGTCAGCTCCCTCCCCTGGGGGCTAGAAGCCACTGAGGAGACACACCATTTTGTAGTTTTCAGAGGCAGCTCCAGCTCCTGGCCTGCGAACTGTAGGGAGATCCAGCCATCAGTCTTGGGGGGTAATCGCTCTTGCTTTAACCTCCCTGGATCTGGATTGTGATCTAGGGTGGAAGTCGTGGGTGGGTTTACAGCTTGCCAGAAACAGAAGTTGCCCCACACACGTTCGGGATGAAAATTCCTCTATCTGGCCTTAAAGCCATAGTGTGGCAACAAGCCCAAAAGTCAAGCAATTAAGTGGTAACATGCCAAGGCAAAGGAAACAGAAAAATGCAACCCTAGACTCCTATTTTGGGGGCATAGAGCGGGAAAAGGACTGTGAGGTCAGAAGTCCTGCTCCAAAAGCCCCAGGGGAAACATGAGTGGGTTGCAGGCCATAGAGGACCTTAAGAAGGACTTTAAAAATCAAATAAGAGAAGTGGAGGAAAAATTGGGAAGAGAAATGAGAAGGATGCAGGAAAAGTATGAAATAAGGGTCAACAGCCTGACTGAGGAAAACAACACCTTAAAAAATAGACTAACTCAAATGGCAAAGGAGGCCCAAAGGGCAATGAGGAGAAGAATGCCTTAAAAAGTCGAATTTTCCAGATGGAAAAAGAATCTCAAAAGTTCACTGAGGAGATTCATTCCTTCAGAGTTAGACTGGAGCAAATGGAAGCTAATGACTTTGTGAGAAATCAAGATGCTGTTAAGCAGATCCAAACAAATGAAAGAATAGAAGGCAATGTGAAATATCTCATGGGAATAACCACTGACCTGGAAAATAGATCCAGGAGAGACAATTTAAAAATTATTGGACTACCTGAAAGCCATGATCAAAGAAAGAACCTAGAAATCACCCTTCAAGAAATTCTCAAGGAAAACTGCCCTGATGTTTTAGATCCAGAGGGCAAAATAGAGGTTGAAAGAATCCACAGATCACCTCCTGAAAAAGATCCCAAAAAGAAAACTCCCAGGAATATTATAGCCAGGTTCCAGAATCCCCAGATCAAGGAGAAAATACTACAAGCAGCCAGGAAGAAACAATTTCAATATTGTGGAAACACAATCAGAATAGCCCAGGACCTGGCAGCTTCTACACTGAGGGATCGAAGGGCATGGAATATGATATTCCAGAGGGCAAAAGAACTGGGAATGAACCCAAGGGTCACATACCCAGCAAAACTGAGTATTTTGTTTCAGGGGAAAATATGGTCATTCAGTGGAATAGAGGACTTTCAAGCATTCTTGAGGAAAAAACCAGAATTGAATAGAAAATTTGACATCCAGACACAAGAAGCAAGAGATGCCTGAGAAGGTAATCAGGGAAAAGAAATCAAAAGGAACTTATCAAAGTTGAACTATTTACATTCCTATATGGAAAAGCAATAACTGTGACTGATGATATCTTTCTCACTATGAAAATAATGGAAGAAGGGTGTGTGGTCATATGAATACATATGTGAATGTATGTGTATATGGTTACAATTATATATGGATAGAGGGCATAGGTTGAATTTGTTGGGAAGGGAGAATACTCAAGGGATGAAATTATGAGGTGAGAGAGGAAAGTGGCAAGAGGAGATGGGGAGAGACAGGGTAGGGTAAACTATCTCATGTAGAAGAAGCAAGGGGAAGTGGTTGCAAGGGAGGGGGAGAATAGGAAGGCAAAAAAGGCAAAACCACATTCACATTGAATTTGGTTCAGGGAGAGAATGACATACATACTAAATGGGATATCTCAACCTGCAGCAGGATAGGGGGAAGGGGGATGAGAGGAGGGATGATGGATGGGAGGGCATCCTTGGGGGGAGGGGAGGTTGGAAGTACCCACTATAGAAGAGGGACAGGATCATGTAGGGAATGGACCAGGTAGGGGGTGGGATGAGTGGGAGGGAATTATAAGCAGCCTTGTACAATATATCTACTATGATAATGTTTTGCATAGCTAGACATGTACAACATATACTGAATTACTTATCTCCCCAGAGGGAATGGGTGACAAGGGAGGAAGGAAATGGATCTGAAATTCGAGGTCTTAACATTAAATGTTTCAAATATATATAAATACTATTATTAATACTCTTTTGCTTGTAATAGGGAGATAAGATGTGCAGGCATTGGGACACAAAGATTCACCTCCCTCTAATGGAAAAGTTGAAGGGGGTTTGGGAGAAGGTATGGGAGAGAGCAGACTGGAGGAAGCGATATCTTGTGGGACTGCTATTCTGGGAGGTTGGGTAGGGGAATAACAGTGGGAAAATGATTGTAACTCAAAATCTGGCGGAAATGAATGATGTAAAACCGAAATTAATAAAGCATTTGTTTAAAAAAAAAAGAAAACCTGTTTCCTTACATTTTCATCAAAGATACCCTTGATGCATATAGAGACCAGTCTCAGAAATATTTTATAGCACTTATTATATGCATCTCCTTGGGCAACTGGACTAGATGAGCTCTGAGGCCCCTTTACCTCTCAATCTGTGAGTCCATCAGCCAAGAACCTTCCTATGTTTGAGATACCTTAAAAATTTCTCCCTGGGTGCCTGGAACGTTGTGTTACCTCCAGACAGGATTTCTTCTGTGTATCCATACATATGTGTGTGCATGTGAGTAACCTTGTGTGCATGAATGTGTGTGTGTGTGTGTGTGTGTGTGTGTGTGTGTGTGTGTGTGTGTGAAGGAGAAAGAGATCTGGTTTGCCCACAAAACATAAGTAGTCTTTGGTGCTGCTGCCACTTCCTAATACAGTACATGTGGTATTGAGTCTAGTGTGTGGTTCCACTGATCCACTGGAAAACCACAGAAATAAATACTTTCTATCATTTTTACCTAAAATTACTCAGGTTTAGTTGTCCCTTGCACCAAGTAACCCATTGCTAAAATATAGCCAATTTCTTTCTTTTTAAATGATTTTCAGTGATCATACAATCTCGTACCCTTGGACTCTTTTTCCCCCCTGACTGGCTATATCTGCAATTTCACTGAAGCATCCAGTGAGGAACTCCCTCTACCATAGCAGGTTAGCACCTCCTCTGCAACTGGTTTTTAGAAAATTACCTAGAACATTGAAAGGCTAAGTGACCAGACCTTGGCCATACAGCCAAGGTAGTCACAGGCAAGACCTGAATGTGGGTCAGGTCAGCCCCAAGGCCAGTTCTCTTATCGCTATGTCACACTGCCTCTTACCTACTTATTCTTCTTAAAGAAAGTATTAGAGGCAACTAGGTGGTGCAGTGAATAGTGCACTGGCCCTGGAGTCAAGGGAATTTGAGTTAAATCCAACCTCAGACATTTAACACTTACTGGCTGTGTGATCTTGGGCAAGTCACTTAACCCCAATTGCCCTGCCCTCCCCACTCCAAAAAGACCCCAAAAAAAGTATTAATGATAGGAAAGCACAAGGCTCCTGTGTAATCAAAAGTCCTTAGCCTCTCATTCCTTAACCCCAAACTATATTCTCCACCATTTTAACTATCCTCTCCCATGCCTTCTTTCACCATATGTCTGAGCTGATTTAGTTTAAAGAAACTTCTCGAATTCTTTCTGTATTCTCACTGTTTCTTCACCTGCAAAAGCCACATTTATCTTCATGATAGTCTTTTAACTTACACCCATCAGAAGCAGGCCAGGTTGAGATGACCAAGTGTCCCATGAAATCGGGTTACTTTGGGGCATATAATGAAACCAACTCTTTTCTTCACCTCCCCTAAGAGCATCCAGAAGTTGGGCTTTCAGTGAACAGTGATCTCTCTCCCCTTATGGTTTCATTTACACGGAGAATGTCCACATGGAGGCAATTCCATTCCTCCAGTACTATGTCTGCTCCATTGGCCAATGACCACGCACCGAGAGGATCAACAGCTAATGTTTGTAGACAATTCAAGAGCTCTGGTCCCCTTTTCATCCCTCTATCACCATCCTTGCAGAGAGGAGGCAAGACGCCCAGAACTAAGAACCCCTTTATCTGTTTCATGGGTTTCCATGGTCAAAAAAAAGCCTCCCCAAGAGAATATTGGTGTTAACCAGATGTTGTTGTATTATTATTAATATTGTTATTATCATCTCTCTACTGGGACTCCTTTCACCAGCTGCTCCCTATTCCCTATACTGAACTCCCTTCCCTAATTTCAACCCTGTTGTTTTTCTCTGGCCTGATAAAGTTGGACTACCCCCCTCTCTGGGGTGAATTCCAGGCGTTCAAATTGGATTGGCATTCAAACGCAAGAGCAGTTGCTGGCTGCCAGTCTGGGGAACAGGAACAGCAGGTTTTTGCTGGAGGGGACAACTGCTTTATTTCCCTGGTGGCTGTTGACAGCCAAGCAGATGTCCTACAATGATTATTTTTACCTCGGAGTCAGAGCGGGGCCTCCCGCCCATCTTCCCAGGTGCGGCTTCTAGACCCAGCACAGCCCAGCTCCTTGGTCCTTGTACAGGTGAGCAGGCCTCTAGCGCCACCTACCTTCTTTCTCTCAGCTACTTCCCCCGGCTTTATCTGTGGCTTGGTCCATCCTACCTGGAAGGGACCTTGGAGATGGCTAGTTTGAGGCCCCCTCCCCCTTTTTTAACAGGTAAGGAAACTGAGGCTTATGGGGATGAACTGATTTTTTGAAATTCACTTAGGGACTAGGTGGCAGAGCTAGATAAAATTGGAAGCCAGATGAACTGAATGGAGCTGAATGGGTTTGAACTGAACTGAAGAGAGATGTGGAGTGGGCCATTCCACTGCCCAGACCTCCAGCCTGGATTTGCAGTCCTAGACCATCTCTTCTATGCAATAGCCATCCCTTCCCCTCCCTGCCAAGTTCCCACACTCAGAATCCCAGAGGTGAACATAGATTATCAGCACTGAAGGGCACCTCAGAGGCCAGCTAGTCCAAACCCCTCATTTTACAGATGAGTAAACTAAGACTGAGATATGAAGTGACTTGCCCAAGGCCACACAGCTAATAAGGCCCTTTGAGCGGAATATTCTTATCTAGATGAAGGTACCTTAAAATAGGTCACTTTATAATAACCCAAATTGCTCTAAAGCTCTAAGATTTACAGAGATATTTCCCCAGACTCTGTAAAATGTCAGCACAAGTTTTATTATTACCAGCAAGAGGAAACTGAGACTCAGAATGGTTAAGTGACTTGCCCATAGTCACACAGCTGGTAAATGTCAAAGTCTCAATTTGAAGCCAGCTCTCACCTTACTCCCGCCAGGAGAAACATCCCCAGTTCCTACAGTTAATCCTGATATGACATAGACTAACCATTCCAGTTGCCATCTTCTGGGTCCTTTCTGTCAATGTCCTTCTGTAGCAGCAAACACCCTAGCATCCCCAGAGTGGCTGCCAACACAGGTTCTTAGATCTGCTTTTGAAAAGGAAAGCAACTGAAAATGGGTTAACAAGCTTACTTTAATCAAACATATATTACCTAGTTCAGGGGAAAAAGGTCAGCACCCTGAACTTCAGATTATACAGACAGAACTTACAGATCAAACAGACAGGCTTCCAAACTGTCCCAACATTACACACATCAATACCAAATCACAGTTACCAGAGAGGGAAGCATCAATATTTGGGTTTTCAAAGCCGGGGGGCTCTCAACAACGGCTTCCCAGAGTCTCATCTGGTCAAATCACATAACACTTCTCAAAGTGAGCCCCAAAGCAAAGCCTCTCCTCAGGGTTTATATAGCCTTCTCCTGGCTCAGAGAATGTAACAACCTTCTGGACCCACTGCCCAATCACAAAGTATCAAGGTGTGGGCTTTCCTGAAAAACAAGCCTCCCACCACAGGCTCCAGGTGCACTTAAGCTAGGGGCAGGGAAGATCTTTAAATTTGCATTCCCATTATATCTTCCTCAACTATGGTACACAGAACCAAAACCCTCTTAATGTAGTCTGAGGTTACATTGCCTTTTTTGACTCCCATGTCAAACTTGCAGTCTATTAAGACTCACAGATCCTTTTCAGATAAACTGCAGTCTAACTATGCCTCCTCTATCCTGTACTTGTGAAATTTATTTTTAACCCAAATGTAAGGCCTTAGGGCAGCTAGGGGCCTGTGCATAGAGTGCTGGGCCTTGAGTCAGGAAAACCTCCTTATGAGTTCAAATTCAGCCTCAAACACTAGCTGTGTGATTTGGTACAAGTCACTTAACTCTGTATGTCTCAGTTTCCTCATCTCTAAAATGAGCTAGAGAAGGAAATGGCAAAGCACTCCAGCATCTTTGCCAAGAAAACCCTAAAAGTGTCATGAAGAGTCGGACATAACTGAAAAATGACTGAACTACGAACAACAAACAACAACAAAGACTTATCCCCACTGAATTTCATCCTGTTAGAGTCAGGCTGATGGCCTAGGCAGTCAGTGCAGTCACAATGATATTCTATCCTTCTATACACCACTATTTGTTTAGTCATTCCTCAATCAGTGGATCCCCTCTCTGCTTCCATTCTTTTTGCTATCATAAAAAGTGCTACTACAAATTTCACAAGTACAAGAATACAAGAAACCAATAATAAATGGTCAAAGGATATAAATAGGCAGTTTGGGGGTGAAGAAATTGAAGCTATCTATAGTAATATAAAAATGTTCTAAATCACTATTGATTAGAGGGATGCAAATTAAAATAATTCTGAGCTACCACCTTATATCTATCAGATTGGCTAATATGACAGA
This sequence comes from Gymnobelideus leadbeateri, assembly GCA_011680675.1. Classification (NCBI taxonomy): domain Eukaryota; kingdom Metazoa; phylum Chordata; class Mammalia; order Diprotodontia; family Petauridae; genus Gymnobelideus; species Gymnobelideus leadbeateri. Next base: position 116,747 of record WOXC01006279.1, on the reverse strand, counting down.
AAAGGAAAATAATACATGTTGGAGAAGATGTGAGAAAATTAGGACACTAATGTATTGTTGGTGGAATTGTGAACTAATCTGGTCATACTGGAGAGCAATTTAAAACTATGCCCAAAGGGCTATAAAACTGTTCATACCCTTTGATCCAGCTATTAGGTCTGTATCCCAAAGAGATCATAAAAAAATAAGAGAGGACCTACACTACAAAAATATTTACAGCAATTCTTTTTGTGGTTGCAAAAAATTGGAAATTGAGGACATGCCCATCAATTAGGGGATGGCTGAACAAGTTATAGTATATGAATGTAATAGAATATTATTGTGCTATAAGAAAATTCAAGCAGGAAGATTTCAGAAAAACCTGGAAAGCCTTACATGAACTGATGCAAAGTAAAGTAAGCAAAGCCAGGAAAACATTGTGCACATTAACAACATTGTGCAATAATCAACTATGATTGACTTAGTTCATCTCAGCAATATAATGATCCAAGACAATTCCAAAAGACTCATGATGGAGACCGTTATCTCCATCCAGAGAAAGAATTGATGGAGTCTGAATGCAGATTGAACTACACTATTTTCAATTTTTTTGGTAGTTTTTTCCTTTTGTTCTGTTCCTTCTTAGTCCACATGACTAATATGAAAATATGTCTTACATCACTGCACATATATAACCTATATCAAATTGATTACTATCTTGGTGAGGAGGGAGGGATGGGAGGGACCAAGAAAATTTGGAGCTCAAAATTTTATTTTAAAAACAAATGTTAAAAATTGTCATTAAGGGGCTGAGCCAAGATGGCAGAGTAAAAGCACAAACTTGGTGTGGGCTCTGGCTTCAACCATCTCTAATACCTGTAAAAAAATGACTCTAAAAAAATTTTAAAGCTACAGAACCCACAAAGAGACAGAGACAAACAAATCTCCTGCTGAAGGCAGCCTGGCAGGCTGACAGGAAATATCTATCACAGTTTGCTGGGAGTTGAGTGCAGTCCCCAGTGAGCGGGGTTCCAGCAGCCCCAGCCAGCATCCAGACTGGCCAGAGCAGACCTCAGGAGAGTGAATCACCAGCAGCTGTGGTAGTTTCCAGACTCCTCAACCTATAAATGCCAAAGAGAAAATAAAAGATCAGTTGGGAACTCTGTTGTAAGGGTGAAGGCATAGCATGGTCTGGCCCCTGCCCCTGGGGGAAGAAGTGGCAGGAGGTGCAGCTGTGCAATGTGGCTGCTTTCAAAGCTCCTGGCCTGCAGATCATAGGGGAACCAAGAGAACATTGAGGATACCAGCTTGGATCTGGATCTCGGTCTTAGGTGGTGATCCTGGGGTGTGTGGCCAGTGAGCCAGAGCTTGTGGAGACTGTAGAGAGAGTGTCCTCCTAATAGCTCCAGCAGCTGTGAAAACCCCAGCAATTTGGAACAAAGCTCCCTCCATTATGTAAGCAGAGTTCCACCATGGCAAAGAACTCAAAAGTCAAGTAATTAGCAAGATGAGGAAGCACAATCAGACCATACAGTCCTTTTTGGGTGGACAAAAAGGATCAAAGCATGGAACTGGAGGAGGACAATGAAGTCAGAACTCCTGCATCAAAAGCTTCCAAGAAAAATATGAACTGGTCACAGGCCATGGAGGAGCTCAAGAAGGATTTTGAAAATCACACAAGAGAAATGGAGGAAAAATTGGGAAGAGAAATGAGAATGATGGAAGAAAATCATGAAAAGTGAGTCAACAGCCTTCTAAAGGAAATTCTGAAGAAAATTCTGAAGAAAATAACCAAAAAAAATCTGAAGAAAATAACACCTTAAAAAGTAGACTAACTCAAATGGCAAAAGAGGTCCAAAAAGCCAATGAAGAGAAGAATGCCTTAAAAAGCCAAATTTGCCAGATGGAAAAGGAATTTCAAAAACTCACTGAAGAGAATAATTCCTTCAAAATTAGATTGGGCAAATGGAAGATAATGACTTTATGAGAAATCAAGATACTATAAAATAGATCCAAACAAATGAAAAAATAGAAGGCAATGTGAAATATCTCATTGGAAAAACCACTGACCTGGAAAATAGATCCAGGAGAGGTAATTTAAAAATTATTGGACTACCTGAAATCCACAATCAAAAAAAACCCTAGAAATCAGCCTTCAAGAAATTCTCCAGGAAAATTGCCCTGATATTCTAGAACCAGAGAGCAAAATAGAAATTGAAAGAATTCACCAATCACCTTTTGAAAAAGATCCCCCCCAGAAAACTCCTAGGAATATCATAGCCAAATTCCAGAGTTCCCAGGTCAAGGAGAAAATATTACAAATAGCCAGGAAGAAACAATTTTACTATTGTGGAAACACAATCAGGATAACACAAGATCTAGCAGCTTCTACATTAAGAGATTGAAGGGCTTGGAATATGAAATTCTGGAGGTCAAAGGAGCTAGGATTAAAACCAAGAATCACCTACCCAGCAAAACTGAGTATAATGCTGCAGGGGACAATATGGTCATTCAATGAAATAGAGGACTTTCAGGCATTCTTGATAAAAAAAAACAGAGCTGAACAGAAAATTTGACTTTCAATTACAAGAAGCAAGAGAAGCATGAGAAGGTAAACAGGAAAAAGAAATCATATTAAAGTTGAACTATATACATTCCTAGGTGGAAAAACAATAATTATAACTCATGAGACTTTTCTCAATATGAGTATAGTTGAAGGGAATATATATGTATACATAAATATATATGTATGTATAGGAGGGTGTATGTGTGTATAAATATATATCTGTGTGTGCATATTTGTGTACATGTGTACATAGATGGCACAGGATGGGTTGAATATGAAGAGATGATATCTTAAAAATAAAATTAAGAGGTGAGAGGGGAATATATTGGGAGAAGGAGAAAGGGAAAGATAGATTAGGGTAAATTATCTCATATAAAAGAGGCAAGAGAATATTGTTATAGTGGAGGGGAAGAGCAGGAATATGAAAGGGAATGGGTCAACCTTACTCTCATTGAATTTGGCTTAAGGAGGGAATAACATACACATTCAATTGGGTATCTTACTCTACAGGAAAACAGGGGGGAAGGGGATAAGAGGGGGCATGATAGAAGTGAGGGCAGATTGGAGGAGAGGGTAGTTAGAAGCAAACACTTTTGAAAAGGGACAGGGTCAAAGTAGAAAATAGACTAAGTGGGAGGGGGCAGGATAGGATGGAGGGAAATATAGTTAGTCTTTCAAAATATAACGACTATGGAAATGTTTTGCATAACTATACATGTACAACCTATGTTGAAATGCTTGTCTTCCCAGTGGGGGTGGGTGAGGAGGGAAGAAGGGAGAGACTATGGAACTCAAAGTTTCAAAAAACAAATGTTAATGCATGTTACATGCAACTGGAAAATAAAATATACAGGCACTGGGGTATAGAAATCAATCTTGCCCTACTAGAAAGGTAAGTGGGGGGGAGGGGAGGAGGGGTGGATAGAGGAGAATATAACAGAGGACAGATTGGGAGAAGAGGTATTCACTAAGCTTTCTATGCTGGGGTAGGGGTAGGGGAGAGATGAGGAGAAAAATTTCTAACGCAAAATCTTGTGGAAATGAATGTTGAAAACTAAAAATAAATAAATTGGAAAAAATTGTCATTAAATATAATTAGAAGTAATAAAATACTATTAAAAAAAGAAGAAAATGGTTCATATCTTTTGACCACCTACCCTATTGAGACAGTATTTATTTCCCAAAAAGGCACAGCTCTCCAATGGTTGTTTACTTGAATTTTAACTGCATCAATTTTCTGGTTAACTTTGACAGTTTTAGCCTCAAGGTAATTATCATAAAATCAAGTCATCGTCTGTATACTGGGGAAAAGTTCTGGATTTGGAAACAGAAGCCTTAAAGCACCAAATCTAGAGCTGAAAGATTTGACTTTGAATACTAGTTTTAGTACTTATACTTAACCAACTATGTGATCTTGGGAAAATCACTTCCCCTCCTCATCCATAACATGGGATTAGAAGATGATTCAATTCAAAATTTAATGCATCTGCCCACAAAAAATGCTATTCCAAACCTTCTCTCTATTCAAGCTCAATGCCATCTTGTTTGCTCTTTGTCTCTGCAGATGAAATTGCCTCCTACTTTACTGAGAAACAGAGGCACATATCATGAGTCCCCTATCTCTCCAAATCCATACTATAAAAACCCTCCATATTTTTAGCAATCCTTTCCTCCTTTCCTCCATCTTCCAGGAATGAGGTGGTCCTTCTCTCCATCAAGACTCATTTCTCTACTCATTGCCCTTGATCCTATCTCCTCATGTAAGAATCAAGATCATGCTCCAATAATCCCTCCTCCTCTCTTATCTGTAATATCTTCTTATCTACTGGCTACTTCCTTCTGACTACACACATTTCCAGTTCCCCCTCCCCCCTAAAAAAGAAAGAAACCTTCCCTTGGCCCTGCTATATCCTCAAGCTATTGTCCTATATTTCTCAGTGGAATGTATTGCTACTTTCCTGGACAAAAATAATTTACACCCACTGCCTCTTTTTTCTCATTTTTCATCCGTTCCTTGACTCCTTAGATATGGCTTCCAACCCTATCATTCTCCTTGAAAGTAGTCACACTAAAGTGACCAATGATCTTTTAATTAATTTAATTAACCTGACAGTCTTTATCTTTGACCTTTCTTCAGTTTTTGCTGCTCTTGACCAGCCCTTTTTTTCTGAATAATGTCCCTGTGTGGCTTCCATCACAATGCTTTCTCTTGGTTTTTCTCTTACCTGTCTGGCTGCTCTTTCCCAGTCTGCTTTGCTGGTTCATCATGCCTCTCTTGCCTCTTAAATACAGGTACTCTTCAAAGCTCTGTCTCTTCTATGCCTATATTCTCATTTTTGTGGATGTCATTAGTTCCCATGTTTTCAGTCATCACTTCTCTGCAGAAAGTTCCCACATTTGTACATCTGTCTCTAATCTCTTTCACAAATTACAGTCTCAAAATTCAAATTTTGTGGTAAGCCTCTCCATCTGGATATTGACCCAGTCCCTCAAACTCAACATGTCCAAAATTGAACTAACCATCTTTCCTTCAACCCTACCATTCCTCTTAATTGTCCATTTCTTTGACATATACCAACATCGTAGTCACTGGGATACATGCTGACCTCAAAGATAACCTTTGAGTTATCTTTGCCCTTTTTTCTCTCCCTTCTCCCAAAGCCAATCATTTTCTGCAGCCTATTGATTCTACCCCCAAAACATTTCTCAAATTAGCACAATGCCTCAACTTTGGTAAAAATTTAATAAATGATTGTTCACTGACTAGTTGACATTCATCCTCTCATTTTCATTCCATGGCTACTACCCTAGTTTATTATCTCACATACAAACTAGTATAATAGCCCCCTAATTAGTCTCCCTCCTCCCGATAGAGGCAAACTATCCTTTACCCCTTCACAAAGCCACCAAAATAATCCACCTAAAGCACAAGTCTGGCCATTTTACTCCCATGCCCATTATTTCAGTGGCTCCCTATTGCCTCTCAGATAAAATAAAGACTCCTTGGTCTGGCATTAAATTGTCTTCTACAATCTAACTCCAACCTACCTTTCCATATTTAGTTTATATTACTCTCCCTATTCCAGCCATACTGAACTATAAGCTACTTCCCAGGCTCATTTTGCTGTCTGTCCTCTACCTCATGGTCACTAACCAGGATCCTGCTATTCCTTCCTAGACTGATGAGGACTTGGGATCTAGAAGTCATCCCTTCCAAACTTGTGATTCGTAAGTCTTAGATGTGTGTGAAAGGAGTACTGGGGAGTAGAGGAATGGGCCCCGTGGAAAGCGCCGCTGATCTCTCTCCCCATAGATATAAAATTGGATCAGTCTCAGTCACTCCTGGCTGGAAGTTCTCAACAAATGGGAAACTATTTGGACTTTCCTACATTGGCTCTTCATACATGAAACACACATGCCTCTAGGGGGTCCTGGCTGTACATCAGGTATTTCTCTTCACCCCACAGATAGAGATAAAACTACTCCCTGCTAGAGCCGTTGTTCTTCCAATCAACTTCCCTGGAGAAGTCTCTATGTTCTTCTAATCATAGGTTTTGGATCTGAAAGGGATCCTAAAAATAATCTAGGATGTTTATTTAATAGGAAAATCTTTATATCCAGCTCTAATCTCTTCTCTTGAGTACTAGACTCCTTAGATCTTCAACTACTTCCTAGAAATCTCTACCTGGGTATTCAACTTGTACCTTAAACTTAAAACCTCCAAAACTGAGCTCAATATATTCTTTTCCAAGGAACCTCCAGTTCCCAAGCTTCCCTTTTTCTGCTTAAGGCAACACTATCTACTCACATTTGAAACTGCAAAGGAAACTTTGAATCTTCCCTCCTCCTAACATTACCCCTCCCCCAATTTAGTCAAATGCCCATTCTTATTTATTGGATTTATACAGCCCATCTTGAATCCATCCTGATCCTTCCACTTCTGCCTCCGCCACATCAGTTCAAGGTCTTCGTCACCTCTCACCTGGACTAACCATTTCCTAAATGACTCCTCCTCTCAAATCCACCATTCACACAGCTGCCAAAATCATCTATCTAAGGCACAGATCTGTCCATGACACTGCCCTTAATGAGTACAGTCACTCTCCACTGCTTCTAGGATGAAGTACACACTCTTCTGATTGGCATTTAAGGGCCCCCACAGTTTGGCTCCAACAAAACTTTCCAGCAGTATTTCACATTAACTCACCTTCATGCCCTTTACAATCTGTTACCATGGTATAGTGGAAAAGCAAGAAATACATGTCCAAATCCCAGCGCTGAAATTTATTTACCAGCCATGTGACCTTGGGCAAATCATCGTAATCAATCAGTCAATGGATAAACATTTATTAAGTACCTACTATATGCCAGGCACTGTGCCAATCACTGATGATACAAAAAGTGGCAAAAGATAGGCCCTGCTCTCAAAGAGCTCATAATTTAAAGTATTTAGATCATAGATTCATAGCTGTAAGGAGCCTTAGAGATCATTTAGTTCAATGGTCCCCAGCATTTTTTGTTCCACAAACTGTCAACAACAAAATACATTGTGAGCCCCCAGGGTAATTTCATATACAACTCCTAATACTCATTACAATTACTTACTGCTTAAGGCATCTTTAAAGAATTTTTAACCCAAACCCCTTGAACCATTATCACAAAACCCCAAGGAGTTTGTGAATCTCTAAATTGGAACCACTGATCTAGCTTAATTTCTTTATTATACTGATGAGAAAATTAAGACACAGAGACATTATACAACTTGCCCAAAGTCACAGAGCAGGCAAATGTCCACACTGGGATTTGAACCTTGGCCCCCTGACTCCAAATCCAGCAGTCTTTCCACTGCACCTGAGACTCTGTTTTGACCATCTATAAATCTTCATGAATAATCCTTCATGACAATACCTAACCTCACAGAATGTGAGCAATCTTGGAATCAGTATGGAAGTGTGAATTGAATTGTTACCAATGGCAACTTGCAGTTCTCCCTTACTAGCAAAAGAGGCTTATTTTATTGCAGCTAAATATCAGTGTCACAGCAAAGATCTATAGACCACCTTTTCAAAATTGAGGCCATAGGCCAATAAATCAGACCCATGAAAAGGACAGTATGTTGTGTATGCCCAAGCAAGGAAGGGATTTGGGGCCAAAAAGAGGGACAATCAACTTGGACCCTCTCTCCTCCAAGAGCTCTCCCTCCACACTCTCAAGTCCCCTCATTGTCCCCCCACTGCTGAGGGGTTCTAAATCACTGCCAACCCCAATAATAGGCCTCCAAATAGTTTGTCCCTGGCTGAAAAGATGGACAATATCAATAGCCAATGTCCAACTGAGCTAGGAGCCTGGGCTCTGTGTCTGAGACAATACACCTGTCACCCCAAAACCCATAAAGCTTGGAATTAATGGCCTAGTCTGTGGCTTGCTTTCATCCAAAACAATGAGGACAATCTGGGAAAGCTAGATTAGATTCACCCATTTCTTGGAGTGGGGGTGATGGGGTGGAAAGGACTGGGGAGAGATGTCACTAGCTTGGCAAATATACCTCTACCCTCATGACTGGATATGGAGTCAGACAGTCCAGACTCAAGTCCTAGTCCTTCCACTTACCAGCCATGGGCCTCCGTGCCTCAGTTTCCTCATTAGTAAAATGTGAATGCCTGTGCTCACTACTTTATAGGGTTGTAAAAATCAGATGACTTCATGAATTGGGGGAGGGGTAATGTTAGGAGGAGGGAAGATTCAAAGTTTCCTTTGCAGTTTCAAATGTGAGTAGATAGTGTTGCCTTAAGCAGAAAAGTACTTTATAACTGTCAATCTTTGCTTTTGTTCCTCCACTAGCATTCTTCTTTGATGCCTCACTATGGCCTGTTGTGACAACAGGTCCCAAGGCAGAGCAGGTCCTACCAATCTAGGAAAGATGGACTTAATGGCAGTCTGTCCCTTGTCCCTAGCTGTAGCTTCCACATATGAGAGGAGGCTCATCTTGGCCCAGCCTGGCCATCAGTGATGAATTATCTAGCTCCAGCAACCCTCCAAAGTTTTCTGCAGGATCATAAAGGAGCTGTGATGTAAATCAGTGGATAGAATACTCACCAACCAAGAATCATTGATCCTTTTGGAGGCAACTAAGGAGCACAAAGGGATAAAGCCCTAGGCTTAAAGTTAGGTAATCCTGAGTTAAAATGACTTCAGAAATGAACCAGCTGTGTGACCCTGGGCAAGTCACTTAACCTCTGCCTGCCTCAGTTTCCTCATCTGTAAAATGGGGATAATAATAGCAGCTATTTCCCAAGGTTGCTGTGATGATTAAGTGAAATAATATTTGTAAAGTGCTTACCACGGTACCTAGCACATAGTAGGAACTTAATAAATGCTTGTTTTCTTCCTTTTAAATTTTGGAATATCATCTTCATCCTCATCATTAGAAATATATAAGACTACCCACATTTGGGAATTCAGGAGCTTCAGAATTCTAACTCAGCGTTCTAATAAATACTCCTGGTTCTGTCCCCCTGGTGCTGGATGACACGATGGACGTCCCCTCTCCTGTCCCCATTAGATGGTTTTGGGGGGTGGAGTTCAGTCTCCAGGGTTGACATATTAGACAAAAGTCTTCGAAATGGGTCCTAATTGATTTGGTTTGATTTTGTTTGTATTGTTCAGAAGATGCTCCTATCACAAGATGGTGGGTTATTGACTTGAAATAAGGAAGAGCTAGCATTTGAAGTTCTCACATGGTTGCCCCCCCAACAACCTGGGGAGGTAGGCGCCATTAGTAGCACTATTTTACAGATAAGGAAATTGAGGCTGACAAGTCAATGGTTTACCAAGAGTCACACATATAGTAAGAGTCTGAGACTGAATTTGAACTCAGGATTGCCTGATTTCAAGTCCAGTGCTCTATCTACTGCAACATCTAGGAAACCCTGAATTCAAAATCCTACCTCAAACACTTATTAGCTGTATGATCCTGGACAAGTCATTTAATCTCTACATGCCTCAGCTTCCTTATCTGAAAAATGGAGGTGGGGGTGGGTAGATTCAATGGGTCCCTTCAAGCTTCAAATCTATGATCCTGGAAACCCCTTTAATTCCCCCACATTTCCCCAAAATCCCAAACAGTAACTAATCAGCCAAGCCATGTAACCTTAGACAAGTGTCTTTACATCACTGGGCCTCAAGAAAATCAGTCTCTTCCCTCCCTGATCTGAAAATCAAACTTTTATGGGGCAGCTAGGTGGCACAGTGAATAGAACACTGGCCCTGGAGTGAGGAGAACCTCAGTTCAAATCCGGCCTCAGACACTTGACACACTTACAAGCACTGTGACCTTAGGCAAATCACCTAACCCCAATTGCCCTCCAAAAAAAACAAAAAGAAATCAAATGTTTAAAAAATTATTATTATTATTCTTACATGCAACTGGGAAATAAGATATACAGGCACTGGGGTACGGAGATCCATCTTGCCCTACTAAATCAGAGGGGGGATGGGGGAGGATATAAGAGAGATCAGATTGGGGGAAGAGGTATTCAGTAGGATCACTATTTTGGGGTGGGGGTTAGGGGAAAGATGGGGAGAAACTGTGTAACTCAAAACCTTGTGGAAATGAATGTTGAAAACTAAAAATATACCAAAAAAATGTTTTAATTCAGTCAAGCAAGCAAGAATTTCTTAAGTGCCTACTATATGGCAGGCACTGTGCTAAAAAGGGTCTCTGCCCTCAAGGAACTTACATTCTATGAAGGGGATGCAACCTATTCACCAATAAGCAAATGTCATAGATTTAGAGCTAGAAGGGGCCTTGTAGGCACGCTCCTTATTTTATATGTGAGAAATCTGGAATTCAGAGAGAGTAAGAGACTAGTCTGGAGTCACACAGATGAGTGACTGAGGCAGGATTTGAACTCATGATCTCAGCCCCCATATATGCCCCCTCCACCCTCCCTTGTACCATGTGAGCCCTCTCTTTTGGGCTCTATGTTCTGTGCTCAAACAGTCCTGCCCAGCTCTAACATTCTGTAGTCTATGTGGGAATATTCTGCCTTCTCAGGTTTAACCTTCCATGAATCTGTGATTACCTTGAAACCTCTCTGCATGTAGACTTGAGCTGATGCGGGGCACGCAGTGGGGAGGAGAGAAGGGGCGGACAGATGGAGATGGGGGGAAGGTTTCACCTCTGGGTATCTAAAGCTGTACAAAGGGCCCTGTCTCACCCTCCCTCCCCCACCTCCCTGCTCTTCCTCTTGCCTCCAGGACACACAACCCGGGATATCCGACGGTCAAAGGGACACCCCGATCCCGGTCACTCGCAACTTCTCCAGCCCTGGAACCCAATGGGGTGGCTTAAAGAATCGGCCCTATTTAGAGAGAAGGATCTTCGGACCCCGCCCCCTCCTCTGGGGAGCCGCCCCCAGAAGGGTCAGAGCCAGGGCTGGCGCAGCTCGGAGGCAAAGAGAGCTCCTGGTGCCCACTACTGAGAAGGACGCATGGGCTAGGCTGACGGTGTCCCCCCTACAGGTGAGAGGCATGCCCCCGTGGCAAAGGGCAGGGACCACGGGAGGCTTGGGTCGGGACTGGCGTCGGGAAACCCGTAACACCCTCAGGGAGGGACGATGTGGGGCTTCTAAGGGATCACCCCTACCAGCCTTTGAGATGTGAAGAATACCCAATTGCCAAGTATTCACAGAAAGCTCGGGGTTCTAATGTCCCTTGCCATTCGCGGAACTAGGAGAGGGAGAGAAATGCTACTGAAAAGTCCAGGGATTGTGGATCAGAGATTATTGGAATTTAGTATTAGGAGTTGATAACTGTATACATGTTTTAGGGTGAGCAAACCCATTCCTCACAAGTAGGCAGTGCAAGTATTTATCTCTCTCTTTTCAGGGACCAGGAAATAGTCTCAATTTGTCTAGGGTCACAGCTGGGAAACTTGGGAGCCCAGATGCTAGTCTGAAGTCCAGTGCCAATTTTCCTCTTAGGATGTTCTTACAACAGAATGTTAGAAGGTAAAATATAGATCTAGAAGGGACCTACAAACCTGGGCCACTACAACACAAGATGTTAGAGCTGTGTAGGGACCTTACTTAGTTCATAAAATGTTAATGAAGCAGGAAGGAATTTAGAACATAGAATGTTAGAGCTGAAAGTAGCCTTACAATGTAAAACTTCAGAGCACAGAATGCTTAAAAGTTATCAGGAACCTCAGGATGGAGAATGTTAGCACTGCAAATGAACTCAGAGCATAGAATGTTAGGTCTGGAAGGGACCTTAAAGTATAGGTTATGATGTTTTGGTCCTGTCCAGTTCTAACAAGTCATTCTTTTCTGAAAGTCACTTTTAGCCCTAAGGGACTCTGATCTGTGACCCTTCTGGGATGGGCTCCAATCAGACCCTTTCCCCTACAGACTTCATCTTTGGGACCAAATGTCTGGATTCCTAACATAGTCCCATTCTCAGAGTGGGATCATTTTGAGGGATAAGAGAACAGGGAAAGGGTGTAGGAGGGAAGAGTAAAGAGAGGGGTGTAATGGAGCTAAGTGGGGGTGAACACATTCCTTAGCCTCATTTGCCTGACCACAGTAACCTGAAGATGCCAGTCTTGGTGTTGGCACAACCCAGCAGTGAATCACTAGACCCCTTAGGAGGTTGTCAGAGTTCAAATTTTTGGTGTCATTTTCCCTGTTTATCCCTCCTACTTCTCTTCTATAATTATCTGACTCTGCTTCCTATTGGCTGGAGTAAGAGGATAGCAAGGGTGGGCTAGAATTAAAGAAAGGGGTGAGGAATGTCAACTTTGGTCTACCAACACAGGAGCTGAGAGCTCTCCAAGGTGATCCCATCTCCTAGGTGCAGACCCCATATACCCTTCCCCCCTCACCCTGGCTTTTAGTTATACCCCATTTGGAATGAAGATCAGTTGTGTGTTGAAAAATCACTAGGGGATTGAGCTAATTTGGCCTTTAGTGACATTTGATTGGAAATTGTACCTAAGAAACCAGAAGTAGGAAGAAAGCCTGATCTGTCCAGACTGATTTTAGAGGTTCAATTGTCTAGAAACAGTGGCATGACTGAGTTGACCATTTTCTCTGGAGAGACTAAGGTCAACAAGACTAGACAGAATTCTCACTGATGCTTGCTAGTTATTATGTATAAGGCACTATACCAGATGTTAGGGATACAAAGCTTAAAAAAAAAAAAACAATAGTCTATGACATCAGGCAACTTATATTATTCTAGCACACTTCAATATGTACATAGATAGGTAAAAGCTGATTCCAGGGAGAAGAGAACAAACACAGCCCCGGGGGCGTGGGGGTTGGGGAGAGATCAGGCACCCAAGTTAAGTCTTAAAGAAAGTCAAAAGGCAGAGATGAGGAGAAAGTGCACTATAGGCATAGGGGACAGCCTATGTAAAAGAATGGAGGTGGGAAATAGAATGCAGAATTTGGGGAACAGAAATAAGGCTACTTTGGCTGGAACATAGAGTGTATGAAGGGGAGCAATGTGAAATAATTCTAGAAATGTAGGCTGGAGCCAAAATGCAAAAGACTTTAGATGCCAAGCTGAGAAGTTTGTATTTTTCCCTAGAGACAATAAATAGGAAGCTACTGAAAATTCTTGAGCAGGGAAATGATATTTTTGGCAATCATATTTTGGGCAGCTCTTTGGATGATAGGTTTAAAAGATCAAATAGAAGGCTATTGTAATAATCCATCCTCCCAGACACTTGGGATTATAATTTGAGAATCATCTTTGACCCTTCCCTCTCCTTCACCCTCCTGAGCCAGTCAGTTGCCAAGTCTTATGCATTCTACCTCTCCAGTATCTCTTTTAGCCATTATCTTTTCTCTATTCTTATTACTTCAAAATAAACTAACCCAAACCCTAATTCTGTTACCTGGGCTATTTTCACAGCATCCTAATAGGTCTCCATGCTTCTAGTCTCTTTCCTATTTAATCTACCCTCTTCAAAGATACCAGAATACTCTTCCAAAGTGTGAGGTCTCACCCCCTCATTCCTCTGCTCAGGAATTGTCCATGGCTCCCTGCTGCCTCTAAGATAAAATATTGAGCCTGGCATTTAAAGACTGCCATGATATGGCACCAACCAACACAAATTCCTAAACTTAATTGATATTATTCCCCTTTGTGCACTCTACCTCATTGATAGACTGGCCTTTTAGCTTTCCCAAACTTGACATTCTATCTCCCATCTCCATGCTTTCACATTGGCCATCACTAGAGTGTACTCTACCTTCACTTCCTCCTCTAAGAGTCCTTAACTATTTTTCAAAGTTTAACCCAGGTGCCACCTATCCTTGCCCCATCCCAATTATAGGTCCTCCCTCTTCAATTCATCTTACTTTCATTTATATATAAATGAAGACAGATAAAACACTTACTAAGCATTTGCTATGTCTCAGGCACTATACTAAGCACTAAGATATAAATTGAAGGATATATAAAGATATAAATTGAAGGATACTAGACAGTTCCTGTCCTCAAGGAGTTTCTGTTCTAGTGGGAGAAGACTACATACAGGGGAGCTAGAAATGGAGGAGAAGTAGTAGGAGTCCAGTTTTCCAGTATGTGTGGGTGATGGTCCAAGTGGTGATGGCCCAGATGGAGATGTGGGGAAGTCCTGTGGACACCTAGAACTAAGTACGATAAGGCCAAAACTGGCCTATAAAACTCACAGAAATTTGAGGCGTGGAGGACAATTTCCTAGTTGGGAGAAGGTAGAGATGAGGGCCTGAGTGAGACAGTCCATCCAGAAATGTCCAAGGAAGAATATGTTGTGTCCCCCTATGGAATAAGGCCCCATAAAGGTAGGAATTATTTCATTTTATGTCTTTGTATCATCAACACCTAGCATAGTGTCTTGTACATATTAGGTGCTTAATCAATCAATCAATCAATCAATACTAATTAAGTGCCCACTATGTGCCCAGTTCTGCATAAAGCACTGGGGATACAAATGCTTGCTGAATGTAATTGAATCTGTAAAATGTAGATAATGATACTTACACTTCCTACCTCACTGAGGTGTTACAAAAAATATTTTTGTTCTCCTCGAAATTATATCGAAATGGGAAATGTTATTATAGGCTTTTAAGGTGGTATAGCGCCAACCACACTGGCATCCCCAGGATGGCTGCTAGCACAAGTTCTTAGATCTGCTTTACTAGGAAACATAGCTGTTTAAGGGGTCAACAATCTTTTTAAATTACATTCACTACTTCAGGGGAAAAGTCAGCACCATGAACTTCAGAGAGAGAAAATGCCAGCAGAGAAATAAAGAGCAACAGACAGGTCTCTGCCTGAATCAACTGTACACTTTATAAACATCCCTGGATTGAGAGAGCCTTTACATCTGTGCAGTTGGGGAGCTTTGAACATACAGCCACTCAGAATCTCAACCAGGGAATCACAAGATCCTTCTCATAAAGCAAGACCCCAAAGCAAAATATGAAGTCAGAGTATATGTATATATACTTCTCAGAGCCAGAGGGCATGACAATCCTCCTGACTCAGTGCCTAATTAGAAATTAGCAAAAGGTGTGAAAGCCTTCCTTCAAGTAAGCCTCTCCTAAACAAACTTCCCTTAATGGGCTCCAGGTGAGACCTATAAATGGGAGGGGAAGATCTTATATCCCAGTAACATTATGGGTGGTTAGAAGACTTATATGTTCCTCTGGATATTTTTTTCTATCTTCTGTTACAGAGCTCCTTGCAAACATCCCTGTGATCCCCAAATCTCTTCAGCTTTAGGTCCACCCGCTCTGCCCCTGGGTGTAAGAGCCATTCCTCCCAGCATGCCAGGAAGACTTTCTTGGTTCCTCTTCCTCCTGGTAGGTTTGGTTGTTTCTTTATGGCCTGAGTCATACTGACTAATCCTGTGAATTTGGACAAATCCATTTACCACTCTGGGCTTCATCTGTACAATGGGAGGGGTTGGACCAGATAGTCCTTCTAGCTCTATAATTCCCTTTGAAATACAAATCAGTGATTTTGTGGTGGTAATTGGGGGGAGGGAAGGTGCACTGGGCCTTTCCTTTCACATTAGCCTGTGGGTGGTGGGAAGGAAGTAAACGTTGGTCCAGGAGCCAGGATCTTAATATCAGCCTGTCTCTCTGGATTTGTGTCTGTGTGTGTCTGTTTGGGAGATCGGGAGTCTCTCCTGGAACCCTTCAAACTTCTCAGCTTCGTTGAAGACCCTCAGACCCACAGGTGGGTGCTGCCAAACACAGTACAGGTAGTCAATAGTCAAATGGAAATTCAAACCCAGGTCTTCTGGCTCAATAGCACTTTCTGGCTCTCTCCATCAGGATTTGAACTCAGGGCTTCCCATTTCTAGTCTACTGCTCTTTTCACTATACTGCTTGTAAAGTGAATAGAATTTACCCTGAATAGAAAATCCAGTCGTCCACTTAGTCAAAAACCATTTTATTTGAGAGTATGATAAAAATAGCTGGCATTTTCACAGCACTTTAAGGTTTAACAAGCATTTTAGAAATATCTCATTTTATCCTCATAATAACCCTGTAGAGATAAATACTATTATTATCCCCATTTTACAGGTGAGGAAACTGAGACAGACAGAGGTTAAGTGACTCATCCAGAGTCACATATCTAGTGAGTGTCCTGAGAGTGGATTTGAACTCAGGACTTTCTGACTCCAGGTCTAGTGCTCTATCCACCTAGCTCCTTCTACAGTATAGTGTAGAGGGGATTCCTATTCAGTTAGGAGGTGGACTAGCTGACCTCTGAGATCCCTTGGTCTCAATTTGGATGTCCTTCCAGCTCCAGTGTTCTGTGATTCTGTAATCCATGCACTGATTCATATGGGTAGGAGTCCAAAGATCTGAGTTCAAATCCCACCCATGGGACCTCAGGCTTTGGGGCCTCAGTTTCCTCGTGTGGCCAAGATGGTCTCTAAGACCCTCCAACTCTAAAGTCTCAATGATCCTAAGAAAGGATCCTGTCCTTGGTCTCCCTTTCAATGACTTAGCACAACTTCCTTTTGTCAGTCAGTCAGTCAGACAGTCAATAAACATTTATGCAGCACCTACTGTGTGCTGGACACTGTGCTAATAATCACTAGGAATACAAAGAAAGGCAATGAATCCTGCAGCCAGTCAGTGTTCTGCTTGAGGTCCGTGACCCATCATAGAAACTGCAACACACGCCACAAGTCAGGTGTGAATGAACCTACCACAGCCCTGAACTTGCCAAATTGAGGGAATATTTTCTGTCCCATGTCATAAGGTTATAGAACTTAAGCCTGGGGGGGAGGGGGAAAAGGGAGGGGCCATCTAATCCAGCCTCTTCACTTTATGGACGAGGACCCTGAAACCTAGAGAAGTGATTTGCCAAGGAACAGAGTCAGAATTTGAACTCAGATTTTCTTACTCTGAATCCAGGGCTCTTTCCATCCACTACATTGCTTCTCTAGGCCTCCATTTCCTGATCTGTAAAGTGAGGAGAGATGATTGGTAAGGTCCTTTCCAGCTCTAATCACAGGATCATCAGCAAGGGGCTGGAAGGGTCTTTTGAGATCATCTAATCCAGCCACGGCCTATGCCCTTTCTCACTGAGTCTTTCTCTGCCAGTTCCAGAGGTTTCTCCTGCAGCAGTGGAGACATCCAATGGGGTCTATGAGATCGAGGGAGGCCGGCAATTAGACTGGAGGCATGCCCACGACTTCTGTGACCAGCGTTTTGCCCAGCTGGCTCCGGAACCCCAAGATGAGGCTGTGACTGAGTTACTTCAGGGACAAGTACAGGGTCCCATCTGGGTGGGCCAGAGGACAACCTTGCTACAGAGACCTCAGCAGAGGAGTGAGTGCTATCCATTAGGGGGGTTGTAGGAGAGAATGGGAGTCACAGATACCTTTGGGTCTGGGCCCCCAGAAAAATTAAGGACAGGGACCCAGTCCCATCTGGTAGAATCCCAAGGTACATGGGAATTTTTTATTTTTAATTTAATGTCCTTTCAATTAACAAGTATTTATTTTTTCCTCCTTCCACTCTTCTCCCTACCCTGTCTCTCAAAAAGAAAAACAAAACCTTTATAAAAATATGCATATCAAGAGAAACAAATTCCTATGCTGACCATGCCAAAAATGTATGTATTATTCTGTATCTTGAGTCCACCATCTCTTTCAAGAGGTGGGTAATATAGGTTATCTTTAGTCCTCTGAAATCATAATTGATCAGAATTAATGGTTTTTTCCCCTTTATAATATTGTCATTGTATAAATTGTTCTCCTGGTTCTGCTTATTCTACCCTGTATCAGTTCATGTAAGTCTTCCCAGGTCTCTCTGAAACTATCCCTGTAGTCATTTTTATGACATAGTAGTATTTTGCTATATTTATATACCATAATTTGTTCAGCCACTCTCCAATTGATAGGCAGCTTTTAATTTCCAGCTCTTTGCCACCACAAAAAGAGCTGCTACAGATGTCTTTGTACATATGACTCCTTTCACCTTTCTTTAATTACTTTGGCATATAGGTATAGTAGTACTATTGCTAGATCAAAGTTTAGTGACTGTGGGGGCACCGTGGAGCAATTCACGGCTCCGTCAACCGTGAATTAATGTGCCTCTTTTGCCACAGCTACTCCAACAAGTGCATAGCATTTGGAGCTACAAGGGACCTTTGAGACCATCTCATCCAACAGTCTCATTTTATAGATGAGTATATTGAGGGCCAAAGAGGTGTGGTGACCAAGCCATACAGTACAGGGCAGAACTGGGATCAGAACCCAGGTACTTCATTTCCAAATGCAGTTGTTTTTTTTCTGCCACACAGTGCTTTTTCTGTCAGAGACCAGCCCCTATTCCCACCCCTTATTCATAAACTGAGGAATGCCTCAGCCTAGAGGAAACTAAGAGACCTTACAGCAATAGCTCTGTGGGCTGGTTTTTCTAGGAGAGGTGATGGAGGGATTAATGTTTCAGAATGGATTACTGGAAGGAAACCTGGACTTAGAGTCCAGAGACCTGTCTTTAAATCCAGACCTGACAAGCTTCTGTAAAGTCATTAGTTGAGCCTCAGTTTCCTCATCTGAAAAATCAGAGGATTGGAACTGATGATCCAACATTCTATGTTCTAAAGTCCTGATTTTACAGATATGGAAACTGAGGAACAGTGAAACTAAATGAATTGCTCAAGGTCACACAGGAAATAGTACAACACCCACTCAATGTGCCAATTGAGTGTATACTGAAACATTTTTATGTTTGGGGATGTTTTATGGGATGGAGAACAGCGAGCATTTATTAAGTGCCTACTGTATGCCCAGCACTTTAAAAATGTCATCTCATTTTATCTTCACACCTGGGAAGCAGGGGCTATTATTATCCTCATTTTACTATTGAGGAAATTGAGGCAGACAGAGGTTAAGTGACATACCCAGAGTCACACAGCTAGTGAGTATCTGAGGCCACATTTGAACTCAGATCTTTCTGACTCCAGGCCCAGAGCTTTATGCATTGCTTCATCAGGCTTCACACTATAGTCTTGAAGATTTGCACAAGAGTAGCAATGGAATATAATGGACAGGGCACTAGGCAAAGAGACTGGCAACCTGGGTTCAAGTTCCAGTGGAAAGATCATTTACTTAATAGCACATATAGTCAGGAAACCTGGCTTGGTATCTCAGCACTACAGTAAGTTCTTTCTCCTCTCTAAGCCTCAGTTTCCTCATCTGTAATATGAGGGGGTTGGACAAAATGGTCTCTAAGGTCACTTCCAGCTGTGACATCATTCTATGTTCTGAGGTTACTTTCAGTTTTTAATCTTAGAGTCTTCTCTGGCCTCAGTTTCCTCACTTATAAAAGGAGGGGCTTAGACTGGATGACCTCTCAGGTCTTCCAAGGCATCAGACTCCTATTTCACTGTTTTCTGTACAGAACCAATCTCACAGAACCCACCATGCTAAATTTCATTCCTCATCCCTGGAAGTCACTGGGGTCTCCTCTTCTTGCCCTCCCCTCAGGTACATACATGCTGCCCTGCCTGGTGTTTGAGATGCAGACAGCCACAAAATATGCCAGGCTGATGGTGGACTTTCCCATGCTGTCTGCCATCACAGTCTGTACCCATATACAGTGGGACCTAGCCATGGACAAGGTGGGCACCATCTTCTCGTATGCTGCCCCAGCCTTCGCCAATGAGCTTCAGCTACGTGGTTACACTGCCCATGATGGAGTGGTTCACTTGGCCCTTGTTGTCCACGGGCACCATTCTCCCTACCTGCCTGTCTTCTCTGCAGATGGGAGGTGGCACCATGTTTGTGCCACCTGGGAGGAGCGAGGTGGTCAGTGGGCCCTTGTGGCCGATGGCAAGCTGCAGGCAGGGACCCAGAGCCTGTCCCCAGCCCAGTCCTTGGCTCCTGGAGGCATGTTTGTCATTGGGCAAGACCAGGACTCATTGGGCAGTGGTTTCAAGAAAGAAGAGGCTTTCAGAGGCAACATCACAAATCTGTATGTCTGGGCCCAAGGGCTGAGCCTGGAGCAGCTGGATATGGCCCGAGTATGTGAGATATCTGAAGATGGGCTTCTTTTTGCCTGGAATCGCTGGGCCCTGGAGATCGAGCCTACACTCCAAGAGGTTGTGCTGCCATTCAAATGCCCTGGTAAGCCCCTCTGGCAGGCCCTGCTTTTCCATTCAGTTCATTTCCCCAAACATGTAATAAGGATGATAGGACTTTGAGCTAAAAGGGAACTTAAAGATTATCTCAATTAAACTATTTTACCAAGGAAACTGGGTCTCTGACTGAAGAGGTAATTTGTCTAAAGTCATAAGTCTAATAAATATCATAATCAGAATTTGAACACTGCTTTCCTGACTCCAAATTCAGTGTTCTTCTCACTCTGCTATGCTGAATCAATTGAATTTAGGTAAGTCACCAAACATTTGATGAGTGCCTTATGGGCTTGGAATCCAATAACCTGGAATCAAGTCCTAGTTGTGTGACCTTGGGTAAATCACTTTACCTCAACTAAGCCCTTGTTTCCTCATCTCTCAAATGGGAATGATACTAATACCTACACTAACTTCTTCATAGAATTGTTGAGAGGAATGTCATGTAATGGAAATATGGAAGGAGAAGCCCAGGGTTGGAGTTCACATGGTGTTCTAGTTTTACAAAGTGCTTGGCTCATAACACCCTATGAAGGAAGTACAAGTCTAATTATCCCCATTCTACAGATGATAACACTAAGAACCAAAGAGTTTAAGCAAGTTGCCCAAGATTTGCAAGTAGTGAATGTTGCGTTGAGAATGAGAACCCAATTCCTTTGACTTAAAATCCAGTATTGGTTCTACTGTACCCAAAGTCATCATCACTGCCTTCATCATCACAATCACTATGATTATTGTTGTTATTATTCCTTCACATGGATCCCTATACTGGATGCTAGAGGAAATACAAAGCCAAATAAGGTAGGACCATTGTCCCCAAAGAATTTACAATCTGGTATGACACATACACAATTATTGTGACAAGCTGGTAGTCTAAGTATACTGTCAAATGATATCCCAAGTGTTGATTTGGACACCATTTGTGTGACCTTCCTTAGTATACAAAAAGGCAAAAGATTGATTTATTAATTAACTAGAGGAATGTATTACATAATTTGGTTTCCAGGTAGTGTTATACTCAAGCATCAGCTCAGTGATCCAACCAAGGTCTCTCTGACACATGTACAAATTTGTCCTTCTATCCCCCCAACACTCCATGGCATTCTGTGGTCATTTGGTTTATTGTACATAGGGGAAAAAAAGAAAATTTAAAAATCAGGCTTTTTTTGTTTTACTGGAACCCTTCACTCAACCAGCTCCTGGTTTCCTCCTATATCTCTTTCCAGCTTCTTCCAGGGTGTGGGAAGGTGGTAAGAGAAGGGGTGTGTGTGTGTGTGTGTGTGTGTGTGTGTGTGTGTGTGTGTGTGTGTGTGTTGGACCCTAACCCCATATAGACCTTGGAATTTAAATAGGAAGGCAAGAAAGTTTCACTGAGAAAGGTATATCTCACCATTTTTCCATTATCCATGACAGCTGACAGCCTCTGACACTCTGGAAAAATGGCAGCTGCAACATCAGTCCAAATGCCACAGCTGCCCTTTCCATATTGCCAGAATGGTGGGCAGGGAGCCCTAGTCCACCTGGTTTATCTCTCCCTGATTTCCTAGATGTAAATCTCTTGGAGGCAGAGGAAGGCAGTGCACATTCTCTAAGGCAGCATTCCCTTCCCTTCAGTGTGAGTTTGCCTTTGTAGTCCCCTAAAATGCAATTTGGTGGTGTGGTCACTGGGCCTTGGAGTCAGGAACGCTGGAGTTCAAATCCAACCTCAGACACTTAACCAACTGTGTGACCTTGGGCAAGTCACTTAACTTCTGTCTGCCTCAGTTTCCTCAACTGTAAAGTAAGGATAATAATTTCCAAAGTTGTTGTGAGGATCAAATGAGATAATATTTGTGAAGTGTTTACCACAATGTCTGGCACATAATAGGCATTTAAGAAATTCCCTTACCCCACAAAAAACAGTGAAACAGGAAAGGTGAGAGAGTGCCACCACTTGGGCCCTGAAGAGCATAAGACAGGCACCTGTTACACTGTAGTGCAGAAGGAAACAATAGACATGTAGGAGATGAACAAGCTAAATCCTAATTGAGGCCTAGCAAAGAAAAGACCGCGTTCTCCAGCCCTGACCAGGTACAGGACCTTTGTTTCCTGGAAGAGGGGGCAGACTTACTCTACTAGGTCTCAGAGGAGAAGACTTTTAAATTCAATTTAATGAGCATCCAGTGATGTTACTGTAGAGGATAACACCATCCTCCCAGCCCCTCAGGCACACAACCCAGGAGTCATCCTGGATTTCTCACTATCCAAGCTGTTGCCAAGGCCTATAGAGTTTAGCTTTGTGACATCTCTTGAATACACCCCCTTCTCTCCTCTGACTCTGCCACCAATCTGATGCAGGCCCTGCTAGCCTCACATCTGGATTATTGCAATAACCAGCTGATGAGTCTGCTTACCTCATGTCTCTTCCCATTCTAATCCACTGTACATTCTACCACTAAAGTAATTTTCCTAAAACACGGGTCCAAGCGGGTCACCTCTCCCCGACTCGACAATCTCCTGTGGTCCCCTTTTGCCTCCAGGATCAAATACAAAAACCTCCATTTGGCATTCAAAGCCCTTCTATCTATCTATCTATCTATCTTCTATCTAGTCCCCTTCCCCCTTTCCAGTCTTCTTATACTTTACTCTTTTACCATGTACTCTTCAATCCAGTGGCACTGGCCTTCTGGATATTACACCATCAATTGTCTTTTGCCTCTTTTTATATCCCCAGAGCTTAGCATGGTGCCCAGCACATAGTAGTCCCTTAATAAATGTTTATTGACTGACATTAGGCACTCTGGAGGATATTAGGAATATAAAAACAAAACCATCCCTGCCCTCAGGGAGCCTACATTCTCCTGTGGGTTATCCAAAGTTTCTCTGCATTTATGACCTTCTGGTTCCAGCTCCCTAGTAGGAAATCACTGATGCCTAAAGAGAGAGGAACTAGAGCAGAGGGCTTTCATACCCTCAGTGCATTTGTTTGGCTTCTACCCAGTATGAGTTTTCTGATATTGAATGGAAGTGAAGGAATGAATCAGCTATATCTCCAGTGCTTAGCAGAGTGCCTGCTGGCACTTTAATTTTATATGAGTGACTGACTAGGATAGAGCCTTGGGAGATACCCATAGTTAGTGGATACCATATGGACAAAGATCTGGCAAAGGAGACTGAAATGGAGTGGTCAGACAAGTAGGAGGAAAACCACAAGAGAGCCTCCCCCTCTCTCCCTGCTTCCGTCTCTGTCTCTGTCTTTCCATCTCTCTGTCTCTCTCTTACATACACAGAGGAGGAGGAGGAGGAGGAGGAGAGGGGGGTAGTAATGACTAGGAAGAGAAGGTAATCAACAATGTCAGATGCTTCAGAAACATCAAGGAATACTGAGACAAGACCATTAGAATTGGGAAATTTAAAAATTATTGGTAGTTTTGGAGAGGCCAAGCTGAAAGGTCAAAAGCCATAGTGAAGAGAGTTTAGAAGAGGGGAGGAGGTGAAGGAGCAGGTGTAGATGACTCAGGTTTAGCTACAAAGAGCAGAACATATATAGCAAGAAAGCAAGATAGGCTCGAGAGAGGATTCATGCTGTCTTAACAATGGTAAGTTCTCTGTCACTGCAAGTATTTAAGTAGAAGCAGGTAACCACTTTCTGGTGATATTCCAGAAGGGATTCATGCATTGGATAAAGGGGTAAAGGGGTCAGGATGGCCACCTCTGAGCACCCTCCCCCTTAGACTGTTACTTTTGCTAGAGGCCTGAACTTCTCTTCCTGGTCTCCTCTGCCCACAGTGCCCATAGAAGAATGCCCAACTTTGGATGCGGGCAGCGGAACACTGGGTTCTGAGCAGTGCCTACGAGCCCTTCCTTTCCTCTGCCATTACAGGCCAGGTAAGCTTTGCTTGCTCTAGGCAGCTTCCTGCTGGGGCTGGAATCAAACCTGTAACCACCACCTGCAGGTTTATGCAGTCAGAGCCACTGACTAAGACAGGGATGGCAAGGTGCAGTGGTCCAGGCATAGGGCTAAGGCCTTTAAAGCCAAGCTTCTGAGATCTTGGAGGCCCCCACTGGGCCCATGTCAATGACTTATACACAGGGGCTCTTCCACACGAGGTGCCAACTGGATGTTTACAGCATTTTTGTTCAAATCACTACTTGATTTTGCAAAATTGCAAATCTCAGCAAAATGTGCAAATTTTGTAGTGTGATTAAAAGAGCATTGGTTTCAGAATCTCAGGCAGGTTCTAGACCCAGTTTTGTAGCTAATTAAACATCTATGTCTTCAGATTTAACCTCTGGGTCTCTTTCTCATAGAGGAAATTCATGACATTTAGAGCTTGAAAGAGTATTTCCCCAAGCCTCTGATTTTATAGATGAAGAAACAGGCCTAGAAAAGTGAATTTAATTGCCCAAGCTGACACACACAGTATGGAGCAGAGTCAGGATTCAAACTCAGGGCCTCTGATTCCAAAATCACTACTGTGCTACTTGGCTGTCTCATATCATAACCACATTGGCATGCTGAATTAGGCCATCTCCATAGTCCCTTTCAGTTCAGATGGCTGTGTTCTAGTGTTCTATAACCTAACATTCTGTGTTCTAATATCCCTTTTACTGGTAACAATCTATGTTCTAAGGTCTTTTCCAGTTTTAAAGAACTCATCCAGACCTAACATCATGTTCTATGTTCTAGTATTCAAATGTTTTTAAGTCCCTTCAGCTGTAACATTTTATATTCTAATTGTCAGCTCTAAGGTTCCTTCCAGCTCCAGCATGCTGTGATTTAAATAGCCTATGGTTTGGGGTTTTTGGTTTTTTGGTTTTTTTTTGCTTTTTTTTTTTTTTGGAGGGTAGTTGGGGTTAAGTGACTTGCCCAAAGTCACATGGTTAGTTTTTTGTGTGTGTTAAGTGTATGAGACCAGATTTGAACTCAGGTCCTCCTGACTCCAGGGCCAGTGCTCTATTCACTGTGCCGCCTACCTGCCCCACAGCCTATGTTCTAATGAACCATCTAGCTATGTCTCTCTGGGGAGGGAAGAGAGGGGAATAAGTCTCAGAAGTGGCTTAGTTTAAACAAAAGAAAATCTTGTTCTCCTCCCTGAACATGTCCAAGATGCCATGTGCTACATTTGCTTGTTTTCAGAGGTATATTGGCGACTGAAAGAAGTCCAGAAAATGGCAGATGGAAAATTTATCAGCCAGGTCAACACTCTGGCCAACGCTACCATGGTGAGCCAGGAGAAGCTTGGGGAACCCCAGGGACCCCACTTGAGGTGTTGGGAATGACAGAACTGCACCAGTTGGGTGGGGAACCTGCAGCCTTGAAGCCACATGTGGCCCTCTAGGCCCTCAAGTGGGGCCCTTTGACTGAATTCAGGCTGTACTTGAGGACCTCAAGGCTGCAGGTTCCCCACCCCTGTTAGGTTCTGCTATAATAAAACCTCATTAATTCAGACCTCGCTAATCAGAATCTTGGTGATTGAGAATTGTCACAATTCTGTTAAGGAAGTTAGCAATATTGGCATTTCAAGGGATGACATTTAACTTCCCAAAGATTTCAGCAATGCTTCTTTTTAATAGCAAAATATCTGTTTTTCAATTTCAACATTCTTTTTTCAAATTTTGAGCTCCAAATTCTCTCCTTCCTCTACTCATTGAGAAGGCAAGCAATGTGACATAAGTTATAAATGGATAGTCATTCAAAACACATTTCCATGTAAGCCATGGTATGAAAGAAAACATAGACCAAAATAACTCTGAGAAAAATAAGAAATTAAGTTTAATTTTTAAAAAAAAATCTGTGTTTTCACTGGAAATGGCATTCACTCCACCAGCAGCCCCTCCCTCAGTAGACAGTTCAAAAAAATTATCACCGGTCAACCAGCTTTCTGGTGATATGACCTTGGGCAAGTCATTTAACCTCCACAAGCTTCAGTTTCTTCATCTGTCTCTGAGCTGTGCTCCATTGACAGGCACATGCTGGGCCTACACAAAACAACCTCTCCAACTTGGCAGGACCTGCCAAATTTTTCATTCGGTTGCTATAGCATTTGAGAACCCAGAATTGACTCTACCGGGCAACGAATGTGATAATTACAAAAGGGCTTTTATCTGTTTATTACAATAGCATTTGGCAGGGCCCCATAGTTCCCATTCCTATGTGAATTGGAGAGCTATAAAAGTCTATTTTATTGGAAATTCATAACAATTGTTCCCACTTGCTCCTGCTTTTTAGCTTAAAAATCATTTTCTTCGCAATAACCCTATGAGAAAGATGGCCCAAGAATTATATCTGTTTTCTTCCTTTACTATGCAGCTCAGGCACCACCTTCTGCATGAAGCCTTTCCTGGTTTTCCTAACTGCTAGTGCCCTCCCCCACAAACTACCTTGTCTATTTGTATTTATTAACTTTATATAAATGCTGATACATTTTTATATGTCTTTGTTTATATATTCTGCTTAAATGAAACGTCACTAATTGAGACCTCACTAATTGGGATCACATTAATTGGAATTTGCCATAATTCAGACTAGGGCTATATTTTTACATGTCTTTATTTTCACATCCATTGGAATATAAACTACTTCTTGTGAATCGAGATTGTTTGATTACACTTAGCAGCCACAGTACCTGACCCTTAATGAATGACTTGTTGACTTGTTTACAGATTAGGAAATTGAAGGTCAAGGAGTTGAAACGATTTACTGAAAATGTCTCACAACTAATGAGAGGCAGAGTTACAATTCAAACCCTGGTGTCCTGCCTCTAAGTTCAGGTTTCTTTCTGCTAAACCTCCCAAGATCAGGCTGAAGGGTGCCAGGCCCCAGCTGAATGCAAGTAAGGACACACATACACTCAGCATGATGGCAGGAGAGACTTTCCTTTATTTAAAAAAATGTATATATATATATATATATATATATATATATAATTTTGTTAAGTATTTCCCAGTTATATTTTTTTAGCTTATAACATAAATTCAAAAATTTTTTAGTTCCAGGGGCAGCTAGGTGGCACCGTGAATAGAGCACTGGCCCTGGAGTCAGGAGGACCTGTGCTCAGATCTAGCCTCAGACACTTCACACACACACACACACACACACACACACACACACACACACACACACTAGCTATGTGACCTTGGGCAAGTCACTTAACCCCAATTGCCCTACCCTTCCCCCTCCAAAAAGCAAAAAAAAAATTTTTAGTTCCAAATTCTCTCCCTCTCGCCCCTTTCTCACTCCTTGAGAAGACAAGCAATGTATTGATTATACCTGTGAAATCATGCAAAACGTTTTCATATTAGCCACGTTGTAAAAGAAAACACACACACACGCGCGCACACACATACACACACACAAAATAAAGGAAGTGAAAAAAGTCTATTTCAATCTGCACTCAGAGGTCATCAGTTCCCTCTCTGCAGGCGGATGATATTTTTCATCATGGGTCCTCTGGAATTGTCCTACTTGCCACTGTAAATTAAAAACAAAAATTCTCAAATGAGAAAACATTAGAAGCTTTCCTCCATTCCCTACACCCCCCAAAAACAGAAATAAGTATAGATTTGCATTTCATTATTATTTGGCATTGTTCTAAAATTATATTGGCATCTCTACACAGTAATAACAAAAAAAAATTGGATCATTGTTTTGATCAGAGTAGCTTAGAGACTTCCACCTGGCCCCAATTTGGCCAAAGAGAAATGCCTTACTCTCTGACTCTTCAACATAGTCCCTATGCCCTGATCTGCAGAGGGGAGGGCAAAGGGAGATCTGGCTTCTCTCCTCACAGCTTTTCAGAGATGGCTTTCGAGGAGACCCTGGGTCCCTGAGTATGCCTGAGGCTACTAGCTTCTTGGGGGTCCTGGAACAGGCCCTGAAAGCAGAGGAGACCCCCCTGCAGCCAGCTGACTTGCTTGCTGTGGTGAGTTTCCTGAAGAGGGTCCTTGCTGTTGAGGTCAGAGGTCAAGACGGCTCTGGGCAGCAGGAACATCTCAGCCAGAACTTCTTGGCAGTGGTTGGCCTTCTCTTGGAGGAGCAAACTGAAACCCAGTGGATGGAGATTAAAGAGGTAAACTTTGTGCTTGGGAGGGAGGGGTCCAGCTGCCCTTGTTGCCTATCCCTTGGCCACAGAAACCTCTAAGAAGGTCTTGGGCCACTGCAGAACAGAATCAAGGCTCAGTTTCCACATTTGTTAAAACAAGATAACAATCCCTACCTGCAGAGTTTTAAGGAAAGTTATTTGTAAAATGCAAAATACAATAGAGAGGTTTGTTATTAGTGCCCTGTCTGTCTCACAGAACCAACTGCTTTAAGATTCAAGGTGAGGTACGGGAAAATGCTTTGTAAACAGTAAAGCACCAAACAAACGTAAGGTGTTATATTTGAGATAAAATCTCTAATACCCTGGTCTCAGCAGAGCATACTATTCATATTAAATCATAGTCATAAAATTTTATAGCTGAAAGAAATCCTAGAACACAGAAATGGGGAAAGGTATCTCTAATACAACTGAACCCAAAGCTGTTAAAGCACCTATTTATTACTTTCCAGGCACCATACCCCCCCCATGGGAATAGAAAGATGAAAACTACACAGCTCTTATCCTCAGGGAGTTCACAATCTAATAAGCAGGATAAGATGAGTTACATGTTAATCACATGACCTTATGGAATATTATGGAAAGAGCATGGTGTTTGGGAAGGTCAGGATTCAGATCCCGGTTTTGATACAGTCATTTGAGTGACCCTCCCCTTTTGCCTATGGGCAGGTAGGTGGTCCAGCAGCTAGAGCTCTAGGCCTAGAGTCAGAAAAATCCTGAGTTCAAATCCAGCCTCAGATACTCATTAGCTACATGATCCTGATCGAGTCAACCTTTCTAGATCTCAGTTCCCTCAGTTATAAAATGGAGATAATAACAGTACCTACCTTCCAGGATTGTTGTGAGGATCCAATGAAATACTATTTGTAAAGAGCTTACAGCACAATGCCTAGCCCCCAGAAGGTGCTTAATAAGTACATATTCCTTCCCTCCCTCTCTGGGCCTCAATAAAATGAGGAGGTTGAGCTAGAATCAGGAAGGGAACCTGCAGCCTCGAGGCCACATGTGACCCTCTAAGTCCTCAAGTGCTGCCCTCGGAAGGAATCCAAACTGAATTCAGTCATTTGGATTCGTTTGGATTCAGTCAAAGGATCTCACTTGAAGACCTAGAAGGCCTCAAGGCTGTGGGTTCCCTACCTCTCACTAGATGGACTTTAAGGGCTTTTTGGATTCTAGGATTCTTTGTTCTGTTTGTTCAAAAGTATGTTCTAATCCTAACGTTCTACACTATAGCACTTTGTGTTATCAGGCCCTTTCCAGCCCTCGTGGTCAACGTTTACCTCTTTTAGCTCTGATATTCTCTATGTGTTCTAACATTCCATGCTTTGAGATCTCTTCTGCCTTCATTCTTTGTCCTAATGTTCTGTGATCTCAACCTTACAATTCTGTGCCATTATTTATTATTCTTATGTTACTATTTATAATAATATCACTATATTGTTTTATTATATTATTATTTTCATTGTATTATATTTTATTATATTTATTCTAATTTGTGTTATATGATATTAATGTATTAAAATAATATAATAATGTTATTATTAATATTCTGTGTTCTAAGTGTGCTTTCAGCTTTAACATTTTCCAAGTCTATGAAATACATGCATTCAATACCATGAGATCACATTTGGTCATATGACTTAGAATTGTTCCCTAGAACAAATCTTATATATTTCCTATTGCTCCAACTAGAGCCATAGGTTCCAAAAGTGGGCAATACCACACCCAGGGGGTGCTGGAATGATAGGGGTGGTAGGAGCTGTGGGAGGCAAATGGGGGATATTGAACAAAAATAAAGGGTGGTGGAAACATAAGTAAAGAAGGGAAGAAAAATTTGAAAAACCATTCATACATGTTTCAATTATTGTGTAACAGAGTTAAAGTCATAGTAACTACCTCATCTTCCAAATAAACATACAAAATGCAAATTATAACCGATCAGTGGTGAAGTCAGCCAACAGGTGCTGATAGGCCAGCCAACAAGTAAGTGCTGATAGGCCAGCGTGTCCGAATTGTCAGGAAGTCCAGCATGGATCAGCGGGAAAACCCCATAAATTTACAATAAATTATTAAATTTAAGATGTATCAGTTTTTTAAAAATATTTTTTAAATGATGCCCATTTTAAAAAGCCATTAAAGGGTTGAAGAAAGATTTTGACAGGGGTGAGCGCTGAATAATTTTTTAAGGGGGTAGTAGGTTAAATAAGTTTGGGAACCTCTGAACTAGACGATAAAGTACTTGAATATGGGGATTGTGTCTTTATATTTTTCAAAGTACTCAGTGGAAGGCTGGGTACCACAGTAAGCTGCCTAAAGCACCATATCTCAGTATCTTCTGCTTAATAGGAAGGTAAGTGGTACACTGGATAGAACCCTGAACCTGGAGTCAAGGCCTGAGTTCAAATCTGTGTTAGGATACTGGACAAGTGCAACCCTGGATGAGGTACTTAATCCTGCCTGCCTCGGTTTCCTCATCTGTAAAATGGAGATAATAGCACTTCCCTTCCAAGGTTGCTATGAGGATAAAATGAGATAATATTTGTAAAGTGTTTGCCAGCTTTAAAGCACTGTATAAATGCTAGCTATTATTAGGTTTGTTGTTGCATTAACCATACCACAGATCCCTTCTGTTAGCACAAATTGCTGAGAATTCTCTTAAAGTGTTGAAATACGGTGAGTTGTACTGGTCAGCATCGATTATAGGGAAGTTCTTTGCTGATGTTGCAGAGGATGTCTGAGGCTGGAGGGCAGGCATAGAGTTATAGAGGAAAGGGGGGACTCTCAGCTCAGGCACAACCATGCACTCTGTCCTCAGATCATCAGAAGTCCCATGGTCCTGGTGGAGAGTGTGAACCACATTGCCTCCAGCCTGAGCCTGCTCCTCACGGCCGAGAGATCCAACATCTCTGTCCAGAAGGGCCCTATTGGTGAGTGTATGCAATGATATCCCGAGGCTGGCTGTCCAGCTATGTGAACTTGAGAAATGTACTTCCTCCCTGGGCTTTACTTAATTCATTTCCTCCTCTAAAAAATGGGAATGATCAAGCTTGCACTCACATAATCTCAGAGTTGAAGGGAAAAGATTCCTTTCTACAATATCGCCAACATGTGATCATCCAGCCTTCATTTGAAGACCTTCACTGATGGAGACCTCATTACCTCTCAGGGTCCCCCATCCTACTTTTAGATACCTCAAATTGCTAAAAAGTTCTTCCTTGTATCAAGCTGAAATCTACTTCCCTGTAGCTTCTCCTCATTGTTCCTAATGCTACCCTTCTGGGACTAAATAGTACAGTTAAATCCCTCTATGCATGACAACTTATAGAGAGAAGGCTATGGTTTGGACCTGTGATTTCATTAGGGAATTCCCAGATGAGGAAACTCCCTCCAACAATGCAAATGAGCATCTCTTCTGCAACTGATAGTCTTAGAGAGTTACCTGGAGCACTAAGAAGTGGCTTTCCCAGGGCACTTAAAGCAAGTGATCATAGTCCTCCAACACCTCCCCCTCCCCAAGTCTTCACCAAACTAAACATCTCTAATTTTCTCTTGAGGCATATTCTCTAGTCCCCTTAACATCCTCGTCATCATCTACTGATGTCCTCTCTTTGTAGAGATTCCTCTGGGTTCTAGAAGGTTAAACATGTATAGTACAAGATCTGACTGGTTCTCCAATCCATCCTCCCCACAGCTATTCAAAGTGATATTTGTAAAGCTCAAACTCTAGTGGCTCCTATTCCATCTAGGATCTAATGCAAATTCTTCTACTTGGTATTTAAAGTCTTTCACACCTGGTTCCTACTTATCTTCCTAAACTTATTTTATAATTTATATTTATATTATATTATTCATATTTATACCTTTATAATTCTTCCCTTCAGTCATTTTATGATCTAGCCAAACCAGCCCTC
Source organism: Gymnobelideus leadbeateri (assembly GCA_011680675.1). Lineage (NCBI taxonomy): Eukaryota > Metazoa > Chordata > Mammalia > Diprotodontia > Petauridae > Gymnobelideus > Gymnobelideus leadbeateri. Next base: position 84,552 of record WOXC01006279.1, on the reverse strand, counting down.
ACACATGATACCTCATCTCCTATCTCCAAGCCTTTGCATAAGCTATTTGCAATGCCTCAAATGACTCTTCCCTCTTGTCTCCACCTCCCCCAGATGCTTGTACCTCCTCCCAAAAAGTCCCTTGTATTTATCATGTATGTATTTTATAAGTGCATGTGTTGTTTCTCCCTTGTAGAAGGTAAGCTCCTTGAGGGCAGGAACTATTTCATTGTTGTCTTCATGTTCCCAATGCCTGGCATATGCCTCATAGGAACTTAATAAATGCTTATGGATCAATTCAATTACCAAGCAGGAAAGACTTGGTGAATAGTCCCAGTGATAGACTATTGTTTGAGAATGAAACTACAGATATGAGGCTCATTACCAGAATGCTGACCCCAGCAATTAATGAAGACCCATCTACTAAGGCCCCCTGTGATGTCATTGGTCATCTTTGAAAATGAAGGCTAAACAATAACAACACGAAGGAGAACCATGATCTGCTTCACAGCACACATCAGTGAAGTCATGGATCTTCGATATATTGAATTTTATAATAATTTCACTGCCCAATTCACTTACCCCAAGCCCAGAGAGGAGGATGGGGCAGAAGGGAGGGTCTGCAGAAGGATGGACCCTGGGTCAGCGCATTGAGGATTTCCTGTTCAGGGAGAGCACCTAACCCTAAAAACCCTAAAGTTCCAACCATCCTGAGCATGGGGAACTCTTCACCTTTGGGTTCCTGCTTTCTCTAGGCATTGAGGCTCGAAGCCTAAACCTGAGACATTTGGCCAGTAGTGACTTAATGGAAATTCCAGGTGGGCCAGAGTATATCCAAGTACCATTTGAGGAAGTAAGAAGACTTCAAGAAAGAGGTGAGCTCTGGGAGACAAAACTGGTACACTCTATCTGGGAGAGGAGTTTGGTATACTCTAGACTCTTCTCCACCTCAGGCCTCAGTTTCTCCTCTAAAATTTATGAGGGCAGAGAGCTCAAAGAAATTCCTCTCATCCTTCCACATGTTTTCAGGCAGTGGTGTCAAACATGTGGCAGCAGGCTACTATCACACTCCCAAGTGTAGCCCAAACAAGATTAAAATATAATTGGGAAATATTTAACAAAACAAAAATACAATAGAACATAGATAATGTCAATATGAACATAAATAATGTTATTATACCATAATATGTGTTATATATCTAACATATAATTAATATAATTAAATATATACATGTTAATATTTATTAATATAAAATATTATTGTGTTATATCATAAAATATATGATCAATATAAATATTAAAAGAGTAATATATACTTTATATGACATTATAAATGTATATAATTGTATTATATATATTTATATGACATTATAATATGTTAATATAATATACTATTATATGTTTCATACATAATTAATATAAGATAATGTTCACTTTTTAAAACTTAATATGTAATCTGTAGGGATCCCTATGTATAATCTAGTGGCCTCATTTCTCATTGAGTTTTATACTGCTGCTTTAAGGGGACAAACAGTAGTCTTTAGGGGGAGGAGAGGGGAAAGACTTTTCAGGATATGAGATTGAGGCTCAGAGGAGAGCCAAGGGCCCAGTCCTCAAGGAGCCCCACTTTGAGAGAAGAGACAGAGTCCCTGCCTCAGAGTCCTTCAGTTTGAGAGGAACAACATGTCTTCTGCTCTCAGGCAACCCCCTAACATGATAGGAGTGACATAACTCATTACCCTCTCAGAACACCCAGCCTGAGTTGGGGGACTAAACAGTCACAAAGGAAAATCTCCACTGGCCTAAGTGAAGCGGGACAAAAAATGAATGAGGCTGTGGGACTGAGTGGGTCAGTCATGTGAAGAGGGTGTGACTAAACAGAGAAAGTTTTCCACCTGCCCAGGTCTCTCCAAAGTCACTGTGATCAACACCTGGTTTGCTTACAGTGCCCTCCAGCATTCCTTGGGGTGGGAAGGGCAGGAAGGTGGCAAGGTCCTCAGCCAAGATGTCTCCATATCTGATGAAAGGTAAAAGTGAGTGGGGACTTTTCTCCTTGGGTCTTTCTGGGTGGCAGCTTCTAGGGACCAAAAAATCCTGATCATCGTGGGTGCCTTTTTTCCCCCAGAAAAGGACTGATTGATGGAAGGGAGGAAAGGTGTAATGGTGGGGAAGGAAATTAGAACTGTAGCATATAGATTTAGCTCAAATGACACCATCTACAAGAGGCCTCTACTAATTGCCCCCGCTTCTAGTGCCTCTACTTTATTAAAATTACTGTATATTGATTTTGAATATATTTGTATATGCTCCTATCTACAGAATGAAAGCTCTTGAGGACAGGGACTGTTTCATTTTTGTCTTTATATGTCCAATGCCTAATGTAGTGCCTAGAACACAATAAGCACTTAATATTTGCTTGGTTAACTGATAGTTAGGAAGGGCTTTAAAACATGAAACATTGGAGCTGAAAGGAATTTTAGTACCTAGAATGTTAGAACACAGACCATAGAAGGTTAGAACGGGAAAGAACCTTAGAACATAGAGTGTTAAAGCTGGAAGGAGCCATAGGATATAGAATATAATAGTTTAAAAGGCCTTTAGAAATGATCCTTATTTTATTAAGCAGGAAAGAGACCTTGGAGGTCATGTATTTCAGAGTTGAGAGAGGTGATGGGACTTATAGAGACACAGAAGATAAATATAAGAGATAGGACTAGAATATAGGTGCCCAATCTGGGAAATGACTAGAGCTAGGTCACCTAGCAGGCTTTTGGCTCTTTCCTCTCAGAAAAGGCCCCTTCCATTTCAACACATTCCCCAATGTTTCTAGGTACATAAGCACCCGGGTGGGGTCAGCCATCATCTCATCCACAGTTCTAGTCAACCTCCAGGAGGTCAGCACAGCTGTGCATTACCATCTTCTGCACCAGACCCAGGTAAGGTAGGGTGGGTGGCATCCATGGTGACAGATCTGTTAGAGACAGATCACACAGTCCTCAGCCTCAGAAAGAGATACATTCCCCTTCCTCCCCCATTCATTCCACTAGTAAAAATTTTGAGACTCAGAGAGAAACGCTTTATTTATCTGTTTTTATAGATAAATAGCAGGAAACATAGAACTATTGAATAAATATTACAAATAATAGTTTAGGGGATAGAAAGCCAGCCTTGGTTTCAGGAATACCTAGATTCAGGTCCTTCCTTTAACACATGCCCTTCAAGCTCTACAAGGATCATCTTATGAACCTTTCCATACCAATGCAGAGCAGCACATGCTCTTCAGCTTACAGTCTTGCCTAATTACCTGGAGGCATTTGAAGGTTAAATGATTGTTATCGAGAGATCAAAGAAAGAAGAAAATAATCCATAGAAATAAAGATGTCCATAACGCCTCTTTTGTGGTGGTAAAGAATTGAAAACTAAAGGGATGCCCATCAATTGGGGAATGACTGAATAAGTTGTGATATATAAATGTGATGGAATACTATTGTACTTTGTCATGATGAAAGGATGATTTTAGAAAAACCTGGGAAGATTTGTATGAACTGATGCAAAGTGAAGTGAGCAGAACCAGTAGAACAATTCATATAGTAACAGCAATATTGTGAAGGAAATCAACTTTGAAAGACTTAGTAACTCTGATCAACACAATGATCAACCACTAAGGACTCTTGATGAAATATACTATCTACCTCCAGATGGAGAAATTATGGACTCAGGGCATAGACTGAAGCATATTTTCTTCTTTCTTTGTTTCCCTTTACCTTCACTTATTTTTGTGGGGGAGGGGAGCATGGCTAATGTGGGAATTGGTTTTGCACAACTACACATATTTGTAATGGTTTTGTTTTTCTGGCCTTCTCAGTGGGTTGGGGAATGGAAGGGGAGATAATTTGGAATTTAAAATAAAATTGAGTCACACAGAACATACTAATAATATCTGTGTGATTTTGGAAAAGTCAACCTTAGATTCCTGAGGTCCTTAAAATAAGGGTTATAATTTGTACACTACCTGTCTCCCTGGGTTGTTGTGGGGAAAGGGCTTCGTAAATCTTCAAGAATCACATCAAAATTTAAACAACTTTTGGAGAGGTAGCATGGTGTGGTGTTTTAAGAGCCTGGACCTGGAGTCAGAAGACTTGAGTTCAAGTTAATGACTCTGATGTTAGATCACAGGATCATCTTTTTAGAGCTAAAAGAGATATCAAAGATTCTCTAGTCTAACCCTCTTGTTTCATAGATGAAGAAACTGAGACCCAGAGGTTAAATAACTTACCTAATGTCATATAGGTAATAAATAGGAGAGCCAGGATGTGAACCTAGCTCCTCTGACTCCACATCCAGGTTTCTTTCTACTGTATCATTTGCAATCTCATGCAAGCCACTTAAGCACTCTGTGCCTCAGTTTCCTCATCTGTAAAATGAGGGTAATAATACCAGTATTACCGGCCTTACAGGGTTATTTTGAGGAAAACCCTCTGTAAAGCTCAAAGAGTTAAAGAAATGGCAATTATTATTTTTAGTCCAAATTTTATTTGAAGTTCAAACTGTTCTCCCTCCTTAAACACTAAGAGACATATGGTATTTAGGTACTTAAAACCCTAATTCCCTGTCTGGGTCCATGACCCTTTCCTCCATCCCTGGGCATCCATTGCTCTCGACCCTGCTCTTTTGTTCTATAAATGGAGAGAGCTACCACTAGGACTTTCAGTGGCTCCCTTTCCTCTAAGGATCCCATGTAGACTTCTCTGTCATTTAAAGCCCCTTCATCACGGGGCTTCAGCCTACCTTAGAAGACTTTATTATTAGACACTACTTGTTAGACATTACTATCCTTCCCTCACTCTACATTTCACTCAGATTGACTTTCTTGTTGTTCTTCACACGTGAGTGCCCATCCCCCATCTCCATGCCTCAAGCAAGTTATCCTTCACATCTGCTCTTCATTGCCTTCAGAACTCAGCCTTCTACATCCAGTCTTTTCAAATCCCCTCAGTTTCCAGTGCCTCATCCCAGAAATTAACTTGCATTTATATCATATTTTTACATATAGTTATATATCTACATGCTGTATACTCCTATCGACTGCAAGCCCTCTAAGGGCAGGGTCTGTGTACCATTGGCACCCAGCACAGTACCTAGTGCTTAATGAATGCTTGGTGATGGATTGGGAGGGAAGTGAGCTCTCTCTACCCTTCCTTTTTTGCCTTTTCTTTCCCTGCAGGGCTTTTCAGATAAATTCGTGGAGCCTGTCTGTGCCTTCTGGAATTTCAGCAGCAGGTGACTTGACTCAGGAGAAGGCAGCCAGGCTAGCTATAGTCTGCTCCAGGCCAGGATTTCCTGGGAGGATGGGAGAGGGCAAGTGAAAGGGGATAGAATCCCTCACTTGGGGGCAGGAGGGGATGGTGGAAGAAAGGGGAAGGGCATTCCCACTGGATCTGGAGTCCAAGGCCTTGGCTGTGAATCCTGCTCCTGCTTCTTAACACTGGTGTGACCTTGGGCACAATTACCTAACCTTTCAGGGTCTCAATTTCCTCATCTGTTAAAATGAGGAAGCAAGGATAGATCAGAGGTTTATAACCTTTTTTGTATGTCATAGATACCTATGAATATCTTCTCAGAATAATGTTTTTAAATATATAAAATAAAATACATAGGATCACATCAGTTAGCCAAACATTAAAAGTTCCAAGTTTACAGGTTTTAGACTAAGAGCCATTGGATTATACAATGTTAAAAGAATTGTCTAAGGGCCCACAGGTAGTAAGTGGTAGAAGCTATATTAGAACTCAGCTCCTCTGATTCCAAATCCCACATTCTGTCTATTGTACCATGGGCAACCTGGGGCAAGTTATTTAAACACTTCGAGCATCAGTTTCCTCACCTATAAAATGGGTATAAAAATACTAGCACTAGCTAGGTTATTATGAGGAAAGTATTCTGTAAACCTTAAAGTGCTGAAGAAATCAGAGTTAATATTTTTAGTCAGAATTTATTTGAACTGTCTTCATTCATTATTTTCCTCACATATTAAAATGTGAGCTCCTTGAGAGCAGACTGCCTTTTCTGTTTGTGTCCCCAGAGCTTAGCTTAGTGCTTTACCCAGAGTAAGTCACTCAAATGCTTTTTCATTTATTCATCCATCTGTCCATCCATTCATTCCTTTATCTGATTATTCATTTATCCATCCATTTATTCTTTCATCCTTTCATTCATCCATCTATCCATTTATTCATTTATCATTCATCCATTTATCCATTCATCCATCCATCCATTCATTCACGAGGTCTACTGTCCCTTAAAGCTTTGATATCTTTGATTCTACTCAAGGTGAGGCTTGTTCTGACAAGGAAAGGCATACGAGGAGAGTAAGGAGATTCTTAAGTACACCAGGGTCCCTGAATGTGTAACTGGACCCTTCCTTTTCAGTCTTTTGATTTTCTCCTATGTTTCTCCAGACCTAGGACAGTTGACTTTTGATAGTGCTCAGTGTAGTAGAAAAACCAAAAAACCAACCTGGACTTAACTTAGAGTTAAGAGTTGTGACTCCTTCGCTAACTGTGACCTGAGGGGAGCCATTCCCACCTGGTGAGCTTTGCCCTTCCCATTTGCAAGTTGGAGGTAATGGTTCCTGCCCCACCTACCTCCCAGGGTAGTTTTGAGGTTCTCAGGGCAGCATGGTAGAGGGAAAGACATGCTTTCCAATCCCAGTTCTCACATGTACTAACTGTGTGACTGTGGATAAGTCCCTCAACCTCTCTTAATTTTGGTCATGGATAATCTCTGAGGGTCTCTTCCAAAATTCAGTGATTCTCTACAAGACTGAAAGTGACACAGCTGAAAATCATGTTATTAGCAATGCTACAGTGACCCCCTCTGGCCAATGAGGAAAGGAGATGCTACTGATGGAGTCTGAACTCGGCCTACTTCACAGAATAACAGATTTAAGTCCAACACATATCTGAACAAGATTTCCCTATACGGCCTTAAATAAACAAACAAGCAAATAAGTAAATGAAGGGCATCTAGCCTGTGCCTAAAAAGCTTCAGCTTCTACCTCTTTTAAAAGCATGGCAGCCCCTTATAACTTACTGTTATATTTATTCTTAAATCAAGCCCAGCTTTGGTTCACTGTAACATTCACCAGCACAGGTTCCCCATCCCTGCACCAGTCTATTCACCAGTCTGTTCCAGTTCTGCCCTCTGGGATCAATCAGAATGGGATCAGTTGCTCTCCCATAGGATAAACCTTCACATGCCTAAAGAGAGCTAGGATGTCCTTCTAAAGCTTCTCTTCCTCCTAAATTAAATATCACTGTTTTCTTAAGCCAGAATCTAAGATAATAGCCCTATTTCCAGCAAGGGAGTGCTAGACAAATGCTTGACATACTTTTTGATTTCATCAGTCTTATTCATCATTATTTCTCCACTACTTTCTTAAATCTAGACAACCAACAAACAATAAATGAAGCCCTGATTTATAGCCTTTGAGAATGTCCAAGGTGTAAATGCTCACACTGAAAATGTTAGAGGAGCCGCCCCACACACAGCCCTGGCTCTCCGATCCCCTCACCATCCTGGTCACTGTCTGCTGCTTGTGCTAGGTTGTCAGTGTCCCTCCTAAAACATGGGGCCCAGAACGTGTTATTCCCAAAGGGGTCTGACCAGGTTGGAGAGGATGGGACTGTCACAACCCAAGTGCTGAACATGAAATCCCTCTTAATGAAGTCACTCCAATAACATCATTGACACCCACATGGAACTTGCTAGGCTCCAAAATCCCCAGAAATTGTTCATACTAACTCTTTTCTGGTCATAGCTTCACCACTCCATACTTACTCTGTTTAGTTTGGGAACCCCACTATAGGACCTGACATTTATCACTCCTCAATTCCATCTTGTTTGATTTGACTAATCATTCTCACCTCCTATCACTCTGGACTTCATGGGCAGATCCAGAGAGACAAGGATCTAGCAGACTCCTGCGAACTCGCTGTATGAGTGTTGGAACCCCAGAGTGCCCAGCCCTTTGTGAAAGCTTGGCAATACTTCTGTCCCCTTCCACCCATTTAAAAACCTCGGCCTTCCTCTACTCCATACATACCTGTTGTGGTTTCATGTTTATGTTTCCCTAATTTTCTGGATTTTCTTTTAAAGAAGTAGGGAGAAGTAGGTTCAGGACAGTGTGAGCTCATTCTGATGAAAGGTCCTCTTTGTTTTCTTCCTGTCCTAGCCCTGAGGCTGGGGGCTCCTGGTCCAGCCAAGGATGTTCAGTGATTGCTCAGCACCAAGAATCCACCTCCTGTTTCTGCAACCACAGCACCAACTTTGCCATCCTCTTACAGGTGTACGATGTTCAGGTGGGTCACGAAAAGGGAGAGGAGGGTGGGGAATTGTGCCTAGTGGTGAACTTAAGGGGTTCAGTCAGTCCTGGAAATAGTGAAGTGACACAGTGGCTGGAGGATTGGACTAAATCAGGAAGACCTGAATTCAAATCCTGCCTTAGGCAGATATTGACTAGCTATGTGACCCTGGGCAAGTCACTTCCCCAGTCTGGGCTTCAGTCTCCTCATCTCTAAGTTAGGAGAGTAGGAGAATAATAAGACCTATCTCCCAGGGTTGTTGTGAGGATCAAATTAGATATTACACAAAGCATTTGCTAACCTTGAAGTGCTATGGAAATGCACACTGCTAATATTGTTATTGTCATTAATGATAATCCAGTTGCAATCATCAGAGTCCTGACTGGGCCGAGGTTAGGGGTGGGGAGGCAGAGGGAGAGAGGGCAGTGGGGGAAGGACACAAGGGAGGGCAATGTTTGAGTTGGAAGACACATGAGAATGCGGATTGTCAGAGCTGGGAAGGTCCTCAGAACACACAATGTCAGCCTATGTGCGAATTTAAATATTGTCTAGTCCAACCTCCCTGCTTTAAAGAAGGGAAAACTGAGGCCCAGATGGAAAAGTGACTTGCCCTAAGTAGTCATCCTGACATGGGCAGAAAGAAAGGGTGGAAGAAGGCTCCACAACCCCTGATCTGCGTGTGCTTTTGCCCTGTCCATTTTTCCAGAGGAGCTCAGAGGAGGAGTCTGTCTTGAAGACGCTCTCTTTCATCGGCTGTGGTGTGTCCTTTTGTGCCCTCATCACCACCTTCATCCTCTTCCTGACTGTCGGGTAAGGAGTCCTCAGACACCTGATGAACCCTGCAGATGCCCTGCCCCAGACTGCACTGCCCCTGGGAAGGCCCCCGGGGCTCGTGTGATCCCAGCCTCAGACGTCTTCAGGGAAGGACATGCTCGGATGCTCCCTCCAACCTTGGCCCTCCTGCCGAGCTGTCCTTCCTGAGCAGAGCTCCAAACTCTATTCCAGCTAGAGGCAGGGAGAGCACACGGGAACTTTGCACCAGGATAAGGTTTGGGAAGGAAAGTTCCTGTTTCAGCTTATTCTTCCTTCTCTTCTTGCCTTTGTCACCCTTTTCCCTCTCCTCCATTTCCCCTTCTACCTTCTCCTCATCTCTTCTCTCTTCATCCCACATTCCTTCACCTTGTCTCTTCTGTCTTTACCAATTTATCTCCCTCTACACCTTCTCTTCCTTTTCTTCATCCTCACCTCTCCTCCCCCTCTTCCACTCACCCTTCTTTCTCACCTTTTCCTCTTACTCATCTCTTTGTCCTCCTTGTCCCCCTTTCTTCATCATCTCTTCCCTTTTTGCCTCATCATCTCCTCCTCTCCTCCCTTCTCACATTCTTCCCTCTTCCTCCTTTCCTTCTCCCCCTCCTCTTTTCCTCTGTCTGTCTCTCCCAGGCTCCCACAATCTGAGAGGACCACCGTTCACAAGAACCTTATCCTTGCTCTAGCAGCTGCCGAAGCCCTTCTCATGTTCAGCGAATGGGCAAAAGCCAAGAAGGTGGGAAGTCCTGGCCTGGAGATGTGTGTGTATGAGTCAGAACATGGAACATAGGTCCTGCCTAGATAGAGAAGGCACTGGGTCTGCAACAACACACCCCTCCAACCTCATTACCTCCTTAAGAGAAAAGAAGGAACATAATGAGTATTCCCATCCAATGGATAAAAATCTGGAAGCCCAGAACAGTTCTGCATCTTATAATTTATAATCCACTCAAAATCAAAGGTCATGCGTTTTCTCTTATGAGGCTAATCAGAGTGTAAACATTACTTCAAAGCAAAGATATTTAATCAGACAGCATAACAAAATAAATGATAAAGATTCCCCCAGACACACAGGGGCACACTCTCCCATGAGTTACCATTGGGAGAGGTTATATAAACAATGGAGTACATCCAAAGAAATTGCACATGTACCCCCAGACAGCTAGGTGGTGCAGGGGATAGAGTGCTGGGTCTCAAGTTAGGAAGACCTGAGTTCAAATCTGTTTTCAGTCACTTACTGGCTATGTGACCAAGCCAAGTCACTTAAATCTCTGTTTGCCTCAGTTTCCTCAACTGTCAATTGGGTAATAATAGCACCTACTTTGCAAGGTTGTTGGGAGGATCAAATGAGATAACACTTTTAAAAAGCACTTAGTAAGTGCTATATTTTATGTTGTCCAGTCGTGTCTGACTCTTTGTGACCCCACGAACCACAGCAGGCCAAGTCCTTCTATCCTACATCATCTCTTGAAATCTGTGCAAGCTCGCGTTCATTGTTTCCATGATGCTCTCTCACCATCTCACCCTCTGCCATCCCCTTTCCCTTTTGCCTTCAGTCTTTTCCAACATCGGGGTCTTTTCCAATGAGTCTCTTCTTCTCATTATGTGACCAAAGTATTTCAGCTTCAGCTTCATTTTTTGACCTTCCAGTGAATAGCCTGAATTAATTTCAGACTATTAATTAATTAATTTTTAAGTATTGACTGATTTTATCTCCTTGCTGTCTAAGGGATTCCAAACATCTTCTCCAGCACCATAATTTGAAAGCATCAATTCCATGGCGCCCAGCTTTCCTTATTGTCCAACTATCACAACCATCATACCTTTGATGCTACAAGCTCTCTCTCTGGTGATGTCATCATACGCTGCTCTCTCCTGCCATCTATTGGCCTCCAGTCATAATGCATTGCTTTCTTCTGGCAAATCGATTGATCAGTTAATAGACCTTGATTAAGTGCCTTCTTTCTATGTGAACCACCCTTCTGATGCTACTGCTGACTCTAACAGCAGTTCTAACTGATAGCCACCTACCACCTTAAGGTTTACAAAATGCTGCACATATGTCATTTCCTTCGGTCTTCACAACTGCCCTTCAAGGTAGATGGTATTTATTATCTCCATCTTATTGACGTAATTGAATCTCAGAAATATGAAGTGACTTTCCCAATGTCACCCTGCTAATAAATGACAGAACAAAGCCTTGAACCCAGGAGTCTTCCATATCCTCAGTAGTCTTTCCATATGTCCCACCATGGGTCATTCTTTCAGTCATGGAATGATGGCGCTCAACTAACATTTCTTTAGCATTTTTACAGTTCACAAGGTGTTTTCCTCTCACAGTAGCCTTGGGAAGTAGGAAGCTCTCTGTTGTCCCCATTTTATGGATCAGGAAACTGAGACTCAGATGGGAATGACTTTACTCAAGGTTACTCCATTAGTAAGAGTCAACCTCAGACTCTGACAAGGATCTTCTGACTTGAGTCCCATGAGTGAGGTGGGAGGGATTTCAAGGTCTGAGGTAGCCCAAGATGTGGGAGATTACACACTGGCCCTTATATTTGCCCTTCCTGGTCCCAGGTGGTGTGCATGGTGCTGACGGCCTTCTTGCACCTCTTCTTCATGGCTGCCTTCACCTGGATGCTGGTTGAGGGCCTCCTGCTATGGAGTAAGGTCGTAGCTGTCAACAGGAGTGAGGATGGAAGGATGAAATTTTACTACATGATAGGCTGGGGTAAGGACTGAGCTCCAGGAGGCCCCTAAAGGCAGGGAGGTGAGAGGGAAGTGAGGAGATGACTAGACTACATTACCTCTTCAAACAATGATGTCTTAGGGATGAGGCCTTTGTGGGAGGGAGGACCAAAATGTTATGGAAGGAGTGCTGAGTTTGGAGTTGAAATATCTGGGTTCAAATCCCAGGCCTCCTCCTTGCTGCCTGTGTCTTCTTGGAGGAATGACAACCTCTTTTCTTTTGGGGCAGATAAGGTAATTGGACTAGAAGATCTCCAAAGTCTCTTTGAATTCTAAATCTAACTAGGAACCCAGGGCTCTAGCCACTACTCTGTACTGCCTCCAATCGTGAGCCTAGATTGGAACCATGACTACATGTGCCCAAACCCAACCCAGACCCAGACTTTCTGTTCCCTGTCCTCCAGCTCTCTCACAATTCCCCTCCCCGCCAACTTAGGCAAAGACCCCCAGGGCCTTGATGGAATTGAGGGAACTAGGATAGCAAACAGTTAATTGTGGGGATTGAGTGAACCCCATTGACTCCATCTTGTGTCTCAATTCTGGAGCTAGCTCAGCCCCCTTTCTATTCAGTTATGGGTCTAGTCCAGTTCTATTCTATGAGAAAACTTTATTCAATTATGGGAATTAGGAAAAAACCTTATTGTATTGTATTGTATTGTTTGGACATAGCTTTGGATGGCTGGAAAGCTGGACCACCTCTACCTGCTGCTTGAGGCCCTTAACTAAGGACCTAGGTTATGCTGACCAGAAACCCAGATCCAAAGACTGTTGCAAGGAGTGTCCTCACAATTGTACATCTCAAGCAACCCATATGTCTTATCTGAAAACTGGCCCCATATTGATCCATCAGTTATTATTTCTATGCCCCTTTGATTGTTCATAGATACTGGGGGGGAGTAGGGCACCTCTTGTTGAATTTAGTGAATTACGCATGTTTGCTCTTCCCCTCTCAACTTAGAAAGTCCCTAATCTTTCATTTAATTAGAAATCAGATTACCTAATGTAATCTAATTAGTTAAATGGCTTTATTTGATTGTTTTTAATGTATAAAAGTCTATCTCCCCTTATATTGAGGGTCCAGCCCTAAGCTGAGGAAGGTGTCTGGTTCTGATTTGTCAGGTAATCACCATGAATCGCTTACTAAATCAATATGTTTGGCAAGTCTCACTGTTGTTTCTTCAGTCATTTCCTCTTTCACACACCATACTTTCCCTCTTACAGGTCTCCCAGTGGTCATTGTAGGTGTCACTCTGGCTTCCTCCTTTGATGGCTATATGGCTGATCATCACTGCTGGCTTAGCTTGCGGAAAGGGGTCATCTGGGCCTTTGCAGGACCTGTCCTCTTTGTATTAACTGTAAGTGAAGAGCAAGGACAAGGGAAAGCCTGAAGGGGTGGCTCTAAAAGTTGGACTTGGACAGAAAGGTAATATTCAGTGAGCCTTGAATGAGAAGGTTCCAAGGAGTCCAAGAGAATGATGGATCCTGTGGGTATAGGAAGTGAGTTTAGGGGGCTAGGATGAAAGGTGGGCATCTGAGAGACCAGAGATGAAGCTTAGAGAAGAACAGGAAAAGAACAGATCCTGCAGGCATAGGGATAGGGATAGGTTTTTAGGAGCACTGGATTAGGGCCAGGAAAATTGGAGGTCCTCAGGAGGCTGATGGGTTGTTATGGTAGATAAAGATAGAAAAAGAGCTCCAGGGAAAGGGAGATGGACAGGGCTGTTATTTGGGGGGGGAAGGGGTTGCCTGGGGGTGAGGTCTGAAGATCTAAGGCAGGGGTGGAGAATCTGGGCCTCAAGGTCACAAGTAACCCTCTAGATCCTCAAGTGTGGCCCATTGACTGAATCCAAACTTCACAAAGTTTGGGCTGCCCTTGAGGATCTAGAGGACCCAGGTTCCTCACCCTTGGTCTAAGGTATTGGATTTTGGAGGGCCTGAAAATTAGTAGTTCTTGATGAGAAAGGAAAGGGGAAGGAGGAGAAAACAAGGTGCTGAGGGAGAAAGCTAAGAGAAGGACCCAGGAGGGATAATGAGATTAAATGTGGAGCAAAAGGAGTAAAACATGTCCATTCTGCACCTGACCCACAGGTGAATACCTTCATCCTGTTCCGAGTGGTGATAGTCACCGTGTCCAGTGCCCGGCGACGTTCCAGAATGCTGAGCCCCCAACATAGCCTGGAGAGGCAGATTGGAGGCCAGATATGGTGAGGGGCCAGCCACTGGGACCACTTTTGAGGGCTGGACACCAAAGACAAATTTTCACTGACAACCTGAGTCTGATGGGGGAATATACCCAGCTCAGTTGGCACATCCAATGTAGACTTTATGGGCCGCCATCATGACGTGGTAGATTGGACGTTAGGACCACCTCCAACCCTAGCCATGTGACCATGGTCAAGCAACAATGTCTCTGAGCTTGTTTCCTGAACTGAAAAAAAAATGGAGGCAGTGATATCTGTACTCCTCAGAATGTTGTTGTGAATGAGTTCATGTATGCCATGTGCTTTACAGATATTTAAATACTGTGGTAATGCCAGTTACTATTATTAGTGGAAAATGCATTGAATTAGAATCAGAAGGCTTGGGTCTGAGTCCCAGCTTTCTACTTAATCCCTGTGTGACTTTGAACAAGTTACTTTCCCCCTCTGGGGAGAGAGGGAAGGGGGATCATCACAAAATAAGGGGAACTAGATGGCCAGCTCTAAGTCAGTGACCCTAAGAATATCTGAGTGTGTCTGTGGGCAGGAGTATGTATTGGACCAGTCCCATGTCTTGCCCAGTTCAGGAAGCAGACAAGGAGAGACATCCCTAATCTTTGCCCTGAGGTTTTAGTAGTCGAGTAGGAGGCCCAAGCTGAGAGCTTCTCAGAAGTTGAGACCCTAAAGTGGTAAGGCAGAGGAGAAAAAGCTCCCAGCTAGGTGGCACAGTGCCAGGCCTGGACTCAAGGAGACCTGTGTTCAAATCTAACCTCAAACAGAACCTCACACAGCTAGTGTGACCCTGGGCAAATCATTTGACCTCTGGTTTGCCTCAGTTTCCTCATCCTGTACAATGAGGATAGTAGTTATACCTAGCTCCCAAGTTTACTATAAGGTTCAAATGAGATAACAATTGTAAAGCACTTAAACACAGTGCTGGGTACATAGTAAGCACTAGGTAAATGTTGGCTGTTCTTATTATTCCCTATATAATAATTCCCTATATAATAAAAAGAAACTTTGGAGGTTTCTTAGCCTTTCTGAATTTCAGTTTCCCCATCTTGAAATGGGCATGCCATTACTTTCACTACTTCTCTCTCAAGAATTTTTTGTTTATTTTGTTTTTTAAACAAATCTTAAAATGATGTGGAAAGGAAAGGGTAGAGGAAAGGGTCTTGTGTCACTATGTGTTTAGAGTGACCCTCTGGAGGAGGAAAGGTGGCACCCAGTGAGTGGTTAGGGGTGGTGAAACAAAGTTGGAACATGGCAGCCATTCTGCCTTTGTGAAGCTGCTGGAGAAGTGAGGGAGCAGTCTCTGGGCCCAACTCTCCTTCCAAAATGTGTTTGTTCCTGAAGGGTTCTTGGGAGGAGAAATTTGTTCATTGTAAAAAAAAGTAGTGTTTGTTTGGGGTCTGCCTGGTGGAGAGGGAGTGCTCTGAGCGAGGGGAGGGCATGTATTAACATCCAGGGAGATGGAAGCCTCTTTAAGAATCTGGGCAAAGAACCATGGAACATAGAAAGTCAGAACTATAGGAACCTTTGAACAGAGAACCCAAGAGGTAGACATGACCATAGAACATGAATTCTAAGCTCTACCTGGAGGAGAACTTAGAGAATGTCTTATCCAAGGGTTCTTAACTTTCTTGGTGTCTTGGCCCCCTTTCGTCAGGAAGCCAAAACCTTTGGACAGACCCCTTCTCTGAATGATGTTTCACCAGCCTTCCTGGGCACCCTGACCACCCTTCTTCCTACTTATCATTCTTCTGCTCGAGGAGTCCTATTCTCAGAATAATGTTTTTATTATGCCTTTTTCAAACTAATACTTTAAGTATGTAAACTAAAATACATAGGATTACAAAGAAAATAAATTATATTGAAATACAGTAATTTTAAAAAACTTAAATTTGTGTATCACAGATTCAGGGCCCCTGGCTCTAATTTAATTTCTCCCTACCCCTGTCCCCTATTTATTTTACATATGAGGAAACTGAGGCAGAGAAGGGGAAACCAGTTGCCCACGATCATAAAACTATTTTTATAGAATAGGAAGAAGATAAGACAGAAGGATTCCAGCTACCCTTCCCCATCCTTGGTCTTTTTTGTAGGGTGGAAGGAGCAGGGGCTTAGTTCTCTCTCTGGTGTGTCTCACCCTCCTAACCCTTGACTTCTATACTGATGCGACTCTCTCTTTTTTTCTTCCAGGGCAACAGTGAAGCCTGTGTTGGTGCTGCTGCCAGTTCTGGGCCTGACTTGGCTGGGCAGCATGCTGGCACACCTCAGCATGGCATGGGCATATGTGTCTATCATCCTCAACTCCTTCCAGGTAACCCCCACTCAGGGGACAGCTGAAGAAAAGCAGGCCAGAGGGCCTGGGTCCAGTTCCCCCACCTTCCTGGTCATTCAGACCCCTACTTTCTCCTAATCATTCCTCTGCCCAACGTAGCCTATCACAGAAGGTGACCCAGAAGTCCAAGCAGAGGATTCAGACTCCAGGACTAGTGTTGGCCCTACCTTGTTTGCTAAAGCAACAAGATCATTTTACCTGGAATCATGGCAGTCTTGGGATTTGTTATAGCAAAGACACCTCCCAATCCAACACCCTGATTTTACAGATGGGGAAACTGAGTCCCAAAGGGATGAAATGATTGATGAAATGATTTGCCCACAATCACACAACTAGTAAATTTTTAAAGTGGGGTTCAAACCCAGAGTCAAATCTTTATTGAAGTAAATCAAATCTTCTGGCTTTAAATATGGGTCTCTTTCTACCTTTTACTGCTCTTCTGACTATGACACCTGAAAATAGGTTGAATCAGAAGGTCTGGATTTAAACCTCACTCCTGACAGTTACCAGCTATGTGGCTTTGAACAAGTCATATCACTTTTCTGTTTCTCCACCTGTAAAAAGGAGTCAGAGTAAATGGCCTCTGAGGTCCCTTTCAGCTCTAAATCTATGATACTATGTGATGATGTTACATACGTCATAGCTATCTGCTGTGAAACTTTAGGCAAGTTCCTGGCCCTCTGTTAGCCTCATCTGTAAAAGCGGGATAATAATGCTTACACTTCTTACCTCACAGAGCAACCTTGTGGAAAGCCCTACGTGAACTATCATTGTGTGATCTTGCTCTGTATAAGGTACAGAAGGCCAAACCCTGGAGCAGTGGGGTGCTTTGTGTGTGTGTGTGTGTGTTTGTATCCCAGAAGAAGCCCTGTGTCTCAGGCAGGGAGAGGGAGGAGCGTAGACAGGGACGAGGACATAGATCTCTGCTTCCAGGTCCTGTATATGGCTGAGTGACATTTATCTGGTCCCTGAGGTCTGAGGAAGTGTCCAGTCACATCCTTCAGCAGAGCTCTCTTCACACACACACACACACACACACACACACACACACACACACACACACACACACACACACACACACACACACCCCATGCTCCATCAGCATCATTTCCAGGGAATTCCAGGATCCATCTGAACTAACTCCATGGAGCATACATGGGATGGCCCCTAGGGGACTACATTCAGAACTTTCTCCCCCTCCCCCAAACTGGTCCAGCTCTCAGCAACTCACCCTTTTATTGGGGAAGGAAAAAAATTGATACTCATTCATACTAAAGGGATGGGGACTAAGGACTGAGTCTTTGCATCTCTCTTCCTGCCCATCTCTGGCTTTGTCTCTTTGTCACTTCGTCTCTCTTTCTTTATCTGCCTGTCTCTGTTTCTTTTTCCCTGTCTCTCCGTGTCCCCAGTATCTCACCAGTCTCCTTCTTGGCAGAGAAGCAGGCTTCAGCTGAGGTGGGCAGCAGGAAGAGTACTCAGGATCTTCCCCAGCCTCTGGTCCACCCTGGAGCTGCTCATTCCTATACTTGGGCTTTTTCTCCCTGGTCAGACCCCGTAGCTAACTCTCCCTTCCTTGGATAGTGGTCAGGGCCCAAAGTATCTCATTCCCACAGCTATTGCCTCTCTCCACAGCCTGCTTCTCCAGGCCCACCTTCTGCCTCCTTCTCCTTTGCCTCTGGCCCATTCCTTTCCCTGCAGATTTCTGCTTCTCCCTGATTCTAGAATTCATACATGTTTGTGTCTTTCTCTTCCCTTTCTGTCTCTCTCTCTCTCTGTGTCTTTTTGTGTGTCTGTCTCTCTCCCCACATAGGCATTTTTCTCAGTGCCCTCTATTTTCTGCATCTCAGTCTCTTCCCTGCTCTAGTCTCTCCTCTGCACATCTTCCTCTGCAGTTCCAGTCTCTACCACGGCCTCTCCATCTCTGTCTTTGCTTCTGTCTCTGCGGATTTGAGTTTCTCTATGCCCCTGTCTCTCATAGACTCATGAGGCTTTAAAGCTAGGGAACTTTGAACATCAAAAGTTAAAAAAAATTGTGGTGGAATAGAAAGTGAGGGCTGGAAAGGAGTTCTGAAATTGGCCTATTAGAGCAGACTGAGAAAAGGAAGGGAAGGGCATAAGCATTTATGTAATACCTACTATGCATCATGCCCTGTGCTAACCACTCTACAAACATGATCTCATGATCCTCATGACATCCCTTGAAGGTGGGTGCTGCTCTTATTCTCATTTTGCAGTTAAGGAAACTGAGGCAAACAGAGGTTAAGTAACTGTCCTAGGGTCACATAACTGGTAAGATTCTGATGCTGGATTTTAACTCAGGACTTACTGAGTTCCTTTAGAACATAGACTGTTAGAACTGGAAAGGTACTTAAAACATGGACTATTAGAATATAGAACATCATACCTGGAAAGACGCTAGAGAACTCTAGTCCAATGGGCACATTACAGGGAGTCCCTGAACCAGCTCCATCACTCACTGTGTCTCAGGACTCGAGGAAAAAGAATATTTATTATTCACTGACCTACTGGAATTTCTGACCATATGGCCACTAGAGGGCAAAATCTCCCAAAGGAAATGCCTACCTTGGTTTTCCTCGGGGAAGAGGGAGATGGTATTCAGCAGCCATCACTCTCCTTGTTCAACTCCCCCCCTGACCTAGCCCTCCACAGCAGTAAATGGCAGGCCTGGGCTCCTGCCCACTCCTCCCTCCAGAAGCAGGTAGATCATTCCAAACCCCCAGGCCTGAGGTAATGATGCTTCCCCCCTTCTGTTATGTCCCTAGGGGCTGTACATATTCCTGGTCTATGCTGTCTACAACAGTGAGGTGAGTGGTGGGGAAGGGTCTAGCTATGGACACCTTAAAATTTCTTTAGTGACTGAATATGTGGCCCAATACCTCCTTCCCCATAGCCCCATCTAGATACATCAGTCACAAAGATGCAGTCGAGGGAAGGGATATCTTAAAAGATCTTACAACCATGGAATCTTTGAGCTACAGTGATCACAGGCTCCTAGATCTTGAGTCAGAGAAGACCCTGGAGGCCATTAAGCCCAAGTGACTTGCCCAAGGTAACTTGCACAGGTAGTAGGCATCACAGCTCCTCCAAACCCAGAGCCAGTGGGCATGTAGTCCAGCCCCTAAGTGAGCTGGACTCTCCTCTAATGTGCCTGACAAGGCGTCATCCAGCCTCCACTGAAGAACCTCATTACTTCTTACTACTTGGCCCGTGTCCTTGTACAACTCTACTTGATGTGTGAAGCCAATATCTGCCTTCTACACATCGTTCCTACTTCTGCTGTTAGGGACCAAGAAGGAAAAGTCTGATTCCTGTCTTTCATAGAAACAGCTGGTGGGTGCAGTGCTTGTGGCACCAGGCCTAGAATAAGGAAGACCTGAGTTCAAATTTGACCTTACATACTTAATAGCTATGTGACCTTTGGCAAGTCACTTAACCTCTGTTTGCCTCAGTTTCCTCAGCTATAAAACAGATATAATAACAGCATCTCTTTGTAAATAGCACTTAGCACAGTGCCTGGCATATAGTTTATTGTTGCTCAGTGATTTCAATCATACCCAACTCTTTGTGACCCCATTTGGGGTTTTCTTGGCAAAGATACTGGAGTGGTTTGCTATTTATTTTTCCAGCCCATTTCATAGATGAGGAGCTGAGGCAGTGTTAAGTGACTTTCCCAGGGTCATACAGCTAGTGTCTAAGGTCACATTTGAACTCAGGTCTGGCACTCTATCTACTATACCACCTGCCTGTCTCTTGGCATATAGTAGGTACTATATAAATGCTTATTCTCTTTCCTCATTCACATGATACCCCTTCAGATAGCTAGAGGCAAAAATCTTGATTTTGCCACCAACTGGTTCTTTTAAGTGGATTCTGTTAGACTCTTAGGGTCTGAGGCCTAGAGTTTACTTCCAAGGCTGTCTCCAAAGTGTAGCTAAATCAGGGCCTGCTGTCCCTACTACAAGGTTGATCAGATTCCTCTAGGACTGGTGGAAAGAGCATGGGCTAGATTCCTGTCCTAATTCTATTCTTTTTTTTTTTTAAAGCAATTGGGGTTAAGTAACTTGCTCAAGGTTACATGGCTAGTCATTATTTATGCGTGGGTGCTCATTTTCTGAGGCCGGATCTGATCTCGGGTCATCCAAACTCCGAGGCCGGCGCTCTTACTCACTGCGCCACCTAGCCGCCCCTTTAGGGCAATTGGGGTTAAGTAACTTGCCCAAGGTTACACTGCCCTAGGTTTTTGTTTGTGTGGATTAACTCAGGGCCTTCTGATTCCAGGGCCGGCGCTTTATTCACTGCGCCACCTAGCCGCCCCCCTAATTCTATTCTTTATTAACTATGTGACCTTGGGCAAGTCACTTTCTGGGCCTCAGTTTCCCCCTCTGTAAAATGAGAACATTGGACCCTCCTCTTTGACTTTCTGATTTCTATGGTGAGATTGCCATGGGTCTAGTCCCTGTTTCTCCTCTCACTCCCCACCCCCAGGTTAGACTTGCCATACAGAGGATGAAGGAGAAGAAGAAAGCTCTCTTATTCACAGTAAGTATGGCACTTGAGATGCTGGGGGCAGAGAGGAGCATCTTTCACCACTGTACATCTTTGCTGATCTCTTTACATATCTTCTGTCTGTGTGATATTAATGGGAGGATCTGATTGCTCTTCACATCACCTTGTCTCCTCTCTCCTATAGAGAAGCATTGAATTTGGTAATTGGCAGTCAGGGACCCGTATGTACTTGGGTCTGCTTTCTACCCACATCCCCCAACCTCTGGACTCCCATTTAACCTTGGCCCAGCCCTCTTGGAGTCTTCCTCAGGGCAGGCCCAAGTCAGTGGGGAATTTGTGATTTACAGAACTGTTCCCGGCCAATAAACTACTCATCCCGCCCAAGGAACACGGCTTCCTGGGACACGAAGAAAGGAAATTCTCCTGGCCCCACAAGCAGCACTTCTACCCCAGCCCCAGCCACCCGGGTCCCATCCCAAAGGAACTTTATCCACCAAGGTACAAGGTGGCCCCCTCTCCCTGATTGCAAGACCCTGAACAAGTCACTGTCCCCTTCTCTGTACTGTTTTTTCCCCATCTGTCAACGTGAGACCGTCATCATCAGTATCTGAGTAGGATTTTCACCTTTTCAAAAGTGCCTTAGATTATTGTTCTTGATCTTTGAAATCCCCCTGTAGGCAGCATAGCAGAAGGAGTGGCAGGCAGTGAAAACAGAAGCAGAAGATTTGAGTTTAATAATAATAATAAATAATAACAATGATATCTATTTAGCATTTTAAAGTTTGCAAAGTACTTGTCAAATATTAACTCTTGTGATCCTCACAACAATCCTGAGAGGGAGATGCTATTATTACCCCCATTTTATAGATGAGGAAACTGAAGATGAGAGAAGTTAAATGACCTGCCCAGGGTCAAAGAGTAGGTGTCTGAGATGGGATTTGAACTCAGATCTTCCTGGCTCGAAGTCCAGCACCCCATCCACAGTACCACCCAACTGCCTATTTGCACCTGGCCTCTGACACTGAATAGTGGTGTGACCCAGAGCAAGTCACTTAGCCTTAACTGAGCCTTGGTTTCCTCATTTGTAAAATAGCCATAATCATTCCTGCATGGCCTACCACACAAAGTTGTTGGGGAAAATAATGTTTTGTAAATCTTAGCCTATTATAGAAGTGGACATCATTAGAATTAATTGAAAAGGATCTTTAACACAACAGTAACAGTGGTTGTTATAGGTGGACCCCTAGAACAATCCCCATTTCTACATTACTTTGGAGTTTTCAATGTGTTTTCTCCTCTGGAAGACCTCTTAAGTACAGGTAGTTTAATTAATATTTTATAGAAAAGGAAACAGAGGCCACCAGTAGGGAGGCTTAACTTATTACTTTAAATAATGACAATAATAACAATTAGCATGTATATTGCTTTAAGGTTTGGTCCTCACCACGGTTCTGTCAGGTAGGCACTATAATTATCCCTGGTTTTACATAACTAGTAGGTTTCTGAGGCAGGATTTGTACTCAAGTCTTCCTAACCCCCCATCTTCCTTCCACTGTGCTGAACTCTCTCTAAAGTAGACTGTTAGAGCTAGGAGGGGCCATAGAGAAGGTGTGCAGGCCCAGAGAGGTGAGGAACAGCCATTCTCCAGAGTGGGGTGTTCTGGGAGGGGACAATTATTTTTAGTCATCGGCTTGAACTTCAGTAGCACAAACTAAAGACGGTGACTTGTTCTCCGTCAGTGTCTGAGATCTGGTGGTTTCTTTGTTTTGCTGAGTCAGTTTTCGGTCATGTCTGACTCTTTGTGACCCCTTTTTGGGGTTTTCTTGGCAAAGATACTAGAGTTTTTTGTCATTTCCTTCTCTAGCATGTTGGTTTCTGGGCTCTGTTAAAGCCAAACTTTAACACAACTGTTGCTGTTTCCTTAAAACTCTAGGGAATCTTGGTGCCAAAATCCCAGTGGGTATTTCATCTATCATGTCATCTGAGAAGTCTGTAAGTAGCCTTTGGGCTTGGTGTTTGGGGATGGGAGCATTCTCTGAAGCCTTGAACCAGGGTCTAGGAGCTGACACAGATCTTAAGACCCACTGGGTCCCGGGGGCTCATCACACAATTCCATCACCAAAAAGGACCCTTAGGACCTTAATTGTCAAAAGCAAAAGATACACAAAAACATGAAATATTCAGGCTGAGATGGAGCTTGAAACATAGAACGTCAGAGCATGGAACATAGACTGCTACAGCTGGAAGGGAGCTTGACTGTTAGAACGTAGAATATAGATTGTTTGAGATGGAAGGGCCCTTAGACACCATCTAATTCTAAGCCCTGATTTTTAAAGTTGAGAAAACTTAGAGCCAGAGATGAGAAGTGATTTACCCAAGGTCACACAGTGAGCCAAGGGAATGGAATCCCCTATTCTGATTTGGGCACTGCTCTTCTCACTGTATTAAAGCTGCCTCTAGCCCTTTGGCCTAACCTGGGCTATTTTTACTACCCAGCCCATAAACCAGAAGGGAATGAAAAGGCAGAACCCTGATCAGATGATCCCGGTTTTCACGGGGTGGGTTCTCCCACCCACTTCTTACACCTCTGGTGGCCCAGTTAGGCCTCTTCACCCTGAGCCCACCCTGAGCCAGAGGAGCTTTCAGCCACCTGGGGGATGAGTAGTCAGCTGGGCATTCAGTTACTGGGCAGAATAGCCCTGAGGGAGGGGCTAGCTGGGAGATGAGCCAGGTGACATGATTTCTGAGCCCGGGAGCATTAATCTCCACATGGTGTCTGAATGCCAAGGCCAAGAGAAGAGGGAGGCTGAGAGATGGAATCAGTTTGTTGTTGGGCTGGTGTTTTGAGGGGAGGAGGGGAGATGAGGAAACCATTTCATAACAGCTGCAGCTGTTGGGGGGGAGGTGGGCAGTCAATCCCTGATCTAGTCCAGAAGCAGGGGGTCCCGCTCTCCCTCCCACACTCTCAGGGCAGGGAGGAAGCCCAGGTCTAGATTTAGAGCTAGAAAGTACCTCAAAAGTCTTCTAGCCCTACCCTGTCACTTTACAGATGGAGAAACGGAGGCCCAGAGACGAGGAGGGTCACAAGAGGCCAGGGAGCCCTTTCCCACAGACCCCTACATTCTGAGTCCCTGAAGGATCAATGGGATGAAAGGGGAGGGAGGGGGGCAAAGGACTGAGTTGAGAAGAGCTGAATTGGAAGGCAGAATAGGGACAGACTTGGGGTGAAGGGTGTTGAGAGGAGACAGAAGGAGGGTTGAGATGAGGAGGGGGAAAGGGAAGGGGAGAGGGGAGGGGAAGAATAGGCATTCCTGGAAAAGGTGTATTGGTCCCAGGCCAACAACAGCCACTGGATAGAATTTAGCTGGGGAAACTGAGCACAAAACTCCTGTGGCTGCTACTGTGCCAGTAACCCTGTCTTGATTTCCGTCCTGTTTTTAGGCAGTGGAGTTGACAGCATTCAAATCTTCAGGTATGAAATGGGGGAGGCAGAGACAAAACCCTTACGGGAGCTGGGGGCTGGAGAGTAACTGACCTAGGGCCAGAGCTCAGAATAGGCAAACCGCTCTGCCCTGGAACTTGAGGACAGCTCCCTACCCCCTCTGGAAGTTCTGGCCGTGATTCAGAAGCAAGATGAGCTCTCCACACAATGCTCTCCATCTTGTCCCCTCCCCCTCTCAGCTCCTGCCCCGTGGCTACCTCCCCTATATAGCCTCTTGCCACAAATTTCACTATTAGACTTTCATTCCTTTGGCTTAGTGCTTTGTCCCCTGGAAGAGGGTGCTTACACATTCAGTTGCTGAATCCTCAGTTGATTGATCCCTTTCCAGAAAGCAGGGTTTGTTTGTGGGGGATTTTTGGGAGGGGGGTTGGGGAGGAAAGGCAAGGAGAAGACAAGGCTCCCTGGGCACCTTGTGGCTGGTAGAGTGGGAGGGGGAAAATGACTGAAGTGGGGTTGGGGGTGAAAAGGGAGGGAAAAAAGAGACTGAATTTGAAGAAGATAAACAAATCAGTTTTGAGTCTGGCTGCCTTGGCCCCACCATGCCCCCTTTCTTTCTCCCCTTCTGCTCTTTCCTCTCCTCCCACAAAAGCAGGAGATCTCATTTCCCCCCTCCCACCTCACCATCCCCTTGTCACCAAAACCAGGACCTCCCTGCTCCCTACTCTCCCCACTATACTCGTTTTCCCTGTAGCTAGGAGGCCCCTCCTTCCTCTTAGCCTCCTATGCCTCAAAATCCAGAGATCCTTTTTCTCCCCTCCCGCCTCTCTGTCCTCTCCGTGCTCAAAAGCAGAAGGTCTTTTCTTCCTTCATCCACCCCCCCCCCCAAGCCCAAAGGCAGGAGATGAGTCTCCTTGGGCTGACACAAGAACCACTTATCCACCTGCTCCCAGTTTTCCTTTCTTGGTCTTCCCCCTCCCCCCTTCCTAAGTAGCCCCTGAATCCAGAGGTGATCCAGGTGGAGGAGGGTATTCAGAGCTGGTGGGGTGGTAGCCTATTGCCTCCCCCCGAAAAAAAGACATCCCTCTTCAGTCGGGGAAGACTGTGTCTGGGCCTGACACCAAGGGGGATGAAAGTGGGGAGAAAGGGGGGTGTAGAACCATGACATAGCCCTGCCCAGCCCCCTGTAGCTGTCTGCATCTGTTTGCCCACAATGCATGTTACATGCATGTGGTGTGGGTTCTATGCATGATACCCAGATTATATATATATATATATATATATATATATATATATATGTATATATGTATATATAGATATTCGCATAGATATATACAGATATGTAATTATCCTTCCAGTCATCTGTGCTCCCCACCCCAGGTTAACTAAACAAGCCCACGTCCTAGATAAATCTGGAGAATTTACTGTCCTAAGCCACTTGGTATAGCAAGGTCACCATCATTTATCTCCCAGGGAATTGTCAACTTCTGAGAAGAGCTCACACTTTCCCCACACCCCCTTCTCCACTCCCCCCCTTCCCCCATCCCTGCCCCAGGGACAAAGAGAGGGAGGGAGGAGAAAAGATAGAATCCTAGAGTCTCAGCTCTGCCACTATAAATGGTTGGAGCTGGATGCCCCTTAGAGACAAAAATATAGACTGTCAGAAGCAGAAAGGACAGAAAAATGTTAGAACAGAAAACATTCATTGTTAGGCATCCCCACCCCATACTGTAGTTCCTACATTGCATCAACTTTTAGCCCTGCTTCGAACTCAGAACTCCTGAACTCAGGAGATCCACCAGCCTCATCCTCCCAAGGAGCTGGAATAACAGATGTGTGTCAGGAGGCCCAATGCCCCATTTTATAGATAAGGAAACTCATCAGAGACAGGTGATAACTTGCCCTAAAGCACATAACTCTTTATCAGGAAGGTCTGTGCTGGAACTGTTGAATCTGATGAATCTCAGAGCTAAAAGGGACTCCAGAGAGGACCAAGCCCAACCCCCATCTGAAAAGCCATGCCCTCTCCAGTCTCCCCCATGAGTGGTCCCCCCCCCCGCCCCCTGCAGAAGACCTCCACAGGTGGATTCTTCACTGACTTAAAGGCTGTCCACTCCACTTTGGGGCACTCGAATGGAGAGGTAGTTCTTCCTAATATTGGGTCCATCTCTGCCTTGCTGGAACTCTCATCCAGGGCTCTAAGTTACTAGTGGCTGACTTTTGAAGGCCTGTATAAAGTACCTGCCTTGCTACAACCCCTGAGGTAGGTACTACCTACTTGGACTGACAATATCTCATTTTACAGAGAAGGAAAGTGAGGACCAGAGAGGCTGAATCCAAGTTCAGGGTCACACAGTTAGCAATCAATCGTCAGAGGCAAGATTCAAAGCTAGCTTTCTCCACTCTCCACTATACCACACTAACTCTCAGTTTTGCCTCTGACAAAAATAGTCATCAGAATTCCCCCTCCCCTGAGTCTTCTTTTTTCCCAGGCTAAATCCCTCTGGTTCCTCCAACAGCATGGCTGTCTAGTCCTTTCAGCATCTTGGTTTCCTTTCTGTGGATATGCTGTTGCTTGTCAGTGTACTTTATAAAACATGATACTCAGGACTGAACACTGTACTCCAAAATTGTATGGCTAGAGTGGAAGAGGAAAGAACCTGGGAGTTGGAGTTAAGGGACCTGAGTTCAAATCCTACCTGACTAGCTGAAGGTGACCCTGGTCAGTTCAGGTCACTTCATCTCTCTGGGCCTCAGTTTTCCTCATTTGAAAAATGAGGGGATTGAACTAGATCTCTAAAGGCTTTCCTAGACCCAAAGTCATAATCCTATGAGCTTCCCATTCTGGCCACCACATGTTTATTAAAGCAACCTAAGATCCAATTGACAGGGTAATAAATTGTAAAATTCCCTGGAGAAAGGAAGATCTGGGTTCAGATCCTGCTTCTGAAACAAACTAGATGTTTGACCTTGTATAAATCATCTAACTTCTCAGTACCCCCAAGAAGTTCTCTAAAGCTACAGATTGTAAAGAAGTTTTTCCCCAGAAACTTCCTGTGTTGATTTAATTTTTTAAAAGCCCTGTCACCCTGTTGACTCATGTCCAGCTTGAGGTCCACTGAAGCCCTCCAATCTTCTCTACACATGCTATATATATTTTCTACACATACTTACCTTTTCTCCATTCTGTTCCATTGTGCCCTCCAGTTTTAATATTCTAAAGTCTCATCCAACTCTTATGCTCCGTGTTATAACAGTCCATTGTTCTAAGATTCCTTTTGGCTCTAACACTGTATGATCAAATGTTCTAGAGATGGGCCTTATGTCTCTTATCTCACCCCAGGACCTCTTTCCCCTAGAACCAAGGGCCAGTATGGAAAAGAGGGAAGGAGGGGCCAATGTGACCGGTAGGGGACAGAAACAGAGTGAGGCCAAGACTGGGAAGGGGTTGGGGGAGCAAAAGTCATGTTGCCAAGTACAAGAGGCATGCTCATCACCTTAACACCCCATTTCCAGTCTGATCCCTGGGCAGGATTTCCAGGGAAAAACATGCCCTTCACTGAACACTTCTAGCCCCATGGATTTCCTCTCCCCTCCCCTTAGCCTTCCCTGACCCCTGAGGGTTCACCTTCAAGTGCCAGGACTGAAGGTGACTACCTCACCCCCTTCCCTTCTTTTTCTTTCCCTTTCCTCTGAGGCAAGAATAAGCTCAGGGCCTCCTCCCTCCCTCCCTCCCCCCCCCCACCTCAACTCCTGTGGCATAAGCCTTGTCTTAACAAACAAGGGATGCCAGCAGCTCTGGCTCCTTCTTGGCTTCAAGTGATGCCTGCATTGTTTCCTGGGGATAATTTCATTATCCTCAGTGAATGCACGTTGCTAAGCCATGCATAGCAACATGGAGTGAGCTTCTCCCTGACTCCAGGAAGGTGCTGCCCTGCCCAGCAGGCAGCCCTACCCCTGGGAGCGCCAGAGAAAGTAGCCCCAGGAGACACCGCCCCCCCTCCACTTCAGGGAACAGAAGCCCCCCACCCTACCCTCAGGGAAATAGTCTTGTCTTCTACCCCAGAGAAATAGCCCTTCTCCCTTGTTTCAAAGAAAAAGTCCTTTCTCTTCTACCCCCTGTTCCTCCTCCCCACTAGAAATAGCCAAGGTTACCTCCACCTTCCCAGGGAAATACTCTGCCCACCTCAGGGCCTGCCAGTGATCTGATTCTCTCTCCTGATAAAAGCCTGGAGGTACTCTGTGCCTACTATCCCCAGGAAAACAGGTACCCCCACCCCTCAAAAAATAACACCCTCCCTTCACATCAGAAAGACCAGCCTCTACCAAAAAAACCTAGCCAACACCTCCACCACCCACTCCAGAAACAGTCAACCACCCTCATGAGCCTCAAAGCCAAATGCCCTCTTAGCTCATAGAACCATGCCCTACTGGTCAGTCAGCTAGCATCAAGAACCTATGATGTGGGGTGACTAGGTGGCACAGTGAATAGAGCTCTGGAGTCAGGAGGACCTGAGTTCAAATATGGCCTCAGACACTTAACACTTAATAGCCGTGTGACCTTGGGCAAGTCATTTAACCCCTCAAAAAAAAAAGGAAAAAAAAAAGAACCTATGATGTGCAGGCACTGTGCTAAATGCAAAAACAGTCAGATTTTCCCTCTCTTCCCCTTCCCTCCCCCCAAAAACTCTAGCTTGCTCTTTACCACCCAGTCTCCTCTTCTATGTTCTATACTCACCCCATTAGGGCAGAATTTGAAGGAGCAGACTTGGGAAATTCTGAGAAAGTGGCAGATGAAGTGGGGATGAGTAAAAACCCTTCCCCGGGGAGGCTAGGTGGCGCAGTGAGTAGAGCGTCGGCCCTGGAGTCAGAGGGACCTGGGTTCAGATCCGGCCTCAGACACTTAACGCATGCACACACAAAACAAAACAAAAAAAACCTAGCCGTGTGACCTTGGGCAAGTTACTTAACCCCAATTGCCCTCCAAAAGGCAAAAAAAAAAATCCCTTCCCCTCTCCTCCTTCCTTTCCCCTTCTCTGTTCTCTAGAACATCAGTGGGTAACCAATGCCACCTTCAAAACCAGGCTTAGTTCCTTACCAGTAGACCCTGGTCTATGCTCAGGTTTCTAAGCCAAATGTCGACATGTGAGCCTAACAGATCTTCAGCGAGGGTCAAGTGAAGCCTACAGAGAATGTTGCCTGCCCATTATCCCAATCACAGGCCAACTTTTTGGATGAACATCCTGGAAATCAGCACCCTACCCCCAGCCGTGAGGAAGAACTTGGCAGGCACACCAAGGACGTAGACCTTGCACACAGGAGGCCCTAAATAAATCTTTGTTGAATTGAATTGTGGCATTGAACTGGATGGAATAGAACCAGAGGCCTGGGCTGGAGCACAGGTTACCTTGCTGTGTGCTTTGGGTGGCTCCTGTCTTACTGTGCATCCTAAGGTGACATTTCTGACCCAATACACAGTTATAGCTTTTGGATTAGAAGATTCCTCCTCAGAGGTCATCTTTTGGTCTGACTTGTGATTGAACATGAATTTCTACTACAACTCACCTGACACATAGTTGTTCAACCTCTCCTTTCCAGAATGGCCCATTTCACCTTTGGACAGACCTTAGGGCAGGAAGCTTTTCCAGCCATCAAATCCAGACTTACCTCTTTGCAGCTCCTGGTTCTGTCCTCTGGGGACAAATGGCACAAGTTCAGCCTGTCAGATATTTGAAAACAGCTAAAATTTCCCTCTAAGTCTTCTCAGGTTAAACATGCCTATTCCCTTTAACTGAACATCCTAGACCATGCACAAATCCATGATCTTTGTCTTATTTGCCCTCCTCTGGATAGCTTCCAATGTCTCATGTCTGCGACTCACTTCTCATTGGGTATTGTATGGCCCTTTAAAGAATGTTAGGCCTTAGAATATAGAATTTCAGAACTCAAAAAGACCTTTGAGATATGGGATGTTAAAGCTGGAAGGAGCAATGGTAAGAACATTGGGTTTGGAGTCAGGAGACCTGAATTCTTATCCTGATACTTCCACTTTCACTATGAAGTCACACTTCCCTTCCCCCAGCCTCAGTTGTTGTTTTTTTTAATCTACAAAACAAAGGATGATTATGAGCAGTATCATCTCATAAAACTGACAGAAGTAGTGGAGGGTTAAACCCAGTTTAGAAAAAATTTGCCAAGATATCCAACTAAGCAAAGTCATGCCAAAGGCATTCAATGATGAAAATAAAGGGACTATATACACAAGAAAAAGGGAAAAGAGTAGCAAGAAACAGCTGTTTTCTCCATTGAGAACAGTGGAGCTACCATAATTGAACCCTAACTTTGCAATCACAGTTGTGTCCATAGAGAGTTAGGATATTAAGAAAAATATGGGGGAAACAGTTGGATTGGACCAAGTAGCTATAGAGGAGATCCATGCTAGAGGCAATAAAA
Organism: Gymnobelideus leadbeateri; assembly: GCA_011680675.1. Lineage (NCBI taxonomy): Eukaryota > Metazoa > Chordata > Mammalia > Diprotodontia > Petauridae > Gymnobelideus > Gymnobelideus leadbeateri. The sequence goes on along the minus strand of WOXC01006279.1, from coordinate 53,694 downwards.
TTGTGAGGACATACACGGATTATTCAAAGGAGAAGATACCAAAAGCATGGAGAAAATCCCAGGCATTTGAGAGAACGTCAATGACTACTGACTTATATGCCTATCTTTCTCTCATCAATACAGAATCTTTATTAACATTTTCTCTACATGAATTGAGAGCATCCTCGATGAGAGAATTACTAGGGAACAAGGAGTCTTTTAGAAGTAACATATTCAACAATGGACACTTTATCATTTCACAATTAACTGAAAGATGTAGAGAATATAAGATCCTGTTGTGTTAATCCTTTGTTGATAATGGAACACACACACACATTTGAATTGGTAGAACAAAACATTGTCTTACTGGCTCTTTGACAACAAAGTGTTTCCCATCCATGCATCAAAATCATTCAAGATTCCTTGGAAGATATAACAATAGAAATAATCCTATTCCAAGACTCACTGATAATAAGCATCAGGCAAGGCATAAAACATGGAGATGGATGTGTCCTCTCCAAAGGTGTTCACCAATGCAATAGAGGAAATCCAGGGCAAAATCCAGGTAGAAGAGGAGATGGTGAAGTGCTGTTTGGGGATGTCATTGTTCTGGCTGCACTGAGACTCTGAAGATTGCAGAATCTCCTGGAGAGATTCATCATCTTGCAAAGGAGTTTGACCTTCCAAGACTAAGTGGATGAAGAATGTCCATTGCCCACATTTTAACATGCATTTGGAGAGATACCCTATAGAGCTTGTTCTGTTGCTATGTATATCTGGGATAGATATTAAAGATATACAATTATTTAAGCCTAGAACAGAACAGGAGAAAGAAAGGGAGTTGGATTGCTTTGGGGAAATTACAGAGCTTCTTAGCACGAGCATACTAGGAGAGCCAAGGCCCATCTTTTCAATACTAACATTCCAACAGGGTTGGTATATGGTGTTGAGTCATGGAATATAATTACCTCTGAAGAATTAAAAGTGAGTATCCTACAGAAAACAACAGAGAGAAGTATGAGGAGCTTGTAAGAATATATATCATCGAGGAATTTGATGATAGGAAGATATCATGGGTTGGTCACATGGCAAGAATGACAAATGACAAGTTACATATTGCCAGAATGTTTTCCTGGCACACTAAAATGTAGGAGAAAGTCAGGACAACCTCCAGAATATCTATGCCTGGAGCCTCAATGGTGAATTTTGGGGATAACATAGACATGAATTGCACAGACTAGGCAGGCATAGATGGTTTGGAATCTACCCTGGCGGAAGGAACCACTGACTAGATGAAATCATAGATCTGTTTGAGTAAAATAAAGGAGCTAGGTTAGGTAGCCATGGAGGTCCCCTCCAGATTGTGAAGCAGTGGATAGAATGTTAGAGGTCGAAGGGACCTTAGAATGAAGAATGTTAGAACATGGAACACAGACAACCAGGAGATGCCAAGGAGCTTGTCGAAGTTTGTCCTTCATTCTTAAAGAGGACTGTGACATCAGGAAGGTGATGCCATGACTTACAAATGAATTGAATTTGAGAGAGGGAGGACTGTGAATAGTCACCAGCCTCACTTTCTCCTCTGGATCCATCTGGGTCCAGTGGTCAGATATGGATGAGGATGACTGAAGATGCCCCCCACCCCCCAGAAAGGAGCTTAGGACACAAAAGATAAAAATCCAAAGAGACCTTAGAACAGGAATTGTTAAAGCCGGAAGAAATCTTAGAAGTCACTTTAGTAGTCCAAATCCTACTTGAAGCATGAATTTCTTTTATTCCTTCCCAGTGTTGACCTGGGTGACTTTGGACAAGCCACAGTTTCTCCATCATAGGAGTTAAGAGCTGGAGAGGCCTTCAGAGATTATCTAGTCCAGCAATCTCATTTTACAGAGAAGGAAACTGAGGCCTCAGAGGGAAGTAGCTGACCTAAAGACACCCAGAGTAGAATTCAGGTTCTCTCTACAGATGCTTTGGTTTTGCTATTCATCCTCCTTCAGCAGGGGAGAGACCCCAAAACAAGGAATCAGAGTACAGGAAAAAGACCCCAACTTGAGAAGGCCAGGGGACATCTGTGATGTCTCCTTTACTTCTCACAAGAATAATAGCTAGCACTTACATTGGCACCTTAAGGTTTGTGTTTTACATTTACTATTTCATTTGAGCCTCCCAACAACTCTGAGATAGATGATCCATTTTACAGATGAGGAAACTGGGTTGAGGATAGGAAGTGATGTGTTTAGGGTCACACAGATAGTAAGTGTCTGAGGCGGGATTTGAATTCCAGTCTACCTGACTACAAGTCCATCACTCTGTGATAGCTCCCAGCTGCCTCAAATACTTCCTCCTCCTGAACCATCTTTAGCTCCCTCATTCACAAAGAAACATTCACACACACAAACATACAAGCATACTCATATAGCCCCAGTCCCTTAGGCCAGTGCCCTCCAAACATTTTGCTTATGTATCAGGAAAACATTTTTGAGCTAACACACACACACATTTATCTATCTATCTATCTATAAATTATATACATATACCTCTGTACTAATAGGTACATTATAAACTTACACCAAAATTTAAAGTGTGAGATAAAAATAAAACAATATTTGACCCTAGATTCAATAATGCAGCCAGCCACTAGAGTTTATTGAATGGAAAGGTGGGGAGAGTAACATAGTCAGACCTGTGCTTAAGGAAAGTTTCTTCTGGCAGCTATGGAAGATAGATTGGAGGGAGAAGAGCCTTGAGACAGACAGATGAGTCGGGAGGCTGTTTCAAAAATTTAGGTGAGAGGTGATAAGGGCCTGAGCTAGAGTGCTGGCTGAGGAGAGAGGGAACACAAATGGAAGAGATGTTGTGGAGATAAAAAAAAAGCATTTGACAAGGGATTATTCAATATATGGAGTGAGAAAGAGGGAGGAGACCAAGATGGCACTGAGATTGAAGACTTGGGGACTGGAAGGTTCCATCCACAGTAATAGGAGAGTTTAGGGGATAAGATAATGGACCAAGATGGGCAATTCAAAGCATGACCCACTCATGCCCACTTACCCCATGCAACTCACTCAGGACAGAATTCAATTCAGGACCAAGATTGGGGGTTGGAGGAAGGCAGGGCTCTTACTCAGGGCCACTGAAGTACCTAGAGTTCTTTGAGGTCTGCCTGACAAAGTCAAGGTCCAGAGGGTCACATGTGGGCCTCCAGGGCTGGGAGGAAAATTTGTCAATGTAGTCACTTCAGGTGACAGGGGCCAGGGTTAGATTATAACAACCTTGGGGGTGAGAGGAGGTGCAACATCAGCCATAGTGATACGATGGGAGAATGTTAAATGTTAATAGGTGAAGGGGGTAGGGTGGTTGTGCTTGTCAAAAGTCCATGGCTCTGAGGCTAGAATTTAGTCTCTTTACCCATCCTCTGATTAACTGATGCCCACCCATTCCTTGTGGTCATGTCATGGTTTCCTGGGGTGCATAGCTCCTCCTTAGGAGACCACTGCCCTAGACTCCTTGGTCTCAATGGCCCTGACCCCATTTTTCCCTTGGGAATGGGCATCACTAGCTTGGATACCACCCTCTCTCAAAGCCTTTGCCCTGGATATCACCCCAGGGGTGAGTTGGGACCCTGGAGGTATGTCAAATGTTCAGTTTTTCCCTCTTCCACTGCTATTGATCCCATGCTTCCTCATGGCATGAAGGTCACTCTGAAGTCTGGATGGCTCTTCCAGGGAAGCATTGGGCAGAACTGCAAAGAGCTGGAGGCTGAGGGTCTATCAGCTGAGGACCAGAGAGGATAGACATGAATTTTTGGTCACTGCAAGTCTTCCTAACTCCCTCATTTCTATAGGGAGAACCACCATTCTTCTAGTGGCCCAAGGTCTAACCCTGGGAATCATCCTTGATTCTTCACTCTCACTCCCCACCACCCCCTAAAGTCCAATAACTTGTCAGGTCTTACGAATTCCACATCCTCAACATCTCTAGAATCCATCCCCTTTTCTCTACACATACCACGACCACCTTCATCCAGCCTTTTAGCACCTCTCATTGGTGCTACTACAATAGCTTCCTATTGGTCTCCCTCCAATCTAGCCTCCACACGACATTTCCAAGGTAGAGATCTGAAAATCTCACTTCTCTGACTCTACTACTGTGGGGTGAAGTACTTCATGAATGTAGGATCTCATTAGTGTGGGTCCTTCCCTTTCACTGAAGCAGGTCAAAACTCTTTCTTGCCTTAGCAAATGGTATTCATAAGTCAATCAACCAGCACCTACTTTGGGGAGTCTGTGCCCTTGGGAAGCTTACATCCTACTAGAAAATACATACAGTTATCTATAGAAGAAATAGTGAGTTAGTGGGAGCCACTGGTAACTGGAGGATTCGTGAGAGGCTGGAAGGAGGTGTCAAAGTGAGCTGAGCTTTGAAGAGACCTAGGAGTTCCAAGGGTTGGAGGGTAGAAGAGAGATATTCCAGGTAAGGGGGAGAGCTCCTTCAAATGTGGAGGTAAGAAAGAGAATGGTACATATGGAGAAGAGCAAGCAGGTCAAGCTAGCTCAACTGTAACATAAGTGAGGGGGCAGGTACTATGTAATGATCGTGGAAAGACAGGCAAGAACCAGATTGTAAAGGATTTCAAAAGCCAGAGGAGTTTGTATTTCATCCTAAGGGTAATGGGGATCCTCCAGAGTTTCTCGTGTATATGAGGGCAGGAGGGTTGGGTCAGAGACAGTTCTCCTGCTAAGCTCCCCTCCCCCAATTTCACTTGGAATGGCTTCATCTCCATCACACAGCCCTACTGGGTTAGATGCATCCTGAGTTTGAAGTCACATAAAAGATTTGAGGGAACAAGTGAAGAGTCCCATTCCATCCAACACAGGGAATCAGAAGGGCTCGATGCAGGCAAAGAGGACTCTTGCCCACCTGTTGGAAGCAATGGGGAATTAAGTTGGAGGTTCCCAGGTATTCTCTCCAACCAGCCTGCTCACCTCCTACTTCTGTGAGTCCAATTAGTGCGTGCCTTCTTTGTCTTGCCAGCAGCTGAATTATCTTGGGACACAGAAACCTCAATTTAGGAAGTAGGGAATAGGCCAAGCCTCCTGTCCCACAGATCCATAGGATGTTAGAGCTGGAAGGGAGCTTAGAACATTGAATGTTGGAAGGGAGCTTAGAACACACAATATTAGAACTGGAGGGGAGCTTAGAACACAGAATGTTAGATCTGGGGGGAGCTTAGAACACAGGATGTTAGAGCTGGGAGGGAGCTTAGAACACAGGATGTTAGAGCTGGGAGGGAGCTTAGAACACAGGATGTTAGAGCTGGGAGGGAGCTTAGGACACAGGATGTTAGAGCTGGGAGGGAGCTTGGAGCATAGAACGTTAAAACATAGAGCCTTAGAGCTGCCAATTTAAAATATAAAATATTACTCCTAGAAAAGCCCCAAGATAGAATGTTAGATGACAGAATGTCCCAGCCAGAAGTCATCTCAGAAATCATGAAGCCTGAACCCTCATTTCATGGATAAAGAGTCTGAACCTCAGAGGAGAGGTCCCTTAGACAGTGCCCAAGGAAGACTGAAATCCAGGTCATCTGATTCCAAGGCACTGTGTGTACTATTCATTTTCAGTCATATCCGACTCTTCGTGACCCCATTTGGGGTTTTCTTGGCAAAGATACTGGAGCAGTTTGCCATTTCCTTCTCTAACCCAATTTACAGATGAAGAAACTGAGGCAAGCAGGTGTCTTGCCCAGGGTCCCACAGATAGTAAGTGTCTGAGACTAGATTTGACCTCAGAAAGATGAGTGGTCCTGACTTCCACCAGATACTCTATCCACTGTGCCACCTAGTGCCTGCTGTGTCTGCTACCACAGTGCTTTGAGAGAGTGCTTCCTCAGTGTCCCTATCTGCTTTATGAAAACCACCCATCCTGCTCTCTCATTTCTTTTGGCTCACTCTCCCCTACCCCTAACTCACACATATGCAAATGCTCACACAAACACACATTTGTACACACACACACACACACACACACACAGAACTGGGAACTAGGCTATCCAGATCTGGTGATCTACATGTCGGTCCTGCTGAGTTTTTACCCTCAGCCTTCTCCACCACCCTTTAACCTTCCCTCAGATTCTCAACCAAGGAAACTCAAGACTGTTACTTCAAGCTTCAAAAGACAAAAGTAAAAACACTTCGAAACCAATTGCAAAATTTATTGGAGGAGGGCAGAAGGGTAGAGACCTTCCCATTGGGGAGGGGGAGACACTTAAGGGCACTTCTTGTTTTCCAGAAAGAGGACACAGTGTGTGTCTCCCATCCGCTGGTCACCAGCTCTTCAATGGGCTGCCCAGTTCAAAGCGGGAATTGAATCACAGAGACTGACAGATGGGAAGGAAAAAACACCCATGCTCTTGAGCCAAGGTTCACCAGATTTGGGCAAATGGCAAGAGGGAAGGCTCTAGGGGGAAAGGTCCCTGGTTCATCTATTCATGCACTGTCTTGTTCTGACGGTCTCTTGCCCCCTGCCTAACCTAGATTGCCAGTCAAGCCCTGGTAAGTTAGGCAGTCGGGGAGAGGAGGGCAGGCGTGCCAGGGAACAAGAGCTGAGGACAGGTCTACAAAGATTCTGGGCCACTGAGCGCACAATACAGAAGAGGCGAGGAAGGCTTTGGGATGGGGCCTGTGTTTCAGAGAGAAAAGATTCCAGTAAGGGAAGGGCAGATAAACCAGTACTAAGTAAATGAGCAACCCATTTCAGATGCCAAAGCATTATGATTGACAGACACCAAAGTCCCCATTCCCCAATCCTTCACCTCAAAACAGCTTTTGCCTCCCCCAGCTCAGCAAAGGTGAACAGGTGCAGGCTACACACAGAGTTCCTTGGCAATCTGTTTTCTTCCTGGGCGTCCACAAGAGAAAGAGAGAAGAGGCTCCCCTCTGCCCTCCTCAATGGACCAGTGTATCTCCGCAGTAGCCAAGGCCTTACAGGCTCAGAATTTCTTTCACTTCACCCCCACATACATACACACAGACTCTGCCATCCTGATAATCCACCTAGGGTCTAAACCACTTCTAAAGAAATGAGTTTCCTTGGGGGATGAGGGTGGGCAAGAGACCCTAACCATTCTGAATCATGGAATCTCTGAGCTAGAAATTACCCCCAAGGTCATCTGTTTTCTGACACCAGGAGAAATGAGTCTACTCTAGATAGGGGAACCTCAAATCCCTGTAATTAAAAGAACTCCAGGACAATGGCCCGATTCCATAATGAGGCTAGGGAAGAATGAAAGTGTTGGTGATGGGGATGAAATAGCATTGGGGGAAGCTAGCAATGGGTGCCAACCCTAAAAACCCTTTCCCCTACCTCTCCTCAGAGCCTAGGATTGTCCCCAAATCTCTCCTACAGAGAGCTCCATCTCCCTTTCAAGGAGTGATAGAGATAGGTGGACAGAGCAGACCTTTTCTATAGCCTTGCAAATAATACCAGCCTGGATTTGCCAAATGAAAGGATGGTATGTGAATTGTATCCAAGTTTTTTCTCTAGAGAAGGTGGGGGTCTTCCTTGCCAGCCAGTCTACAAGTCTACAAGGTTCCCTCTGTTCTCCATGAGCCTCTGCCCAGTGTGACCCACTCTTTTATTGCTAAAAAATAACAAGATCTATGAAATAGGGGCTGATCCCCACCCTACCTCTCTACTCATTCTATGCTCTTTTAAGGGTTCATGAAGAAATTGGACAAATGCACGCTGAGCTGGTGCCATGGGCTTCCTCCCTGTCCTTTCAGTGGGGAGATGCTCTGCTTCCTCTTTTCCCCTCTCCGCCTCTCAGCACAAAGATCAGGACTGAGCAGAGAGAACACACCGCCTCTCCCTGAGAGCTCAGGGCTAGTGGCAGTCAGTCAGCTTAGCCACCCATTCATTGGCTAAGCAGCTCTGTAGAGGAAGAAAATGGTAGGACTGGGAAGGACCTTATTGATCACCTCACCCACCACTTCCTCATTTTACAGAGGTGGAAATTGAGGCACAGAGAGGGAAATTGACTTGCCCAAGGCTATACAGTAAGTTAGAATTAGGGCCAGGACTAGGACTCAGGTATCCTGACTTCCAGGTCAGAGCTCTTTCTATGGCACTGACATCTCCTAGGTAGCTACCATAGAATCCTAGAATTTAGAGCTGGGAGGGGTCTTACAGATCATCCAGTCCAACCACTTTGTTTTACAGAGAAGGAAACTGAGGCCAGGGAAGGGAAATGACTTGCCCAAAATCACACAGGTGGCAAGTAGCAAAGCCAAGATTTGATCTCCCAGGACATCAGCCAGGTCAGGAAAAACTCTGGCTTAACAGGGGCCTGGGAGTTGCAGGCACACATGGGCACATGTGCTCATACACACATACATACACATACACACACACCAGGGGTCAAGTCCATCCCCTCCCTCCCCACTGTCCCAAACACTGGCCAGGAAACACGTTCCTGGGAGGGCAGGGGTGGAGCAATTCTGAGAATAAGACCCACTGGGCTTGTGATAATAAAATAAATCATCTCCAGATATGGCCAAGGCCACCCCTCCCCTGCCCATGGCCTAGAACCCGGCTCCTCCGAGAGTCCCTGGGACTGGGCAGGGCCAGGCCAGAGGCTCAAGTCCGCTTGGCGTGCAGCATCTCAATGAGCAGGTTGTTGCAGGGGACCTCCCCACCCAGGTGCTTGTGGTAGAGGTACTCCTCGGCCTGCATGCTGAGGGAGCGCACCTCAGCCAGGCGCAGGAGCAGCTGCCGGAACTTGTCGCCACAGTGCGGGTAATGGCACATGGTGTACTCCAGCAGGGCCGCGTTGGCCTTTTCCTGTGCATCCTTGGCCAGGCCGTGATTTTCCAGGAACTTCACATCTGCAGAGAGACGGGCACCTCATCAACATCACCACCTGACACTATCTCTTTCAGCTTGTCAATGGCCTCGTCCTCATTGCCTGGCCACCCTTGCCCCCATCCCCACCATCACCACCGGCACTGACAGGCAGCTCAGCCTGGGCACCATCCTTCTTCTCTCCATCCCACTATTAGCCATCACAGGACAATGGGAAATATGCAGCCAATGAATCTGGAGTCAGAGGACCTGGATTCGAATCCTTGCTCTGATACTTGGCCTTGGGTAAATCACTTATCTTTCCTTTTCTGTGCCTTAGTTTTCTCCTCTTAAATGTGGTACAATAGAGAACCATCTCCAAAGTCAGAAAGACCTGTGTTCAAGGCTCCTCATTCACATACACACACAAACACACACACACACACACACACACACACACACACACACAGGCTTTGTCATCCTGGGCAAGTTATATAACTGCTCAATGTCATGGGCAGACAAGATACTTCAGCCCCTGAGGTCTGGGAGTTCACAATTCGTTCCTGTACAGACTCCCATGGAGAGGATTCCCAGGACCCCCTAATATAAATGTGGCATAGGGGCAAGGGAATGGGATTTAGAGTCTCAAGGTCTAGGTTTGAGTCCAGGCCCTGCCAGCTTGCATTGGTCTCTCCTCCTCTCAGTGACTTGCCTTCTTCTTTGGGGATCTGGGGATGACACAGGATTTGCCCTCCATCCCTCTCAGGGTTGTGATGGGGAAACACATTTTTTAAATCTTTAAAAGGGCTGGAGTAACATGAACTATCACTATCCCTGACAGCCAGTCATTCAGCTTTCCATGAAGGAACTCCAGTGAAGATTGGTGGCCCATTTCACTTTTGGAAAGCTCTCATCCTAGGAGGCTTTTCTTTAAGATAAGCTAAGTTCTGCCTCCCAGTCTAATCACTTCAATGCCCTTTCTTCTAGCCTCAGTTCCAGAAACAGTGCTTTGATGTCTTGAAGACAGTGATTCTGGTCATCCTAAGTCTTTCTCTGAGCAAAAGATCCACCTGTTGAACATTTTTTTTTTCCTGATAGGCCCAGCAAAGGCATTACCTATTCCAGGAAGCCACTCTGACCTGCCCCTCTTCTTCTTCTCCCTACCACCCAGCTGAAAGTGTCTCTCTCTCTCACACTTCAGATTTTACTAGAACACTTTGTCTGGATTGCTCCTTTAGTCCCTTCCCAGCTTGAAGACAGCCCAGGACCCTGAATCCAAGAACCCTGGGAAAAGCTTAGCGTATCAGCCCTGCTTCCAGCCTGGTCTCCAAAGCCATCACCAAGGAGAACAATCCCTGTGGAGAAAAGTCCCACCAGCCTCTCCCCCTCAACCACTGACCAAGTGCCACTGCAGGGCAAGTCAGCCCCTGGTAGCTGCCTTTGCAGGGCTAGGCAGCCTCACCTCAGTGGCTACTGAAGGTTCACTATCAAAGACCTTGGCACTGTCAGGAAAAATCAAAAGCAGATAGGATTTTATCAGTGGAAATAACATTTGAGAGGATGTGTTGCCATCTGTTTTACTGCTGCACCCTAAGGATCATAGGACCTTTCTATCTGACTTGTAGCTGAAACCTCCTCGATGTGGCATAGTAAGCTTGGTACACAGGAAGAGATGAACAAGTGCTTTTTCATTCATTCATCACCAATGAATTTACCTTGTATCACACTCATTCATGTACATGTTGTGTCCCTCTTTATAGACTGGAAGCTCCTTGAGGACAAAGACCATATTATTTTTTATCTTTATATTCCCAGAACCAAATTATAGGCCCTTGTCCCTGGCAGACACTTTAAAAATGTCTTCTGCGGGCATCTAGGAGGCGCAGTGAGTAAAGGCCCCAGAGTCAGGAGGACCTGAGTTTGGATCCGACCTCAGACACAACACAAAAAAACCCAGCTGTGTAAACTTGGGCAAGTTACTTAACCCCAATTGCCCTCCAAAAGGCAAAAAAAAAAAAAGTCTTCTGAAGGAAATGAGTTGAAGGACGAGTAGAAAGAGAAAAAGGAAGGGAATAAGAATTTATATAAATCCTACTGTGTGCCAGGCACTCTTTGCTAAGCCCCTTTTACAAATATTATCTCATTTGATCCTACCAATAACTCTGCAAGGCAGGTGCTATCATTACCCAGTTTACAGTTGAGGAATCTGAGGCAAACAGACGTTAAGTGACGTGCCAGGGTCACACAGCTAATATATGTCTGAGGCTGGATTTGAATCCCTGCTCTCCACCCAGTGTACTACCACTAGGTAGCATGACCTGGAACAAGCAATGAATGCATAGACAGAGGAACTGGACTTAGATTCCAGCCACATGCTTACTACCTCGAGTTTTGGCAAGTCATCTGCCTGCTCTGGGCTTTTAGTCCTCTGACCTGGAAAAAAAGGAAGATATTGAACTCAATGACCTATAGCTAGCATTCCATGTCCTGGGATTCCTTCCAGTGACAACATTCTATATCCTAGGACTCCTTCCAGTGCCAACATTCTATGTACTAGGACTCCTTCCAGTGCCAACATTCTATGTCCTAGGACTCCTTCCAGTGCCAACATTCTATGTCCTAGTATTCCTTCCAGTGCCAACATTCTATGTCCTAGGATTACTTCCAGTGCCAACATTCTATGTCCTAGGATTACTTCCAGTGCCAACATTCTATGTCCTAGCATTCCTTCCAGTGCCAACATTCTATGTCCTAGCATTCCTTCCAGTGCCAACATTCTATGTCCTAGGACTCCTTTAATGTTCTAAGATCTTTCCAACTCTAGAGCCTACGTTCAGGGTCTGTTTCATCTCTGACTGTACGTTTACATCCCTCCTGCTGGAGCTGAGGGGTGGGAGAGGAGGGGAGGGAGAGGGTGTGGAGTCTGAGCCTCCCAGGTGGAATCAGCCTGGTCTCTGCCCCTCATGAAAAGCGTCACCTCTAATCCTTCTAACACTCAGGTGCGCTGAAGAGGCCCAGAGAGCTCAATGATCATGGAAACCTTGATCCCCCTGCCCGCCCACAGCGCCTGCCTAAGGCCTTTGTTGTCCCCAGCAGCTTTTAGGGAAATTTGAGCCAGCAGCCAGAGGCTAAGGTCCCCACAGATGCTGATCCCTGTATCAGCCCCCTCCCTATGTACAGGAGCACTGCGGACACACATACACACACACACACACACACACACAGACACACACATACAGGCTCTAGCTTAGCCTTAGGGCCCAACCCCACCCATGCAAGAAAGGAGGCCCTCACAGCATTAACCAGCAGCTCAGGGCACTGGGGCCCCCTCCCACCCTAAGAAATTACTAATGATTTTGTGTTATTGAGTTAAAATTAAACTAAAAAATTAAATAATTATTAATTTTATCTAAGATTTAGTAATAAAATTTTAAAAATAAAAATGGGATTGGGCACAATAACCTCCTGAGTCTTCAGTTTCCTTCTCTGTAAAATGATGGGATTTGAGCCAAGGGCTCTAGGTCTGGATCCCTTTTTTGACACTATGTAACCTAGAATTTTTTAAATGTTGATTTATTTAGTTTTAGTTTTCAACATTCACTTTTATAAGATTTTGAGTTTTAAATTTTCTTTCCTTCCTTCCCCTCCCAACTCCCCAAGATGGCATGCATTCTGATATAGGCCATACATGTACAATCACATAAACTTATTTCCACAGCAGTCATGTGTAACCTAGATTAAGCATAAAGACAACTAGGGGGAGCAGTGGATCGAGTGCTGGGCCTGGAGTCAGAAAGACTCAATGTCCTGAGTTCAAATCCAACCTCAGATACTTACTAGCTGTGTGACCCTGGGCAAATCACTTCACCCTGTTTGCCTCAGTTTCTTCATCTGTAAAATGAGCTGAAGAAGGAAACTTCCAACTATTCCAATATCTCTGCCCCCCACCAAAAAAGCAAAGGGAGTCATGAAGAGTCAGACACAGCTAAAAAAAAGTCTGAACAACAAAAAGCTAAGTGTAAGGAATGGAATTTGGGGATTTCAGAACTCTCCATAAATGGGAGTAAACATTATTAATAGATAGAATTCAGTGTTTCATGGAGGTGTGATACTGTGGAAAGAACACCAGAATAAGCCTGAAGACCTAAGTTCTTCTGCTCACTGCATGACCTTGGGCGAGTCGATTCCCCTCCATGAGGAAGTGTCCCCAGTCAGTAAAATGAGGAGCTGAAGGCAGTAGCAGTGGACTCAGACCTTGAACAAGAGTCAGCCTTGAATTTATATCCTGGGCCTGCGTGACTTTGGGCCAGCCACTTCATATTACTGAGCCTTAGCGTCCTCATTGTAGAATGATGGAATTGGGCTTCAGTGCCCTCTGAGATCCCTTCCAGCCCCAGAGTGATGATTCTACGCATCTCGTCAATTTGTGGGCTCCCTCCTACAGGACCTATGTAGGGCAACTCCATGAGCTCCACTGGCTAAGATAACCCCTGCCCTAGCCAAGGCTGATCCTCAGACACTGCCAGTGTAGTTCACTTGAAGCCTTCTTGGCCTTCTGGAACCTGCCTGAGCTCATCTTCTGCTGGCAGAGAACCCTTTGAGAATCCAATCATCTCAGGGCCACCATGAGGCATGGAGGAGGGATATCAGTGGAGGAATGTGTACGTATAATTTAGTAACTTATTAGTAATAGTCCTTTTATATTTCCCAAGAGCTTCACACACACGGCTCTATAAGGTAATAGGGCAGGGAAGTCTTCCTCTTTAGCAATCCAGGCTCAAAGATATGAAAGGATTTGCTAGCTGTCACATAGCTAATAAATGGAGAGTCAGAATTCGAACCCAGACCTTTTGACTATAAATACAATGATCCTTCCCACAAGACCCCCACCCCAGATACAGGACCTATTGCTTTCAGCTCTCTCCAAGTCTACCACAATATCCTTCATATTAGGTGGGTTTACTGAAGCTCAATTTACCTTCTCCATCAAAAACTCCTAAGCAGCTCAAAGAGACTTTTTAGTGCTTCTTCTGTATTTCCAGAAGCCAAATGTCACCCTCCTCCCCAGGTAACCTGGGGGCTCAAGTTAGGGTCAGAACACGTGGTTCCAGGATTCAACTCACTTGCTACTTAAAAAGGCGAATCACTGTCTTTGAACCACAATTCTCTCTGTAGTAAGGTAGCAAAATGGGGATTTTACTCAGCTCGGTTAGTGGATAGATAACTGACTTCAGAGTCAGGGATGTGGTATGTGTTAGGGGTCGAATATTTGCTGTATGACCTTGGGCAAGTCACTTAACCCCTGAATGGCCCCAGCTAACTCTATAAGATTACTATTTGTGAAACAGCTACATGTCTGCATTGGTAGAAAGCATTTCCTTACCCCATTAATGCAGAGAACTTCTACACCAATGAAATCTCTAGTCTAAACATATCCAATTCTCTTCCTTCCTTAACATGGTGCCTCAACGAAAGAGTCTTCCAGGTGAAAATGAGCTCGAAACTTGGACCTTCAGATCAGATGTGTGATGATCTCCTCCTGACTGAGTTATCCAGGGCTCTCTTGCTCTCCGATTCCTCCTGTCTTCTTCCTCCTCCTCTTTCTCTTCCTCATCTTCCTCTTTGCCTTCTCTTCTCTTCCTCTGCTTCCTCCTCCTCCTCATTTACCTCTTCTCTTCTTCTTCATCCTCCTCTCCTCTGCCTCTTCCTCATCCTCTCCCCTCCTCCCCTTCCTCTTTCCATGGTCTATTCTAGGCCTAGCATGAAAGTCTGATTTCAGGGAAAGAGGGTATTTAAACCTGGCAGGAACTCCTCTTCCATAGCCCTCCTCAACAGCCTCACTGTGTTGTAGAGGTGAGCTGGGCTTTTGAAGGCTCTACCAGCAGTGCAGGAGCTCTGAGAGGGCACCTCCTACTTCCGTCCCTTATTTTCTACTCCCACAGCCACTACCCTAGCTCAGGCTCAAAGTCATAACATGCCTAGAGTGCCTCCTAATTGGTCTGCCTGCTCTGATCCATTCTATACACAGCTGCAGATGTGATTTCTCTAAAACACAGGTTACTCCTCTGCTCCTTAAACTCCAATTACTCCTTATTACCTCTAGGATCAAATATAAACTCATCTGTTTAGGCCTCAATCTACCTTTCCAAACTTAGTACACATGACTATATCTCCTTCACATACTCTTCAATCCAGCCCAACTTGCCTTACTATTCCTCAGGCACAGGATTCCATTTCCCATGGCCATGCCTGTAATGTATTCCTTCTTCAGCTCTGATTCTTAGAATCCCTAGTTTCCTCCAAAGCTCAGTTCAAATCCCACTTCCTACAGGAAAGCCTTTGCCAATCCCCCTAGGGACTAGTTTCTCCTCCCTATTACTTTGAATTTTTGTTTGTTTTTCTGCTGGCACACAGACACACACACAAATACACACTTGCTATGAGCCCTGGGGTTGGGGGGAGATGCCCGTCTGGGGAGACACCCCAGCTCGAATAGCTCTGCCAACTCTGGGCCCTTCTAAGGACCAATAGCCTTCTCTGACTGTGTGACCTTGGAAGAAAGGAAAAAAAAACAAAGATTTATTAAGCAACTATTATGTGCCTGCCACATGACTCAAGGCTTTACAAATATTACCTTATTTGATCCTTGTGGCTACCCTGGGAAGCCCAGTACCTGGCACCTAGGAGGTACTTAACTGATTCTAGATTGGGCAATTGGGTGGCAGGTTCCACAAAACTGGAAGGACCCCAGTTGGGAATCAGTGACAGGCTGTATGTCTGCTGTGGGATGACCAGCCACCAGCATAAGAAATTCCATAGCCATAAAAACTCTCGGAACACCTGCCAAATTACAGAGGGATCACAATCCAAGGTGGTAGAAGGCATGCCCACACCAATAAAATCGTCAAGCTTTGAAGTATTGGTGTAATATGTAATTTTATGGTATAAAAATTATTAGAGCAATTTTAATATAAATGCCATAAACTTATATGAATAATTGGGTATTACAGAAATGGTATTTAATAATATTCTTGACTCTGCTACTTACAGCTTTAGGCAAGTTCCTTCCCTTCCCTGGGTCTCAGTGTCCTCATTTGTAAACTAAGAAAGTTGAGTGAAAGGATCCCCCAAAGTCCCTTCTCACTCTAAATTGAAGGATCCCCCACATTTCTAGGACACTTGAAAATTTTCAAAGGACTTTTTTCCCAGCTCTGTAAGGCATGGTTGATCACTGTTTGACAAAAGGAGAAACCTGGTCACCTACCCGGTGAATGTCAGAGCCAGGATTCAATTTGAAGCCCAGGTTTTTTTTTTCTACTCTGCTGCCACTCATAAGTCTACTCCCTCATTTTCCATTTTTGCAGGAAATATCAAAGGCCCAGGAAGGTGGCTTGCTCAAGGTCACACAATGAATCTGCAGCAGAGGACACATTCAAACCCAGGCCCTTTAGCTTCAGCCTTATCTTCCCCATGCCCCAAGTGCCTGCCTGAGGTCCAGAGAGTGGGAAAGACTGGCCTAAGGCAGGTATTACAGTGGAGAGAGCACAGGGCCTGGAGTCAAGAAGACTTGAGTTCAAATCTGGCCTCAGACACTCACTACTATGTGAACCAGCACAAGCAACTTAACCTCTGTCTGCCTCAATTGCCTCCATTGTAAAATGGGAATGATAGCACCTATGTCCCAAGGTTGCCCAGAGGATCAAATAAGGTAATATTTGTAAAGCCCTGAGCCACATTCCAGGCACATAATAGCTGCTTAATAAATCTTTGTTTTCTTCCTTTCTTTCAAGGTCACACAGTGAGAGAAGGCTATTGGCCCTTAGAGGGCCCAGAGATGGCAGATCTATTCGAGGTGGGGTGCCTCCCCAGGGCTCATTGAAACCAGCCTGACCTAGAGGATCTGGAGGAAATTTACTGTTCCCTGAAGAAAGTGGGGAGCAAACAGACACAACAAAGCCTAGGAAGATGAAAGGAGGATGGGGAAGAGGCAGTTGGGGCTGTAGAAGGAGTGGTGAACTTTAGTTCAGACTCCAGCACTTCCTGGCCCTAAGAGCTTAGACAAAGTTCCCCTCTTTGAGACTAGATTCCTTGTACTTAAAGTGAGGGGATGCTCTGCCCTCTCAGATGAGCTCTTAGGTCTCTTCCAGTTCTCCATTGTAAACATTCCTCACTGGGAAAGACCAACTCCCGAAGGAATCCTTTCTTTCTTTCACAAGGTCCAGCTGACAGCCCAAGATGGACCACTGTGTCATATATATGAGCTGGAAAGGACCCCAAAAGCCATCAAGGCCAATTCCCCAAGTCCTTCATTTTGTTAAAAAAAAAAGTGGAGAGGGGAAACTGAGGCACAAGGAGGTAAAGTGATTGGCCCAGGCTTATACAAGTAGTAAATATCAGGAGCAGAACTGGAACTCAGGTCCTATGGCTTCAAAATCCTTCCCTATTTTGCCTCCAAGACTATCTGCCCAGTTAGGTGAGGGCACAGGTGGGGACTACTTAGGACCACCAAAGCTAAGGGGGACAGGTAATAAACACCCTGCTGGGCAGGGGGCAGGGAAAAGGAGCCAGGCCAAGCCTTCCCATGGTGGGCCCCTTCATCCATGGTCAAAGTCGTTTTAAAGGAGGCCGGGCAGAGATTCTACAGCCACCTCAACTCTACCCCCACCCCGAACCCCTCAAATAGAACATCAAGTCATAGAATCTTTCATCATCAGAGCTTGAAGTAACCTTAGGACACAATGAGCTAACAAGCTAAAAGGGACCTGAGAACATAGAATATTGAAGCTGGAAGCGACCTTAGAATATAAAATTATCGAATATTACAACTGGATAGGGTATTAGAAAATGCAGTGTTAAAGCTGGAAGAACACAGAATGACTTCTATATAAGTAAAGACAAAAATAACAGCTACAAAAGCCAGATAACTATATGGGAATCAAAGGTCATGGAAACAAACAAATTTTGTTACTACCTTGTTAAAATTATTTTGGCTTTGCAAAATCTGTAAAAAAACAAGTTTATGGTTTATGGTTACATGTGCAATCATTTACAATCACTCTTTGTTTTGTGATAGTCCATCACTTTTGTTTTCCTTTTGTTGTTCCTTTTTATATAATATGTATACTTGCTGATGGAAGTCAACATAGTAATAATAAAAAGAACATAGACTGTGAGAGAAAAAACAACGTCTGAGTTAGAAGGGATCTTAAACCAAAGAATGTTAGAAAATAGAATAAAGAACACCAGAGATGGAATGAAATGTTAGAACACAAAATATGTGTGCCACAGAGGATCCCAGAGACTGTCTAGCCCAATCCTTACCTGAAGCAAGAATCCCCTTCTCATTCCTACCAAGGGTCATTCGAGCAGCCTCAGCCTGAACCTCTGACTTGTATAACTTCTACCCATCGGTCTTAGTTCTGCCCTCTCTGGAGGTCAAGAGAACAAGTCTACCCCTTCTTCCAAGGGTCAGCCCTTGGGATACTTAAAGACATAGAACATTGGAGAAATAGCATCCTAAGACCATGCTTTTGGTGCACAGACCCATAGATCAAATGGTCTGCCAACGGAAGCAAGAGGTGGGCACCATTCACCCCTTTGCCTGGTAGGATCATATTAATAACAATGCCCGCTTCCATAACGACTTCCTCACAACCCTTTAAGGTAGGGAGTGCATTATCCTCATTTCATAGTGGGAGGAATTGAGGCCCAGAGATGTAAATTAATTTAACAGTAGGATCATAGATTTAAAGCTGGAAGGAACCTTAGAGGCCATTAAGTCCAAACCTCATGTTTACAAATGAGGAAACTAAGGTATGAAGCAGGAAAGTGACTTGGCTATGGCCATGCCTATTAGTAATAAACTGAGATGCTCCACCCTGGTCTCCTGGCTGTTGAATACCACCCTCTTCCACTTGCTCCACTTTCCTAGAAATACTACCTTCAGCCCCACCCCAAAACCTGGGTGGAGGAAACCCCTGCTTTTTAGGTTCAAAGGGGTCAAAAGATCAGAATCACACCCCCCTTCCAATTCATCTCTTCTTCCTCTCTCTCTCCCTTCATCCTCCCCTCCATGCCTAGGAGGGTGGGGGAGCTGAGCATCTGCCACAATCCCCTCCTGCCTTTGGGGACCGCTCTTTATCTGTGTAGGGTGACAGTGGATGTCAGCAGCAGAGAAAGAACTTATATTGATAGATGTCAAACCCAGGCCCCCCCTTCGAGCAGCCGCTGACAATAGGCAGTTCTGCTGGATGAACTCGCTTGAGGTTCTCAGGGGAAAAGGAAAAAAAAAACCTTTTTTTTTTTTTTACTGTTTAATTGAATATTTGAATAATCCTTTCATTCCTCCGAGGAATAAAGAATGTTGTCCAAATAACATTGACTCACTCCATTGGGAGACAGGGAAACAGTTGCAAAGGCTGTCGGGCACAATGGCCCCCCTCACACATCTCCAGCCTCTGGGATGATGTGTGTACCCTCAAGTGGGCCTGCTATTCAAGACGCCTTTTGTTGGCGAGAAGCTGTTGATAAATTGCAAACGCTTAAGGGAATGTGCGCTCTGAAAGCCGCCCGGTCCCCGCCTGCTGCCGCCGAGCTCCCTGAATGTGAGTCATGAAATCGAATGTTAGGTCAATCCATTAAGCTTCTATTAAGCCCTTCTGTAGAACAAAGCTACCCTGGGCCGTCTCCGTAAATATTGCTATTTTGAGAAGAGGGGTCCTAATTTTAATTAAGCCTCTTTACCTGCTCAGGAGAGAAATCTATTTAGACACCAAATGGCTGTCCCTTGTGCAGTGCGTGAAGGCAAGCTCCGATTGTGCTGTTGTGGGGTGTTGGGGAGGGAGGAGGCAGGAAGAGGTATTACAGCACGAGGTGTTTCGGTTTGCCATGGGCTCATCCTCCCCAGTTAGGTCAGCCTCTGACCCTCCTCCAAAACTGCTCACCCAGAGGCTGCCCAGTCCGGCTTCCCTGGGGGAGGAGGAGAAGGAGTAGAAGACAACTTCCCCCTCCCCTCCCATCAAGTTTGCTAAGTTCTTATCAGTGGGAGAAAGGGTAACAGGAAGAGGTCGGGTTTGGCAATGTGGAATGCTAGAAAGGTTTTGGGCTAGGAATCAGGAGATCTGGGTTCTAGTCCTGGCTTTCTTACCAACTTAAGGGGAATTTCATGGGAGATACAGATTATATATGTGTGTATACATAGCTGTATGTGTGCATATACACATATGTGTATGTATGTATACATGTGTAGATAGATGATAGATAGATAGATAGATAGATAGATAGATAGATAGATAGATAGATAGATATTTTACCCTTGTGATATCAGGAAAGGGAGGGGAGGCAGCAAAGGTAAAATGTAGGCTGCTGACTCGTGGAAAGAAAGGACCCAGGTTCAAATCCAACCTTTGGTGCTTACTGCCTTTGTGACCTTGGACTTAAACCATCCTGGGTTTTTCTCATTTGTAAAATAAGTTGGTTGGAGAGAAATGGACTCTGAGATTCCTTCCAGCTTTTTAGTGCTATGGTCCTAAATCCTCCCCTTCCTTCCCTATGGCCTAAAGGTCTTTCCTCTTCTAGCCAATGATGCCTATAGGACCCCTTCAAGCTGTAAATGGTATGATCCTATGAAAATTATATAGGTTCATATTCCCATTACCTCTTAGGTCTCTGTTCTAAGACCCTTTTCACTTATCATGTTCTAAGGTCTCTTTTCACTCTGAGGAAAGGTTCTAAGGTTCCATCTTGGAGGAGTGTGTTAGGGACAAAAATCAAAATTGACCAGACTTGAAATATTTACCCAAAATGGACAAGAAGAGATGTGGTATAGAAGGATACCTGAGTTCTTAAGGAAATTAAGCAAACTGATCCAATTCTGAAGTCCCCTCTGGCCCAGACCTAATGCTGATCCATATATAGTGTAGTGGGAAATTAAATCCAGTGGTTAAATCCATTTACTAGCTGATCAAGAACATGTGACCTTAGTCACATAACTTTAATATTCTAAGCCTCTGTTTCTTTATCCATGAAATGGGGATAAACATTGTCCTAAATACCTCATGAGTTTGTGGTGAGGGGAACATTTTTCTTCTAGCCTTGAGGAATGGTGACAATTCTATTAATAATAATAAATTATAAAGTGTTATAGGAATGAGAGCTAGTTACAGTAGTAAGAAATGGGGTAATATGGAAGGTTGGAAGGAAGAGACTGGGACTCCAACAGATGTTATCAGATCAGTCTGGGCAGAAATGTGGAGGTGGAGGTGGAGGCAGAGGGGGAAGGGAAGCAGGTTACAGAACTCTAAACCCAGAGAAAGGGAGAAAAGGATTGATGAGACATGGAAAGGATTTGAGTTGGGGGACGGGGCAAGGAGGAGCTTTCTTTGCCATTGCTCAGATTCTGGGATATTTAGTCTGGGTCAGAAGGGAGATAATCATGGAAACACAGAGGTCCTGGGCCAGGAGCCCAAGAGGATGGGTACTCAGGGTGATGAGCAGATTTGTATCCCCAGACTGGCCCAAAGACATCCTCCAGCCAAGGTGCTTATGCCCTGTAGTTCTTTCCTAGACAGGGGAGAAGGGGGAGATTATCTGTGAAGGAGGCACTCCCCTTCTTCTCTCCCCTGGGGTCAGTCTCTCCCATCCCTATCCTTGTATTCTCTCTAGGGATTCCACTCAGATTGGGAATTATATATACCTAAGAGGTAATGGGAATATGAACCCATATAGAATTTAGGGAAATTCTAGGGATGGGACCAATTATAATAATAATTTAGGATTACATGATTTAGAATAAGAAGGAGCCTAGTCAAAATCCCCCATTTTATAGATGAGGAAACTGAGGCCCAGAGGGGTTCCAAGGGCAAACAGCTAGTAAATAGCTTAACTGGGATTCCAACTCAGGTCTTCAAATTACAAATGTGGTATTCTTTTCATTATACTATATTCTCACATTTATATAGCATTTTGTAAAATAAATATTATATAAGTGAAGTCATTGTTGTTGTTGATATGATTTACAGAATACTTGACCTATTTCCTTATCTATAAAATGAGAAATATGGACTTGATGACCTATAAGTTCCTTTCTGCATCTAAATCTGTGATCTTATGGTCTTCACTGACATTATTTCACTTGATCCGCACAATAACCCAATTCGGAGGGTAGCAGAGGTAGTATTACTCCCACTTTATGGAAGAAAATACTTAGGAAAGAAGTGACTTGTCCAAGGTAACGTAACAACAGAACTGGCACTTGAACCTTCATCATCTGATGACTCCAAAGTCAGCATGATTTCTCATCTGCCATCCCCCACCTTAGCACCTTCACTTCTGCTCACTTAGGGTGAACTTGGAGTTAGTCAAAACAAGAAGCAGGTATTTAGGAAGAATATAACCCACCATTTCCCTTAGAAAATAATCTCTACCTTCTCTAGGTCATCTATTCACACCCCTACAGATAAGACCCCATTATCCCCCTTACAGACACACTTTACACACCTTCAATCACCCCCTCATCATCACCCACTTATAAATACATCCAAATCACCCCAATTATAAATGCACCCAATAATCCCAATTATAAATAATCTCACATAATAAATACCCCTTCTAATCATTCTCAATTAAATGTATCCTTAATCACACACATACACCACCCCCCCCAAGATGGTTACAAACAGGAAGAAAAAAACTGGTCTTTACAAAAATATTCATAGCAGTATTATTTTGAACAGCAAAAAGATGCTAAACTGTATGTTCAACAACTGAAGAATGGTCGAATAAATTGAGATATGTTGATGTAATGAGATTAAGACAATGATAAATGATAGCATATCACTAAACTGTAGTCAGGAAGAGCTGGATTAGAGTCTTGCATCTAAAATGTAGTAGGCGTGACCCTAGGCACTAATAAAAAATCATAAAATAACAGCTATATACTGCTTTGAAGTTTGCAAAGAGCTTTACATAAATATGTTAACTCATTTGATCCTTGTGGGGTAGATGCTATTATTACCCTCATTTTATAGATGGGGAAATAGAGCCTGAGAGTTTGTGATTTGCCCAGGATGACTTAACTGGTGAGTGTCTGGGGCTGACTTTGAACTCCTGTCTTCTGGATTCCAAATCCCACACTCTAAGCACTATACCACCTACCTGCCCCTAGCAACTGTCTTAATTCTCCAAATTAAACAGGTACTTCACTACCTGCTTTGGGAGTGAAAGTTTCCTCACTGAATATTCTCTGGGATACCCAAAGGATGGGTCCCCCAAAAGAGGGGTGGAATGGAAGGCTGGGAAAGGCACATATGAAAAATTCAGAGAAATATGGGAAGATTAAAATAGAGTGATACAAAGGGAAGTGAGCAAAGCTGAGGGGAAAAAACATTTACATGTGACTACAGCTATGTAAATGAAGACAATATGAAATGGAAACAAAACTCAGCTGAATACAATGGGTGACGTTGTTGCCGCCTGGGCTTGTAAAATTTAAAGCACGCAGCATTCCCTTTTTTTAAAACAAACTGCAAATGACAAAGGGGGACAGTTGCTACTATCAGTCACAAACACCCCTTTGTGTTGTTTTGCTTTTCAGGGAGCTCACTTTGTGGTTTGTTGTGTCTGTTTATGTGTGTCAGCTGTGTTAAGACAGAATTTATCAATTTAAGGGGGGAAAAATATATTTCCCTGAGCCCCTGCCCCCAGCCTTTTCTTCCCTCCAGCTAAGTTGGACAGGTCAGCTTCCCAGCTCTCCATGCTTCACATGTCTTTACGTGCCTGCCCCAGTGGCTTTCCTCTGCCTCAGTCCTCTGTCCCCCTCTTCTCCAGATGACTTCCTACCCAACCTTTGAAAACCAACTCAGCACCAACTCCTCCCAGAAGCCTTCTTGGCTTCAGCCCAATTTGGCGCTAATCTTTCATAGCACCCTGTTATAGCACTTCCGTGTATTTGTCATATAATGGTGTATACTTGAGGCATGTGGGTTTGTATCTTATTCTTACATATTCTCCTGCTCAATGGTAAACTCCATGAAGGCAGAAATCGTCTCTAGATTTTGCATTTTCCCCAGCCCTGGGTGTTGGGTTCTGCAAAATGTTACTTAATAAACGTTTGTTGAATGGATGAATGAATATCCCTGCCCAATTCTAATCATGACATTCATTGCAAAATCTCCAAAGTCCCTCCAGAATTATTGATACCCTCAATTATGTTAGCCCACTGGATTTTGGAATATGGCAGAGCCATATTGGGCCTCCAGCCAAGGCTTATGATTGGAAGTATCAGATCAGCCCCCTATCTCTTGGAGGGTGGAGGGTGGAGCAGGTGAGAGAGAGAGAGAGATGTCTTTAGTGTAGCCTGATGCTGAGACCATCTGCTATCCTTGCTAAATTGCTGTGGATATAAGGTAAGCAACTCGACCTCATTGTGAAGCGTTGATTGACAGTGGGTGATAGATGCCTGCCTGACTCCTCCAGAAGAAACCAAATGGCTGAGGCTTCCAGTGAACAATGACCCCTACGTGTGGGGGGAGGGAGGAAGGGAATAGCTCTCGAATATCATAGAAACATGAAATGGTAGAGCTGGAAAGCATTTAGATAAGAGAATCTTAGCACTAGAAGGAATTTCAGGATGTAGAATGTTTGAGCAAAAATCAGAATGTTCAAACTGGAAGAAATCTTAGTCAGAAGTGGAAGGGACCTCAGACATTATCGAGTCCAATCCCCTCATTTTACAGAGGAGGAAACTGAGGTCCAGAGAAGTTTATAATGCATCCATGGTCACAATGAACTCCAGTCAGAACCTAAGTCTTCTGACTTCTAACTTATTGCTCAATCTGCTACCCCACCTCACCCATCTCCACCCAGTACCCTGGTCCCATCCACCCCCATTCCCCACTGAGTTGCACACTCACCAAGGCTGAAGAGGATGAGAAACTTCAAACAGACAAATTCCTGCCTGTCAACCTGTAGAGAGTGCAGCTGCCGGACAAGCTCCTGGGCCCGGAGCACCAGGCTGTGAAGAAGAGATCCTGCCTGGGCCGCCACTGTTGAAAAGTCTACCTGGAGTAAGAGGAAGGAGGACTTGGGATCAGAAGGAAACCATTGGGGCCTCTCACCCAAATCAGTGGTGATATGATAGAATGGAAAGGCCTCTGCATTTGGAGCTGGAGACCTGGCCATGAGAACATGGCCATGTCAGCTCTTCCCTTGGGTCTCATCTACAAAATGAAGACATCCAGGCTAGAGCCTCGATAGGGTCTCATCTGGCTCTAAATCTGTGATCTGAAAACATATATTTACAACAGACACTACCACCCCTTATTCAAGAGGGTCTAATTCTCTTTTCCTTGCAATTATTTGAAAATTCCAGTCTCAGCCCACCTCCACAGCCACATCGCCCCATCAACAAACACCCCCCCCTAGAAACTATGGTCCCTGGATAGGGCACAGATATCAGGGCTGGGAAGGCAGGAAGAGAGAATTTGTACCTCAGGTTTATCCATTGACTGATTTCATTTGAAATCACTCAGAAGTTTGCTAGGTCTGGGAGAGAGGGGTGAGAGACAGCAGTGCATAATGGATAGAAACTTGGCCTTAGAGTCAGAGAGATCTGGGTTTGGGTTCTGCCTCTGACACATACTAGCTGTGTGAATCAGCATTAGCTTCTTGGGACCTCTAAGCAACTCTTTAAGATTCTAAGTTACAGAGCAGCTGGTCCTCTGAATTGGTAAAGGGCTTTTCCTTATCCAGAATTCCCTTCACCAATGGAATCAGAGATCCAGACTCTCTCCTACAAAAAAAAATCTGGAAGAGACCCTAGAATATCAAATGCCAGACCTGGAAAATACCCTTAAAACATAGTGTTTGAGCTGAGACATAGAATGTTAGGGCTCAAAGGGACCTGAGAATATGTTAGAGATGGCAGGGCACTTAGAATATAGAATGTTTGGTCAACAAAACAAAGCAGAATGCCGTGTAACTATAACATCCAAGCTGAGTGGACTCGGCGTGGGCTGTCAGGCAGTATATGTGGGTTGATTTGGCTGAACTGCTTTTTCCCCCCTCTTCTTTCTTCTTTGTTATAAGGAAAGGCTCACAGAGTAGAGGAGGGGAGGGATAGATATTCAGAAATGAAAATGATGTGAGAAAAAAAGATCTCAATAAAAATCTATTTTTAAAAGAATGCACAATGTTTGAGCTAGAAGGGACCTTAGACTATAGAATATTAGGCCAACAGAAAGAATACAGACTGTCAGGGGTCATTAGAATATAAAATATTAGGGAAGAGCTCTTAGAAAACAGAATGTTAGAACTGAATAGAGAATGCCACTGTGAGGGAGGACCCTGAGTACTATGTAGCTCCACATCCTTAATTTACAGATATGCAGACTGAGCTCCTGAGGTGAGGAATTTACTTACCTAAAGTCACACATTGAGTTAATGGCAGACCTGGGAATATTTCCAGGTCCTCTGAGTCAGTACAGTACTATTTCTACCATAAAAGGTTATTTCCATCTATCCAGTTCTACAGGGGACCAGGACAGGTCCCTTCTCCATCTCCTTTCTCCCAGCAGGGAACCCTGTCATTCTGAGGTTCTAAACTCCTTGTTCCTAGGGTCCAGGGTAATGTCTCCCATCTCTGGGGACATGTGGGAGTTGGGATGGGGATACAAAGAAGTGGACATACTGTGGCATCTTCTGTTCCTTAATCCCACCTTTTCTTTCTTCAGTTAATCTCTTTCCCAGGGTCCTCCACAGAATCTGAGGTTACCATCCTGGAACATCCTAAATTGTTCAAGCTACATCTACATATCATATTACAGAGGAGACTGAAGGCCTAGATATGTGAAATGACCCCCTTTGGTCACATATCAAGTCACTGATGGAGCTAGGACTAGAACCCTAGTCTCCAGGATAGAGAATCTTCCTGAGACCAGAGAAATATGGGAGGGGAGAATAAACAATGAGAAATTCTGCCAGCGGTACATAACCCAGAACTGTATAAATTTAATCTTCCCAGGGTGAAGACAGAAGCTAGGCAAAATTTTAAAGCTGAATGGTGATCATCTAATCTAGTTGTTCTCCAGATGTGGTCATTTGGTCACCCCTGGGGAGTCCCTGAGACCCTTTGGCGGGGGGCCAATAAGGTCAAAACTACTGTTATGATACTACTACTACTAATATTACTAATCTTCATTTCTAATAGAACAAAGGTTAATATACCTATATCTCACATAAACAAAAGTCTTTGGGAGGCAGTCCTCATAATTTTTAAGTGTGTAAAGGGGTCCTGAAACCACAAAGTTCGAGAACCACAGATCTAATCTAGCCCTTTCATTTTGGAAGCTGAGGAAACTGAGGCCCAGAGGAAGGAGGCAGTGACTGGACCAGGGTAAGCATCAGCTTTTTGATTCTGCACTCTTCTCTCCCCTGATCCCTTCTTCTTCGGCCCCTCAGCTTCCCTGCCACAGCCCAGGCCTCAGAGGCAGGCAGGAGCCAAGGCGTCAGTGGCTGCACCCGGAGCTGACACTGCCAGCTTCTGAAGAGCCCTCCAGGCACAAAGAGCCCAGAGCCGCCGTTTGCTGTTGTTTGTGAATCATTGTACCTGGTGAATGGGAGCTGGGCTCAGACTCAGCTCCCTGAGCAGGGTCAGGCAGGCCGAGGGGCGGGAGCAGGCCTGCAGCTCTCTGCTCCTTCCAGTACATGGCTACAAGAAGGCTTGAGAGGGTGCGGGTACATACATATACATACACACACACACACACACACACACACAGATGCCCACGCCCACAACATACATACATACACACATACACACACACCCATGCCCACACTACACATATGCCCACCCACATACACACATACACCCATGTACATGCACATGGCCACACACACACATACATGCACTCACATATACATGTGCACACCCACACATATGTGTGCAAACAGCACACATATACACGCACACACAATTCACACTTATTTTCCTTCCTCATTTTTTCCAAGTCAAGCCCTCAAATTGGGGAGATAATTGATACTGGAGAGAATCAGGACTTCATTTCTGAGATTGCCATGTGTAAGCTTTTAAATGAGGAGACAATGGGGATTTGGCAAGAGAGGACAAGTCTCCCTTTGAATGTAAAGCGCTCTCACTGGGCATATTCCAGTGGAGACTCCGTGGCTAGTTCTGAGCTGTGGCACTGAAGGGATTCGTCTGTGGAATCCAGACTGGACTGGATGTTCCCAAAGATCCCTTCTGGCTTGGAGATTCCACACTGTCACAGTCTGTGTTGTGTGATTGGTTGTGATGTTGCCACTTGGCAGTTACCACTTTTGTGTCCTATTCAGTGTTATGGGAAGAGCCCAAGGCTTGAAACCAAAAGACCTGGGTTCCCTTCCTCACTTTGCTGATGGATAATTAGCTGTAGGACATTTAGTGAGTCACCTCCTTTCTCAAATCTTAATTTTCTTATCTGTAAAATGGGGCTAGTGATTCCTGTACAACTAAAATAAATCCATAGAGTTTTGGAAAAATGGAGTATAGAAATCTATAACTATTATGATTAATTATCATACTAAAATTCTCTTGAGAAACCCAACCTCTGTCTCTGCTTGCTAAGTGGGAAAGGAGGGAATATGCAAAGATCAAGACATATAGAAGGCACTATACCTCAAATATTTGGAACAGGGGAATAGCCAAAACAAACAGAATATTCTATCTGAATAGAATGGAGGACAAAAAGAAAATTCTATTCATGCCTGGAATCTCATCCTCTAGAACTTCACACCAAGCATGGACATCCTAGAGCAGGGGTGGGGGAACCTGTGGCCCTCTAAGTCCTCAAGTGCAACCCTTTGACTGATGAGCCATACTTGAGGACCTAGAGGGCCACATGTGGACTTGAGGCCAAAGCTTTCTCCCTCCACCCCCCCCCCAACTGTCCTAGAGGATGACAGGACCCAAAGTATTACTGAGAACAAGGGGAGAAGAACAAGGGGAGAGACAAAAAAGTGGAGATTATAGGAGTGGGAAAGAAGGAAAAGTGGTACCTCCTGGCCAGTGACCAGCAAAATGCTCCCCTCCTTCCCATGTTGGATCTGTCTGTAGATATGGTCGAAGACAAGCAACTCGCTCCAGCAATTTTGCAAAAGTTTCATCTGGTCAGCCACCTGTCACAGAGGCACAGAGACGACCAATTAGCTGAGCAGACCACAAGCTGTGAGCCCCCAGCTCTGTATCCAGGGAACCTGCAAGGGAGGCCTTCAGGGGAGGTATGATTTGGGGTGATAGTTGTAATGTAGTAGAGGGAAGACCAGAGCAGGGGTCAAAAGACCTGGGTTTGAGTACCCCTTTCAACCTCCAGGCTTCCAGCCCCTCAGGCACCCATTGGGAGCCTCCCAGACCCAGTGACTCCTCCTCATACTCAGTCCTTGGACAGCCTTTATAACACAGAATGTTTGTTAGAGCTAGAAGGGACTTAATAGCATGAAATGTTAGGGTTAAGGACAGCTTTGAAATGATAGAATATTAGTGTTGGAAGATCTCAGAATAATAGAAAATCAGAACATAGAACATTATAAGAACGTGTGCCATAAGATATTAGTGTTGGAAAGTAACTTGGGAGATGATCTGGTTCAAATCCCTAATATTTTAGAGGAGGAAACAAAAGCTCAGACAGAGGAAGGGACTAGCCCAAGGTCACATAGTGAATTAACCCAGGTTTTCTGATTCCTAATAAAATGAATGGCCACCTCACAGGGGCCAAGTCCCTTATGTCTAACAGGACTGGTTGTCAGACCACCTACCTGCCTGTCATGGGGAGGAGCTGAACCTAGACAGAGGTCAGTGTGTGCTCTCTCACTCTCTCAGCCTCCTCCTCTTCCTTGTCCATCTTCCCTCTCCCTTCTCTTCCACTGCCCAGCTGCAACAACTGAACAGGGCACCATAGAGAGTGAAAAGCAGGGGACCATCGGCCAGTAGAGGGGTCAAGGTTAAGGAAGTGATGCTATGGGGTCTGACCTGGGGAACCCAGAGCCAGAGCCCTAGAGATAGAGAGGGAGCGTCCACCCCCAGGGCTGTTAGTGCTGGAGCAGAATGAGATGGGAGATAAAGACAATCTCCCGAAGCCAGGATAGGGGGAAGAGGTCACGGTGACCCAGGAAGCTCCAGAACAGCTACCATATACAAACTGCCTGGAAGAGCAGCCCGCAGTGCTCCTAACCTTAACTCTGCCCCACACCACCCCTTCTTAGCTTAGGACCCAGAGGCGGGGTATGGGACACAGGTGACCTGGCCTCCATGACCAGCTCTGCCATGAATCCTATAAATCGTTTCTTCTCTCTGGACCTCAATTTCCTTATAAAGTGAGGGTGGTAATCCTTGTCTCCCACACAAGGCAGCTCTGAGGATAGAGCAAAACTATAGTCCGAAGAGGTACTACTACAGAAATAATAGCTTTCTCCATCACGACCCTAGGAGGGCAGCAGTGGGAGGATGATTATCCCCGTTATAAAGATGGAGACACTGAGGTCCAGAAAGAGTCAGTAACTTCCCCAAGGTCACAGAGATGGGCTGGAACCCAGGCATCCTGTCTCTCCCAGGCTAATGTAAAGGATAGGGTAGCCTTAACCCAATCCATTATAATCAGAATGACTAACCTATTCCTACAAATTCCTTGAAGAGCAATGGAACCTGTTTCAGGTTCTCCTTCCAGCTTCAATTTTGACTCATCTCTATGGTTAGTTAAGATATGGACAAATGGAGCCTTCAGCCAATCAGCACAGCATGAAATGGAAAAGGTCATTAACCTGGGAGTCGAAAGACAAGAGCTCTAGTCAGAGATGTGCTGAGAAA
Organism: Gymnobelideus leadbeateri; assembly: GCA_011680675.1. Taxonomy (NCBI): domain Eukaryota; kingdom Metazoa; phylum Chordata; class Mammalia; order Diprotodontia; family Petauridae; genus Gymnobelideus; species Gymnobelideus leadbeateri. The sequence continues at coordinate 23,021 of WOXC01006279.1, read as the reverse complement.
TGTTTAACAAATGATTGGGGTGGGGGGAGGGAATGCAAGATACATTAGAGTTTAATCTACTACGGTATTCACATTTTCTCCACCACTTTCTTAAGTCTAGACAATCAACTAAACCATAAATCAAGCCCTGATTTGTCAGCATTTGTTAACTTCTGAGGTGTAAATGCTCACACTGAAAATTTAATGATCAGCTCAGCATTACTGACCTGGCTCCAACACATCCCTTCCTCTATCCCTATCTCCATCATTCATTTACAGAGACCTTGGGTGAGTCATTTCCTTTCATTGGGGCTCAGTTTCCTCATCCTATAAATGTGGAGGGAGGTGAACAGATGATCTCTACGGCCCCCATGCTTTCACATTCTATGTTCTGAGGCCCCTTCCAGCTCTGACATTCTATGTTCTAAGGTCTCTGTCTGCTCAAGCATTATATGATTCTGTGAGTCTGTTGGAAGGCAGGTGGCTGGGACCCTCATTTAACCAAAGACAATTGGTTTAACCTTCATGAGGCTCAAGTTAAAGGTTATTCTCTTGTCCCCGTGCACATGCCTTACCTCCCCTCCGAAATATATATAAAAATGGAAATTTATAGCCCCTAGGACAAAGTTGGCCACCACTCCCCTGGGCCAGCCCCACTCCCTACAGCCTACAAGTCCTCCTCTCTGGACCAGGGGAAGCTGCAAATCTTCCTCTGCACCTTGACACATCTCATCCCGTCTCGTTCCAGAAGGGTATTTATGGATGTCATGCTGACCTCGCTCCTGTCGCCCCCACCCCTGGCCTGCCGAGGCCCTCTCCCAGCAGACCAGCCCCCCGGAGCCCCCTGCACCCTCCATGCTCTGATTAGTCTCCTTGCCGAAGGCCAGCGTGGGTCTGTAATTCTCGGGTGGTTGACATGCTCCCGGCTGGCCCAACAGAGTGGCAGGCAGGGGGCTCATTTGTCAGAGACAGACTGACAGAATTACTGCCCCTTAAATGAAACCATATATCTGGGGAGTTAAATCTGTTGCCAATCGTGGCTCCGGGGGGCTTCAAAGGCCAGACGTGGAGCGTGAACTGATGTCTAAAGGGACTATTAGCCATAACCCTCCCCCCATGCCCTCCCCTTCTCCAGCCTTCAGGATAACACAGGGTTTGCCCAAGGCCTGAGCAGAAAGGAGATTGGCTGGAATTTTCCTGGGCAGTAGGCACAACAGTGGTGGACAGGCTATCTGAATATAAGAAGTTAGCATGAATTTGCTCCCCAGAACCTTATCGGAATAAGCATTCACCTGTCACTCAGGAGAGCTTCAGTCCAACTCTGAGATTTTATATTCTACCTCCCAAGGTTCCTTCTGGCTCTAATATTCTATGTCCTATGTCTCTTCTACTCCCAGCATTCTATGCTCTGACATCCTGTCTTCTAAAGTCCTGCCAGCCCTAACAGCCTATGAGTTAAAGTCCTCGCTCTTCCTGGGGATTGCCTGTGCAACAGATGTGCTCAGAGAAGTGGATTATCCACTGCCCTCCTGAAAGAGAGTGAAGGGTGGGGTCTGGGATGTTCTGCCATGTAAAGGAATGGGGCAGAACCTTCCAGCTGCCTCTGATTTCATAGGCTGCTTACCCTCACAAAGTCCCTGGCAGGCCAGTAGGAAAGATTGTGCATGTAGGCCAAGCTGAGGAGAGTATTCTACAGCCCAGGATCGTATTTATCTGCATAGCTGTTTTAAGAATGTTGTACAGCACTATGAATGGGGTACAATGGTGTAGGACACCATGAATGTTTTAAGAATATTGTAATATACTGTGAATGGTGTTTCTTGGGCTCAATGCTGACCCCAGCAGAGAAGACAGGAAGCAGGAAGGCTCAGCCAGTAGAAGAGGAAAAAACACTCACCAAAGTGGGCAGAAAGCCTTGCTTCTCCTGGATGGGAAACACTTATGGGAACAGCACCTTATTACCACCCGGAATCCAGAGCTATACAAACCCCAGGATTTGCCAGCTACTACTGCCCTCTAGATGCCTCCAGCTGAGGCCTGGACATGTGAAAAAGGTCAGGGTTCTCCAAAGAAGAAATGATTTGCCTTCTGAGGTATCCTGTTGACTCTCTTTCCCCCAACTATAATATTTCTGGGTTTATTTAACCCCACCTCACAGCTTCCCCAAACTCCATGCCAATCTCCATTTGGATATGTAGTATGGCTTATGTTAATAAACACAATTCATGCCTAGGCCTCCAAGGCTGTATCAGCTAGCTTCCACTCCAACAGCCACAGAGAGACCAGGACAAAGAATACCCTCAGACTCCTCCTTTACCCCTGACCTTCTTACTCCCAGGATGGACCATGGTCTCTGGAGTTGATAGCCCTCACCCCAGGTATCTAAGATAGAAAATAATGCTCCTCCCATGGTCTTCATCCCCACCCCAAAACAGATGTTATCCCATAGCCCAACACAGTCTGGTTTTGAGAAAATATAGGGCCTTTGGAAAAAGAGGGCCTCCTTTTCCCAGGAGAGACATCAAGCTGTACCCTGCATGACCAAAGGAAGCTGTGGCTCTGTAGCCATCAGCACAGACAAGAGCTAGTCAAGGCTGCTCTAGTCCCAGAGACAGTTTGGACCCCACTGTTTACAGTCCAGGTTCAGGAACAACAACATCCCAGCTGGAATGGGAAGCAAACATTGATAGGACTGAGACAAACAGTCACTGCCCACAGAGACACCCCGCCTCCTCAACTGCCTAAAATCAGCAGAGTCTGAATCTCTGAGAGCTGGAAGGGTGCAAAGGTCTATCTTAGTTCCCCACCTCAGTGATAGAATGTTGGACCTTAGAATGTTAAGCCAAACATGTAGAAAGAGAAAATGCAGCACGTCAAAACATAGAGAGTGGAGACTCCAGAAGGTGCCCTCTTAAAGTTATTTATCCCGTCCATCTCTCTGGTCTCTCAAGCTGTAGGCATGGGAGTTCCCACTAGTTCCCTAAGAACCACCGTTCCATCTTATTGGGAAGTTTCCATCTTACTGGGAAGTTCTTTATTGTGTCTCTACTGTTCCTGTTGCCTTTCTTCTTATCTCAGCCTGAGAGACAGGGGATGGAAGGCAATCAGCCCAGGAGTTGGAAGACCAATACTAGGCAGAGGCCAGGCTGCCTTTGCCAGAAACGTTATCAGTAGGAAGATCCCACCTACCCTATTCCCCTCATTCCAGTTCCTTTAACACATCAAAGACTCATTTCTATAGGAATTCATAGGGTCATAGATATAGAGCAGGAAGGGGCAGTAAAGGCCATCTAATCTCACCCTTCATTTAATAGATGAGAATGCTGCGGTCCAGAGTGATTTGTCCAACCACCATTTTGAAGGTGGAATTTGAATCTAGGTTCTCTGACTCCAGAGCCAATGATTTTTCCACTGTACCACAATGACTCATTCTACCAATGCACCAACCCTTCTAGGACTAGGTAGTTTTCCGTTGAGAACTGCTGAGGCCAGAAAATCTATCAACAATGCAGCCAACTCAGCAATGAGTTATCTGTCCCATACTTAGTCAGACTGGTCCCGGGACACAGATGCACAGTCCATCAACAAGCCTGTCTCAGACCTTTTTGGGCTGGTAGGATTAGTCAGAACTCACCTTAACACAGCCTTCAAGAACCCAGAGTCAGAGAAACTTGGGGAGATTTGTACAAATTGTATGCAGAATGAAGGGAACAGAAGGAGTGCAACAATGTATACAATAACACATATATAATAATAAAACATATAAAAATATGTAAATATATGTCTGTGCATGTAATAAATATACATATATATGTATATGCATGTATATGTTAGACATAGCCAATGTACACACACGCTTATATATGTATATATTTTAGATATGGTCAATGTAGGAATTTTTGCTTGACTATGCATATTTGTTACAAGGGTGTTTCTTTTTCAACTGGTATGGAGAGGTAGGAAAGAGAAAATAGATTTTTGCATGAAAAAAAATTGAATTTTTATAAAAAGAACTCAGGATCACTCCCACATAACAATGAGGAATCAGAGGCAAAGGTTAGTAAAAATGCCCTCACCAATTCCCTCCAAATCCTTGCCATGATACCACACCCCAATGATTTCCCTCCCATATGAGTATCTCCCAAAGATCAGTATATATGGAGAGGATTCAACCTGGAAACCCAAATATCAGACATACTCAACGATCAGAAGTAAATTTCCCACTTTGTACAGTATTGGCAGCCAAGATTTGAAACCCTTATCCTTTCCTGTGTTGTTCTCCAGCTGAGGGCAGGGCCAGGCAGGCAGGCAGGAGAATACCCAATAGTACAGCCCCTTCCATAAACACAGAGTACCAAAAGGATCCAGGATCCCATTCTGGCCTTTGCAACGTTCAGAGAAACTGTGCAAAGGAAAAACCTCTGAATTGGTGCCACCTCTTCCATTAGAGAATCAAAGATGGCAGAGATACAAGAGACCATACAGTCGGGCAGCATCTTAGAAGTTATCTCATCAACCCCCCTCATTTCACAGAAGAGGAAACTGAGGCCCAAAGAGGAGTGACTGTCCGACATGACATAATGAATAAATGGCAGAACCAGACTGCATTCCAGATCTCTTTACTCTCAATCCATTGCCCTTATCACCACAGTATATGTCACAAAGATAAGGAGAAAACAAGAGAGATAGAATAGTCATTGGTCTGGAGGACGTCTGAGGCTCTTTCTCTTGCATTTCTATGATTTAAATAAATCAAAGAGGGAAGGAGAAACAAAAATAAAGGAGAGAGGGAAGTGGGGGGGGGGGAGAGACAGAGACACAGAGACAGAGTGGGGGAGAGAAAGAGAGAGAACTAGAAACAGAGTGGTATAGTGGGAAGAGCAATAGATTTGAGTTTTTGGCCCCCCAAAATAGTGAATAATTACTGCGAATTACTATCTGTCTTATTCTACAAGTCACTTAATCTGTATGAGTCTTAGTTTCCACCTCTGAAAATGAGATTCCTAGCATTAGAACCAGAAGGGACCTAGGTCCCTTCTAACTTAAGTAAAGAGAAGGAGACAAGAGAAAGGAGAGAAGAGGGTGGGGCAGTCAAAGTCCTGGAGGGAACTGGAGAGAAGAAATCCAAGAGGAAGAGAAGGAAAGAAGAAACAGGAATGGAAGCAGAGATGTTGCTGGTTCTGTCCTCTGTCATAGCATAGGAGCATAGAGTTGGAAGGTCTATAGAGATAGAGATACTCAGGAGCACACTTGTTATTTTATAGCTAGAGGATGCTGTACAGAGGCCCGGAGGAGAGAAGCAACTTACCCTGGGATCAGCCACCTGAAAAGCCAGCCCAGGCCCCCCACTCCTAATTCATGCTCTTCCCATGCTACATCACACTATCAGGGGGAGACTTGTAGCTCTCGCTAGAACCATCATACTTCTGACCCAAAAAGTAGCAAAAAGGGAGAAAGGATTTGAGGAAGAAGAAACAGAAGGACTGAGAGAGGGAGAGAGAAAGGGAAGGAGGGAGGGAGAGACAGGTGGAGGGAAAGGGGAGAGAGAAAGAGGAGAGAAGGGGAGAGAAAGAGGAAGTGAAAAGAGGAAAAGAGAGAATAAAGAGAAGAAGGAAAGGGATAAGGGGACCATTGACCTTGGCCACTCACCTCCAGCTCCTTGAAGACCACACAACTTCGAGCCCATTCAACAATTGAGAAGAGTGTCTGGTCTGCCATCTTGCACATGAGGCCAAAAGGTGTAGGCCGGTCAGGCCGGCCCTTGGCAGGCTCCTGTAGGCAGGCCAGGATTCGGGCCTTGAGCTGGCCTTCATCAGGCTCTAACTGTAGCAGTTTGAGGATGAGCTCTGGGACCCCTGGCAGGCCAGGGCCACTGGGGTAGGGCTCTGGGTAGCCATAGGGTGGGGCTGGCTCATGGGGACTAGCATAGGGCTCTGGATACTCTGACTTGATGGCACGGCCAGGGAAGGCAGGGTAGAGGTAGCCAGCCAGTGGGCCATGAGTGGGCACTGCCATAGGTAGACCTGGTGGACCATAAGGGCCCCGCTCATAGTCTCCAGGTGGCCCTGCAGGTGGGGCAGGTGCCAAGCCCTTGGCTCCTGGGTGGAGGGCTGGTGCCAAGGGATAGTCAGTTTGTGGAGGAGGTCCCATAGGTGGACCTGTCTCAAGCTTGAATCCATTTGCTCGGATCAGGGCCTTCTTCTGCTGTTTTAAGGCACGATCTCGCTTATACATGGGACCAAACTTGTTTCTCCCACCTCGCATTCGGTCTGCCCGAACAGCTATGGAAAAGGCAAGAAGCATCTTGTCAAGAGGTTCACTTAGACTGATCAGAGAGAAGTCATCTGGGCCTCCCTGGCTCCTCTCCCCAGTCTCTATCCCCCACATCCACCCTGGCTCTTAGAGACTAATAAGGGAAAGCATAACACTCATCTGCAACTAACTTACTATGTGACAGGCCTTTTCTTCTCTGTGGGCCTCAGTTTTCTCATCTACAAAATAACAGCAATGAACTAGATACTCTCTAAGGGTACTTTTGATCCTAGAGTTCTACATTTGAAGCTTTGTGTTTGTTTTAAGGTTCTTTGTTCAAACATCCCAGATTCTGATCATGTCATTCCTCTACTCAAAATAATGTCATTGGATTTCAACAATTTTTAGAATAAAATAAATACTCCTTAGCTCCATATTCAAGGCCCGTAACAATATGGTCCCAATCCATTTTCCTGTTCTAATTTCATATTATTCACTTTTATAACCTGTGCATTCCAGCCAAACTGTACCACAAGCTAGCTATTCTTTGAACCTGAAACTCCCTCTCTTACCACTTATGCTTTCACATAATTTATTCCCTATCATACCTCAGATCTGCTTATCAGAATCTTTATTTTCCTTCAGTGCTCAGATTAGTTCCTACTTCCTCCATTAAGGTTTCCCTGGTCCTTGCTCAAACACCACCTGCACACTCTTTTCTCCCCCTTCAAATTAGTTTTTTGGCTACATTTATTTATGTACGGGTTACATTCTTCCAACTGTAACCTTCTTGACAGAAAGGACTTAGTTTCGTTTTTTCCTCTTTTTGTATCCTCAGCCCCTAATACAGTGCCTTGTATACAGTAGGCACTTAATGTTTGTTGAATGGAATGGAATTACAATCCCTTACAGCTCTATCATTCCATATTCTGACATCCCTTTAAGCTCTCACATTCTCTCGTTTTTGTTTTAATGGTCTATGTTCTAGGGTTCCTGCTAACTCTGACATTTATGTTCCAAGGTCCTTTCTAGCACTGCTATTCTCTGACTATAATTAAATGAAATGGAGAGTGCCTTACCAACCATACTCTCATGCTATATCATGTATCCTCCATAAAAAAAATGACTCAAAGTCATGAACCAAACAAGTTCCTGAATCTTATCTCAGGTGACTGGCAACCCGCCATAGTTGGTATTCTAAGGATTATGGTTCTGCCTAGGTTTGAGAACCACTTCACTCTCTGTACCTTCCAGAAAAATTGTTTCCCTGGCTTCACATTGTCCAATTCAACTCTGATCTGCTCTCTTAGATTTAAGCAAATGTGGGGAATGAGGCTCTTGCTCCTCCTCTGTACCACTTCAGAAAGGGGCTTGGGTTGCTAGGTATCTTTTTTTTTTAGGGGGAAGGGAACAACATGCCCCATTGCTCAATGGGTGGAAAATCCTGCCTGTATCAAGCCTAGGGCTCAGTGTTTTGGGCTCCCCTGATGCTAGTGTTTTCTTTTCCCCATCTATACTTTGTAACACCCTGAGCATAGTATAGTACTTAGCGCACAGTAAGGGCTTAATATTATGTTGCATCGTATACATGTCTCTTCTTGTTAGAAGGTTGTCAGAGCCCTGATGACAGGGAAATGGTTTTACTCATGTTTGTATTCCCTACTATGAAGAGCACAGGGCCTGGCACACAGTAGGTGTGTAAGTAAGCATTTGTTTGAATAAATGCATAAATGGATCTCTATTTTATTCAAACCTGAGTGAGGCAGCCTCACTGTCCAGCCCTTCCGGAAGCTCTTTCCCCCCGGGGAAGGCCTCTCCAGTCCCCAGCCAGATGTTCCTCCCACGGCCCAAGAATGTGTCACTTGGCTGGGAACAGGTGCTTCTCTGCAGCACAGAATTCCCTCCTCCCTCCCTCCCTTCTTCTCTACTCTGCCCCTCCCCCAACATCTCCCATCACAGACTGAGAGCTTCGTGGAGAACAGGGAGAGCCCTCCCTTGGCCCAGGAAGAGTAGAGGAAGGGAGGGAGGCATGAAGGGAAAGAGAAAAGGAGAAAGATGAATAGAAGCCTCAATCAGTCACTGGTCTAGGTCAAAGCTAGTGCTGGGCTCTTCTTCCTTTTCTAGAATCTCCCCTGTTATTCTCTCCTCCATTTCTGAGACTCACAGAGACAGCATTGCCTAGCCCCCTGTCCCCCACTCTCCAGCCTGTGTGGAGGAATATATGTACTTATGCTGACATTATGGTGCCATGGAAAACATCCTAGCTAGGAAGTCAGCAAGCATGGGACCTAGTCCTGCCCTAGCTGTTAAATCACTTTGTGATCTTGAATAGCTTATATCACCTTTCTAAGATGAAAAGATCTTAGATCTTAGAAGTCAGAAGGGATAGAGATCATCTAACCCAACCCCCTTAATTTTATAGATGAAGAAACTAGGGTCCGGGGAAATGAAATGCTTTGGCCAAAGCCACACAAGTAATGTCTGGTGAGATTTGGACTTGCATCCTTTTCCTGCAATGTTAATGCTCTTTCTACTGTACCCCACTGCCTCCAACTAGATAATTTATTAGGTCCCTTCCAGTTCTAAAGTTCTTTGTTCTAACAATTAAAGTTTTCAGGTCTTCTCTAGCCCTAACAACGAACTTTCTATAGCCTAAGGTTTTTTGGTGCTAATATCTCATGTTTTATTCTTTAAGTTTTGAGTTATGAACTCCCTGTCTTCTCCCTCCACCCATGGAGAAAAGGGAATCTGGAGGAGCTTGAAAATGGATTAGTGCCATTTCTTACATCCCCTGTGTAAAGAGGACCACAGTAAAAAACCAGCAGAGTCAGCATTGTAGCTTGGCTGTCTGAAGAAACCTTTCTTGATCATCTTCAGTGCTTAGCTCAGATGCCCTCTCCTCCATGGAGTGTTCCCTGAGCCCTTCCCTTCCCTCTCCTTCCCTATCATACCAAAAGTGATCTTTCTTTCCTCTGAACAGGGTTTATAGTATTTTGTCTGTACCTCTATTCATCACCTTATCAAGTTCTTTTGTGTACTTTTGCTATTTGTATACATTTCATTTGCCCTTCTAAAAACTCCTTGAAGAAAGAAATTATAACTTATTCATCTTTGCACCACCTCCCCCAATGATGAGTCATGCACACAGTAGGTGCTTAATAAAGGTGTGTTTGGATAGACAAGTTAATGGATTCTAATTTATTCAAACTATTTTGTTCTCAAAGTGAGACTCTAGGTGGTGCAGTGAATAGAAAACCAGACCTAGAGTCAAAAAACCTGAGTTCAAATCTGACCTCAGACACTTGACACACTTAGTAACTGTGTGACCTTGTGCAGGTCAAAGTCACTTAACCCCAATTGCCTTGCTTTCCCCCCTCCAAAAAAAAAATCAAAGTGAGACCCTCCAATTCCATGCCACATAGATTTCTTTGAGCCAGTTACATGACCACATGACCACAATGTCAATATCGTAAGGTTTGGATATCCCAGCCTTGTTCCAATACAACTGATTTGGATCCCAGAGGGATCCAATGCTTGCTTACTTCTCCATACTCAGAGGCAGAGTGCCACAGTGAGAGGAGTGCCACAGTGAGAGGAGTGATAAATTTGAATTCTATAGACTTGTGTTCTACTCTCAGCTCTAACACTTTGCCAACTGTGTGAACAAATGGACAAATCATTTTCCCTTTCTAAACTTCAGTTTCCTCATCAGTAAAATGGGGATAATAATAATTGCATTCCCTGTCTCGTGCTGAAGATAATAGCTTCGAAAAGCTTAAAACACTATATAAATTGGAGTTGTGCAATGCACCCCTGTCTTTTTTCAGACTCAGGTAAAAGTCATTAAAGGAGGAGGCTAAAATTTCAAAGTCCCCTGAGATCCATAGAGAATCAACGAAAAGGACTTGAGAACACAGAACACAACAATTGGACAGAAGGGATTTTCGATGTGGAATCATGAAATGGCTCCATCCAAACCCACCTCTTTCATTTTTCATAGGAGGAAATGTCAAATTCCAAGTAAGGTCACACTTAATTAGCAGAAGTAGACCCTAGACTTAGGTTCATTTTCCTGGACTCTTATCACTACACTAACTGTCTTGGTAAGTTAATGAAACCCAGATGCAGAAAATTCACCTATGATCTCCAGAGGTCAGGATTAGTACTGATCACCACCCCTAGAATAATGTAGACCCCAATCAGAAGTTCTCTCTGTATCACTGAGGCCTCCCTCCTCCAGGGTCCCTGAAACCTATGTGGCCCTCCCACTCACTGGGCCAAATTGGGCCCCCTCCTCCCAGCTCTTTTCACCAACTTTCCTAGCCCTTCTGTCTCTTTACAATAAAATTCAATTCTTGCCCCCATTCTTCACCCTGCAGAGTGGGGCTCCAGCGGGTGCTGAAAGAGGAAGCAGGGAAAGAGAAGAGTCTGTGGATAAGACACGGGCATGGAGCTAGGGCCAGGGCTGGGATCTGGGTGTCACCCACCTTCCAGCCGCATCCCCACAGTCAGGCACTTCTGGAAGCGGCAGTAGGGGCATCGTTTACGCTGTGTCTTGTCAATCTTGCAGTTCTGGCTCTCGGTGCACGTGTAGTGTTTGTTATTCTGTACGGTTCGCTTAAAGAACCCCTGCGTCCCGGGGAGATACGGAGGGAGTTAGCACCCAAGACTCTGGGAGGGGAGCCCAGATGAGGGAGGAGGGGGAGAAAGCACCTGCATAGGGGAGAGGCAGCTGGGAGAGAATGATGGAAGAAGCTGTGGGAGGAGGAGAGAATAAGAGGGGAAGAAGAGAGAGAGATTACAGAAAGAGGCCTGGGGAAAGGATTCTGAGAGATGAAAAAGCACATGGAAGAAGAGGGAGAAGACTGGGAGAAAAGTGGGAGAGGAATAAAAGGAAAGAATTCAGGGAGCAGAAATGTAGGAGAAAGCTGGAGGACTGAGAAACTGAAAAGGGAAGAGAAGAAAGGGCTGGGGGAAGATGGAAGGATAAAAGAAAGTGGGAAAGGATGTGAGGAAAATGGAGAGAAACCAAGAAAGGATCCCGAGAAAGGAAAAGTTGCGGAGAGTGAGAAGATATATGGAGGAGAGAGAGAAACAAGGGAAGAGGGCTCTGGGGAAAGGTTTAGGGATAGGGGAAAGCACACGGGAATCCAGGAGACATAAAGAGAGGGGAAAGACCAAAAGGTGAGGGACAGGGGAGGGGACTTTGGGAGAGGGTGGAAAGACATGGGGAGAAACATGGCAAAAGGGAAGGGGAGCTGGAGAGCGGGTTGGGGAAAGGATATGGATAAAGGACAAAGGAAGTAATTTGAGAAAAAAGAAAGAAGGGAAAGAAGTCGAGAACAGGGTTATGGAGAGAGGAAAAAATATACTGAGGAAGAGGAGAGGATATGGGGGGGAAGAGGTTTGGGGAAGAAGATTACAAGGAAAGAGAATGAGGGACAGGGTTTCCATAGTTAGGCCGAGATTGGAAGATGTTAGGAAAGCGAGGAAGCTCAGGGCCCCCCGGAAACTGCCATAGCTCTGGGTGAGGAGACGCCCGGAGTAGGGAGTTGGGGGGCTAAAGCAGTAGTATGGACCAAAGAGCGACTGTGCGAAAGAGAAGCTGAATATTCTTTGCGCCGGGATAGGAGCCTGTTCCAGGCTACTTCCTCGGAGCGCAATCGGCACCGGAACGCAGCGAAAAGGCTTCTACGCAGCTCCGAGGAAAGATTCGGGCCCCGAGGCTGGGTGACAGCCAGGTACGAGGAGGTGACAGAGAGAGAACCTGTGCCCCCAGAGACCCTTTTTTGACCTTGAAGGGCAGTGGCTCCCAGAACTAGCCCAGACCCTTCCTAACTTGACTTAAGGGTATTGGGGAGAGATAAGACTCTCCACAATTGACTTCGCAGGTCCCAGGAAAATGGTTAAGACTCTGGAATGGGGCAGGTGCCCACTTCGGGCTGAACACTAGACAGGTTGACATAGAAGACTTTGTATCTGAAGAATTCCGAATTTATTTTTGCCCCAATGTGGGGGTGGTGGGTGATGGGTGTGGATTCAAATGGCAACGAAATTGGGGCGTCTTACAGCAGGAGCCGTGAGAGGGCTGTAGTCCCGGCCCTTGGGGCTCTTGGGTTCCTGACCGTCACCCTCGGGCCCCAAAGCCTCATTCAGGGAGGTGGCTGTGGGAAGGAGGAGCTGTCCAGAGTCAGCGCTTCCTGCGCTAAGGCCAAGCCACTGTCACCTCACTAGCCTTGTCCCTTCACAGTGCCTGTGTGACTCCCCCAAGCACCTCAAGTTCAGTTTGAGTGTTGGTTCTCATACCAGGGAGCCCCCGTCACCTGTCACCTTTTTCTCTCCGTCTTTCCTCGTTCTAGCCACACCCCACCCTCTACCTGTTCCCTCCCTCTTTCTTGGGGTAATTTGTTCCGAGCACCTATTAGGGACCCTCGGTCCTGTCCTGGTCACTCCAACAACTCAGAGCACCCCCTGGTTATTCCTCCCTTCCAACCATGTTTTTCTTCTCCGCCCCCCCCCCCCCCAAACTCCAGGTCTGTCAGCATCCTTCTGCCTCCCTCTTCCCTGACTGGCCAGGCCAGATCCGACTGGCCCAGGCTATTTAACTCACAGTGTCAGGGGGCCAAAGTGCCCCTTTCGCTGTTTCATCCTTTCCAGTCGACCCGGGTCGATTAGTTGGCGGCCCTTCGTCCTTTCTCCCGCTATCCTGAGGGTCCTCACTCTCCTTCCCCATTGCTGACCCACCTTGGCCAGAGTGCGTCTGTTACTGTGCCGCCCGGCCGTCATCCCTCCCTTCAGGGTCCTTTGCGGTAGCTCCCTGCCTGTCAGTGATCCCTCCAGAACTCCCCTGGGTCTCCCCCCCTCCGCACCCCGAGTTCATCTGCATCCCTCTCAGTCTGGCGGTCGGCCTGCGGGGGCAGCTCACCTTACAGCTCTCACAGGTGAGCAGCCCATAGTGGTATCCGGACACCTTGTCTCCGCACACCGGGCATAGCTCGTCCAGGTCCTCGTCGTACGAATAGTCCATGCCCTCGGCGGCTGCCTGGGGGGGGGGGGGTGGAGAAGAGAAAGGGAAGAGTCACCACAGAGCTGTACAGGCAGCCCAGGGACTGAGGGTACAGAACGAGGGAAGGGGCAGGGGGCGGTGGCGCAGCAGAACCAGGCGTGGCTCAGAGCTACCGTGGAGCCTTTATAACGCCCGCGGCGCCCTGAAGAAACCAGCCTTCCCCCACCCCCGGGGGGGGGGGGGGCTCCCTCCTTTTTCTCTTGCCTCTCCCACCCCTTGGAGGGGAGGCGGTTGGGATGTCGGGCGGGGCAAGCAATCTAAGGCGACTAAAACTGGGTTTCGGGCTAGGCCTCTGGGGATCCAGTAGCCAGAGGCAGCACAGCACAGGGCCTGGCCTTGATCCTTGCCAGGGGGACAGCCAATGCCATAGAGGTAGAAGTTTGCAACCCAATGTGCTTCTCTGGCAACAAAAATCCCCACGACCGAGTCAAGAGCTCCAGGACTAGATGAGGACCTGGAAGAAGAGGAAAGACAGCGGGGTGGGGAAGAGAGATAGACTATGAGGGGAAACAGGTCCTGAAATCATGTCAAAACATGGTATTGGTGAGACCCAGGGCAGACATAGGGACAATGGGCAGAAACAGAGGGAGGGGTGGTCTACGGCTAGATTCAGAACAGAGACAGAGACCTCTGGAAGAAAAAGAGACCCAAAGCAGAAAAAGAGTCAGAGCCAGTGCAGGTTCGGAAACAGAGGCTGGAGGAGGTAGAGACAGACATTCCTAAGAAATGACAACGGAAAAATAGTCACACGGAGATGCACACAAGCACACACAGAATCAGAGATGGAGGCTGAGGGAGAAGTAGAAACACAGAAATATGGCCTCCAGATAGAGATACTGAAGAGGAAAATTGAAACAGAGACCGCTTCAGAGGGGATTGGGGGAGAGGCCCAACCGTGGTGGCTTGGGCTTAGAGACGAGGGCTGACTGAAGCGAAGACCCCAAGAGAGACAGAGACTAAAGAATGGCTATGAAGACAGAAATGGATCCATGCAGAGACAAGGAGAAAGAGACTCCGCACAGAGATAAGAGTTAGAAGTCTAAAGAGAGGCACTGACAGCAAGAGAAACTGAGGCTTAAGAAACACAGACGCACAGCAACAGGAGAAAGGTCAAAACGTAGGGGCTGGGGGAGGCACCTGAAATAAAATGATAAAGACGAGAGAGTAGAGCCAACGGAAGAATGGGAACGGAGACAGAGACACAACAGATGCTGGAAGAGAGTGGCCAAAGCAGAACGGAGACTCTAGGCAGAGACTGGGCGGGGGGAGAGAGACACGAGTAAAGACCGAAGGATGTCCATGGAGGCAGAAGAGCAGAAACAAAGACAAGAGAGACAGAGACAGAGACTTGGAGAGAGAAGTGGGTATCGAAGAAGGGCATAGAAACGCAGAAAGAGACGTGAGGGATTAGCCGCCCAGATTCAGGAAGCGACACACAACAACAGAGACATAAGACACAGCAAGAGACAGAGATAATACTCACAGAGACACGTCCAGAAACATCAGAGACGGAGGAAAGGAAATGGAAACAGAGACACTGAATCCAGAGAGACAGAGACGCTGACAGAAGCATGGAAAAGGAAGGATGGAAACGGACACAGACAAACAGATGGAGGCAGAGACACACACTGAGATACAAATGACAGAGACATTAAAACAGAGGCAAGCAGAGATAGGGAGAGACAAACAGCAGCAGTCATCCGAACCTGAGAAACAAAGTCAAAAACATCAAATGCAGAGACAAACACACAGGGACAGAGACATGAGATCCAGGGACGGAGCGAGATACTGACAGGGAGAGAGACAGAAACATCAGGAGAGACAGAACCCTACAACTGCAGCAAAGACAAGAGTCCAGAGGCGGAAAGCTCGTCCGCCTTGCAAGGACTCTTCCCGGGAATCCCTGGGGCCCTGACGGTAGTGGGAAGCTGAGTGAGCCCAGGATCCGCCCGCCCCGTCCCGGTATCCAACCCCGCCCGACCCCCAGTCCCTAGCCTGCCTGCTCCTCCACCTCCTTTCTCTCTCGGTGACCCTGTGGGGTTCCTGGGCCCCTCTCCCTTTTGGGACCATAAGCGCTGGGACCCACCTGCCCAGACGAACACCGGCCGGCTATAAGCCGCACCCCGTCCGGCAGCTGATAATCTGCACTACGGCTCAGCTCCGGGGAGAGTCAGCTCCACGGTGCTGACAGCCCCTGGGGGCGGGGGCGCAGGGCTCTCCTGGGCGGCTTCCATCTGGGGAGCTCTTCTCCGCCCCCCGGCCCCGGCCTCCGCTTCCTCTTCAGAGGGGGGAGGGGGGAAAAAGCCCTACCGAACACAAGCCTCTACATATAAGCCGCCACATCACTGCCCACAGCGACCCCCATTTTCAGAAGAGCTTGCACTGACTGGGAACCGTGAGTCTTCGCGGCAGGGGAGCCCCCAGATTTCTGCTGCAAATGGAGACTCTTGGCATGTCTCATACACCTGTAAATACGGTATTCCTTCTCTAGCTAGACTCAGAAAGCATGGTCTGGGGTACCAGATCTGCGGACCTCACTCCCACCCTCTACTTAGTAACTAAGACCTGAGTTATCTTGATCACGTCACCTAATCATATTGGATCTTGTTTTCTCCTCTGTAAAAATGATTGTCAAACAACATGATTTTTAGGGTCTCTTTTAGTTCCACATTCTATGTTCTAAGCTCTAATATTCTATGTTCTAAGGTCCCTTTTTACTTTGGATTCCATGGTCTCTCATTTAAGGTTCTTTTCAGTTTTAACATTTTATGTTCTAATGTCCCTTTCAGTTCTGATGTGTTCTGGCACTAATACTGTATATTTTATGGGCCCTTTCAGTCTTAATGTTCTAGGTTCCAAGGTCTTCTATGATTCTCCGTCCTAAGAGCCTATCTCTGAGTTGGAACCCCTGACCCTGCTGCCTGCACTTCCCTCCTCCCTTTCCATTTGTAGCCGAGAAAATTTGGGGTACTCAAAAATTCGATGCTCAAGCATCAGGGTTTAGCTCTGGGGGCAGAGCACAGCCTTCCCAGCTTTACCTTTGGGGAAAAGAAATAAAAACCCCGTCAGTTTATACCCTTAATAAGCACAAATCAGCAGTCTCAGGACTGTTTGCAAGCCTGACTTAGACTAAAGGGTTGTTTGATTTGATAGGTTTTGTTCTTACGTTTTCTTCAACATTTTTACAGTTCGAGTAGGGGGGATTGTCTGAGACCAATGGGGGTAAAGATGTGGGAGGAGACACATCCCAAACCCTGTACCGAAAAGGTGAGAGCGCGGGATGGAGCCCAAACTCCATTCCCGGTAGTTCAATCCAGAAAAAAGTAACCCCAGGACTCAGAAAAACCGGGCACTGAACGCTTTGAAGAATGATCCCACAAGCATTTGATGAGAAGGTCAAAAGAGTCTGAGAGGAAGAAGGGGGAGAGCCTAGCATAACAACATCTTTACACTTTACATATCTGTACTAGCTCAGTGATTACGGGCAAGTGACTTTTAACCTCTCCCTGTGCCTCAGTTTCTTCATCCGTAAAATAGGGAGAGTTGGACTAAATGACCTCTAAAGTCATTTCCAACTCTATAGTCTACAGAGGCCACTTCCCCCTCTCTCTGGCTCAGTTGTCTTATCTGTATAATGGGCATAAAAATCCCTGCACGAGAGTACACACGGATATTTTATTGCACTAGGTGCTAGGAGCAAAGAGCTTCATCAATTTTAACGAGCTTGAAATGTGAACTACTGTCATTCAACTAGAGTGAATGAATGGAATCGTGGATAGAAGAATGGTGTTAGCTTCAGGAAGACCTGTGATTAAGCCTTTACTCTTAAACTAGGGGAGTGGTAAGCCACCATCTCCGAATGCCTCCAAGCAACATTCTAAATTACAGACGAGTTTGCTGATTTACACATGTGGAGAGAGTGCCCACATTGAGAATTCCCTACCCAGATGAAATCACGAGTCCAGAAGTTAGGTATCTGTACACAAAATATACATATATGCACACCCTGGACAAGTCTAAATGAACTGGAGAAGAAAATGGCAAACTCCTCTAGTATCATTGCCAAGAAAACCCCAAATGGGGTCATGAAAAGTCGGATTCAACTGAAACGACTCAACAAGAATATACACGTACCTGTATACATATTTCCATTTTTAACAAATACTTAATTTCCTTTTCTATACAGTATACTGCTTCCGGAGCTCAGGGAGATAGAAAATGGAGCTCAAGAATGATTTCATTTGCGCTTCCAGATAACCCTGTGGGTTGGCAGCGCTATAAAGAAGAAAAAAAGGCAAGTAATCCTTATTTCACAGAGAAGACTGAAGCCCATAGAAGAGAAAGGAGTGTCTTCCCGAAGAGTGTTTGAGAGCTAATGAAGGCGTCGGGACTCGAATCCAGGGTCCTCCTAGTCCTAATTTCTCCAGCTCTTTTCACTACACCTGGCTGCCGCTAAACGTGTCTACCTAGAAAGACTTCCTTCTCCAAAGGCCCGGGGTGGACTTACAAGAGAAGAATGTGCTCTCCTTCCCCTGGCCTAGGGAGAAGAAAAAGGTTCTGGCAGCGTGGGGTTCGGGGCTGGGGTTTCGGGTAAGCAAGGCCTGAGCTCCGAGACCTCCCACCGGCTTGGATTCGATGTACTTTCCCTGAAGTCTCAGAGAGAGAGCTCGGAAACCCCCTCCACAGACTTGGGAGTGAGTGCGCACCATTCCAGATGCGGGCAGCGGTCCGAGACCCGGATCGCTCTATTCGTGGCGGCTCAGAAGCTGCTTCCTCTTGACTCCCCACCGACACTCGAGATGTGGAGTCACAGTCTGTTTTTTTAAAGTCCCTGTTTGTATAGTGCTTCCAGCCTTAATGAGACCCCCAGGGAAGGCGGGACAGGAGTCATCCCCATTTAACAGATGGAAAGACTGAGGCCGGGAGAAGGCTCTTGGGACCACAGATTAAGAATCTGAAGGGGTTTTTAGCTCACGTGGACGATAGCGTCGTGGAACGAAGGAGCAATGGTTCATATAGCAGTGGGCCAGGTTCTCTTGCTGCTGTGATTCTGAACAAATTCCTTAACCTTTTTGAGCCTCGATTTCCTTCTTTGATGAATAATAACAATATAATAGTAATTAGCATTTAAGATTTGTAAAGCACCTTACATATGCATTTTAATTTGATTCTCACAACTATCTGTGACAGAGACATCGCACCTATCATTATCCCCATTTGACAAAGGAACTGAAGTCTAAAGAAGTGACCGTGACTGGATCAGTCCCAGTCAGTAAGTGCTATAGTGCTTCCAGCACCTCACAGGCTTCAGCTCCCGAGGGTGGAGTTAGAACATCTCTCTCAGAAAGTCCAGCCAGAGTTAAGGGCCCTGGGGCGGATACAAATAAAGGCAGCTAAATATATAGACTCGGATTGCTTTGAGGACTGATGGCACAGTCTCAGGCATTCCCAAGCAGTCCTTGCCAAATCACCGCAGCCAAAGACACTGGAGAGCAAGCTCTCGGTGTCTGAAAAAATCGATCTTTAAACATCTAAGTAGCCACTATGGTGCGACCGGATTAAGACGGACGGCAGACTCCTCATCGCTGCAGCATCCTCCTGAACAGTGGGGGTAATCCTCCGGCCCTGCTACTTTTCTGGGCTCTACTTTAGACGGAAGTGGAAAACTTGGGGCTGGCGTGGGGTGGAGTGGCTGTGGGAGGTAGGAAGTGTTCAGTCCCTCCGTAGCAATACAGCAATATGGGTTGACTCGCCCTTCCAAAGTCGCTGCAGGTGAATCCTTAGCCCATCCTCTGAATCCCATCCAACATATGATCGTCTCTTTCATCTGGGATCAGAAGAGGACCTGTACCTGGCCCCAGGGAACACCCTGAGTCCATGGGAGACTCAATGAGTCTCTGCTTCTGCAGGTCTCTCTCTCTCTCTCTCTCTCTCTCTCTCTCTCTCTCTCTCTCTCTCTCTCTCTCTCTCTCTCTCTCTCTCTCTTCCCCCCCTCTGTCTTTCTGTCTCTGTCTCTCTGTCTCTGTCTCTCTTTCTCTCTCATTCTCTCTCTCTCTCATTCTCTGTCTCTGTCTCTCTGTCTCTGTCTCTCTGTCTCTGTTTCTGTCTCTCTCTGTGTGTCTCTGTCTCTGTCTCTGTCTTTCTCTGTGTCTGTGTCTCTCCCTCTCTCTCTGCCTCTCCCTCTCTTTCTCTCTCGTCTTTATACTGACACATAGACATAAGTAGATACACACAGGTAGACACACGTACACACAGACTCCTTAAGAGTATGTGTGTGTGTGTGGGGGGGGGGGTGTTGTTTCATTCTGTCTCCTCCAGCGTCTAGCACAGAGCTCGGCATAAAGTAGGAACTTCCTAAATGCTTGCTGAGTGATTGAATGCCAGACACAGAGAGGCAGATGCAGCTGTAGAAACATAGGTATACATACAAGGACATATCGTGGAACATAAACATAGATAGACACAAAATCTTGAGTGATAGATACACAGAGAAATAGACACGCAGGCTGACAGAGTCAGAATACAGATGCACAACCACAGATACACACACAGACAGAAACAGAAACACAGATGCTTACATTCCCAGTGAGTGGCATGGACACACAGGCACATGGCTAGGGCCACACAGATCTTAGACACATTAATAGCCCTACCCATACACAAACACTGTTAGACACAGATGCACACAGACATAGAGATAGACATGCAACCAGGAAGATACAGATAGATACATAGACACACTCACTGACACTGACATCTCTCCCCCACCCCACTCTGGAAAGAAGAGAAAGCTCAAAGCCCTGAGAAGAGGCTCATGGGGGATCAGAAAGAAAGGGTGGGGCTGGGGCTCAGGGAAATGGCTGCTATACTCAAACCCATTCCCCTACACCCATTACATCCCAGGGAAGTGTCTCTTGTGACACAGTGTTCTAAGTCCATCCTGATACAAAGTGCCTTGGTTTTTCATTGCTTTTTTTTTTTTTCATGATGTCTGCAATGAGGACTTAGTGGCAGGAAAGAATTAATAATAACAATAAACCTCCAATGGGGATGGGGGCACAAAAGCACAAAAGATGTTTCCTCTCGCAGTGGAGTTAGGTTAGGAGGCAAGAGGATGTCCAGTATTTCAGACTAGGGGCATTGGTAGAGTGTTAGAATGGAGAGTGTTAGAGCTGGAAAGATCTTAGCACATTAAATATTACAGTTTTAATGGACCTTGGACATCATGGAATTCAAACCCATCATCCTAAAGGTGAGGAGACAGAGGTCCACAGAGCAGAAGGGACTTGCGCATGGTTGCACAATTAATAGAGCTGGGCCTAGAGCCTAAGTCTTCTGACAGCACCCCTGATGCTCCCTCTACACTACACGATGTTCTAGTCCAGAGAGGCTGCTCATCATTTGATCAGCCGTCTTACTGGGGAATGGGGGGTAGGGGAGAAAGGGTCTGTCCTGTGGGCAGAGATAGTATGGTGCAGCAGATTGGGCACTGGACTTAGAGACAGGAGGACCCGAATTAAAATTCTTCCTCCGGCACTTAAATTTTCTGATCCTGAGCAAATTACTTCTCTGGGTCTCAATTTTCTCATCTGCAAAATGGGGTCCCTGAACTCAGTGGCTTCCAGGGTCCTTTCCTGCTCTAAACCCATGATCCCATAACTCTGAGGGTACTGAGGGAGGCCAACCGGGACATGATGGATGGCAGTTTCAAATCCTCTTTTCATCTTCTTCTCCCCCAGACTGAATGCAACTTCAACAATAACAAATCAGATTTCTATGCACTTGAAGGTTTACAAAAGTCCTTTCCTTACAACTGTTGTGTGAAGCAGAGAGTGCATGTATTAGTATCTCATTTTATAGGGGTGGTGATCAAGGCTTAGAAGGGAAGTGATTTGTTCAGAGTTCCTGAGGTCAAAGGGAAGGGGAAGGGGAGGCCCTTAGTCCTAGAGCCAGGTAGATTGACTCCTTCCTTCTTTCCAGTCTTAGTTCAGTCCCAAATATTAATCCTAAAGGGGCTAAAGTACCACAGATAGGAGCAGCTTTCAGAATGGCTGGAGTAAGTTTTCTTTAGAAAGACAGGGAGCCCCCAGTTGTGTCTGCATACTCAGACAAAAATACACTTATAAGGTATAGACACACACATCGAGTGAAAACTGAAAGGGACATTAGTAAACCATCTTGTCCAACTCTGAGCTGGGCCCTGAGCTCAAAACCAAGAGGAAACCACCACCACCACCCCCCCCCCCGCCCCTGCCCCCGGCCATGATTGCTTCGGGAGAGGAAGACTACAGTCTGTCTCCATGCCCTCCTTCTTCCAAGGAGCCCTGGCTGGGCATTGGCTAAGGTCCAGGAGCCAGTGTTTCTCCCAGCTGATGCCTCCCCATCTCACCAACACCAACAATGGTTCCTACTCCCCAATATCCCCACTGTCTTCCGTTTCTGAATGGAGGTAGCAAAGCTAGTGGAAAAAGACACTGGACTTGGAATATGGAGAGGCATGGCTTTGAATTTTAGTTCTGACATGTAAGCCTTGGGTGATCCTAAGCCCGTCATTTCCCCTGTATAAGCCTCAGTTTCTTCATCTATTAAATGGGAATACTCACACTGACTACCTCAGAAGGAAAGCACTTTGTAAATCTTAAAGCATTACAGAAATCAAAACTTTTTTACCTTGGAAACCCCACCATCACACCCTTCAAGAAGGGTTAGGGTCTCCTGACTACCCTCAATGCCCCCAACCTGGGCCTCTACAGTGAAGGCTGAAGCCAGAGCCTGCGGCCTTGTCTCAGATCGGTTACTTACTAGGAGCAGGGGCACCTCTTGCAGGGCTCGGGGGCCGGCTGGCCGGACAGACAGACAGGCCAGAGCTGGGGCCGTGGCTGAGTTGTGGACAAGGCGTAGGGAGCTCCCTCACGCCGGCAGGATGGGTGGATGGGTGCTGGCTGCTGGCCCTGTCCTGGCCGTCCTTCTCCTCCTCCAGCTCCTTCCCTCCCATCTAGGGTTGGGGGGGGCATAGGAGGGAGGCCCCCGCCTGAGGCCCAGTCAAGTGTCTCATTGGTTTCTGCACACACGTGACTTGCTGTCTCTTCATTTTTTCTTAGGAGAAAAAAAATAATAATAAGAGAACGGTGGGCTGGGCCCAAGGGGAACAGGCATCTAATGCTCCCCAGGGTGGAGGGTAGATAAGGGGATCTTTGCTGTCAATTAAGCCAAAGACAGAGGTGGGTGGGAGGGAGCTCTTGGGGGGGGGCGGGGGAAGGAAAGCAGCTCATTATCGAGGTGGGAAGGCTGAGGGCCAACCTGATTTATGGGCCCATCCTCCACAGCCTACAGGGCTTCTTGGCCTCTCCGGCCTCTACTCCCCATCTGGCCTGTGGGGTACTGGCCCGGGGACCCAGCCTGACTCCTAAGGGACACAGAGAAAAGACTAAGCATAGATTGGGGCCCTAGATGTGCATGCTAAAAAGCTTTTATGGTACCCTTCTAGCTAGGGGAATCATGAGGCAGGGGGATGGACAGCATGACCTTGAGAGGACAGCTTCCCTTCCCCCACCTTCCCAATGCTCAGGAGGCAGATTTTAGTCTAACAGAAGAAAAAATTTCTTAACAATGGGAGCTTTCCAAAAATGGAATGAGCTGCCTTGGGAAAGAATAAGGACTTTTATTTCTATAGTGCTTTAAAGTTTTCTGAGTATTTCTTAACTCCATTGGGGAGGTAGGGCAA